>VYXD01009667.1:134011-165940 GCA_013397195.1 Hylia prasina | reverse complement strand
TTTTTTTGAGAATACTACCTGCAGCATTTAGGTTCCAGTGAAATAAGTATATTTTATTTCTTATGGTGATTTTTTTTTCTCTAGTCTCTTTCTTCTCATTTTTTATTCTGACCCTCTTATAAAAATGCTTTTAGCTTTCTTCCACCATCTGCTGTGGTTGGTGTGGGCAGAGAAAAGGCACAGAAGCTGATTCCCCTTTTACTGGTAATTTCACTGCCAGTTCATCTCCTCACACAGTGTGAGAAACAAGACTGGCATTGCTTATTAAATGCACATAAAAATTTCATGTTTTCCTAATTCCATCCTCTGCACTTACAAATATTCGTATGTGCTCGAGGTGAAGGCTCTGGACACTCAAAGTCAAAAAAGACATTGTACACTGCATAAAAGTAGCAGCTGAAGGGATGGTTTATTGATTAATGAAGGTTCACTAGCTGTGGTTACCTGAGACTTCTAACCAGCTACTTCAGCAAAAATGTCCTGGTTCCCACCCTGCCTCCCCAGGATAACTCCAGTTTTGCAGCTGCAACAGTGATCTCATGCTTGTGGTTAATACACCTTGACTCCACTTCAAGTCACAGTCCCTCAGCCCTGTTTCAGTTTTCCCTTTTATCCTTTTGGGAGCAACCTGAAAATTCTTAGAAGAGATTTGAAGAGTAGCTTCTTAAAATAAACTGCCCAGAGCTGTCATCTCAGTATTAGGATCACATTTCCAAAATCAGGAAAAAAAAAAAATCCTGTTAGACCTTCAGAGAATTCAAGTTGTTCTGGCATCTAAAGAGGCACATTACAGCAAGTGGAGATGCTCCAGTTAAATCTGAACTATATATTATTGAATAATTTGCTTGTGATTCTTTTTATAATAATAATATGGACTACATTATGCCATTCATTAGGGAAAAAAAAAAGAAGGAATTTTTACTTACTGGATTCTATACTATCCTAATATTAATGTGGCATTAAGAAATAGCTACAGAAGATATTTTTAAATAAAGAATTCTCTATGTGCATACCTAAATCTCAGAATTACCTCTCACAGAGATAAAGGGGCTGGTCAGGTTAGGTCAAATTCTGCATAAGTGACCTCTATATAGGGTTGCAAAACATCAAAGAACATGTTTAATATTTGACTTTAATATGTTGGCCACACTTTGGGTCTTTTCTTAGCTCAGCTGGGTAACAGATGACCATTTCAACATATTTTACTGCTTTACTATAATCACCTCAGAGATTTTCTCTTTTTGTTTCCTAGAAGGAAAGACAATTTTTTTCTTCTTTAAACAACATCTTTTTTGTCCCATCCTCATCACAGGGGGAGATTGGAGAATGGGACACACCAAAAATTTGTATTTCTAGATGGGAGTGCACAGCTGGTGGGAGGTTTTTCATCACTTGTTTAGTAGCATTTTTTAAAGGTAAGAGCTGGACACTCTTAAGTAATTTATTCTGTTATTCTCTTTACCTTAAAAATCTCTGCCACATCAAAAAGAATCAGTGGGGTTTTTTTACGTGGAACTAATTATTGTGACAAATTATTGCCCTCCTCCAAATTGGAGGCCAGATGAATTCTCCATAAGATTCTGAACCCCTGATGACCACCCTATTCCTATTGACCACTGCTGTTTAGGATAAGCATTGGGAATTACTAATTTCCTGAGCTTTCATGCTATTCCACATGCTCAATTTACTAAAATTTAAATGTGTGAACAAAAGCAGTGTCACTTAAGTGAATTATTCTGCTAAAAGCATCTGAAGTCAAGTGTGGCACACAGCCTGTAAAAATATATGGCAAGTTACTCAAAAATTTTGAAGCAATCATTCCATAAAATTTTGATATGTTTTTAGAGTGCAAAGAGTGGTCTGGATATGGCTATGAATAAACTGTGTATTATTAAAGCTGCCCCACCCTTTTTTGTCAGTTAATCATCATCGTTAGTAAAAAGTATTATATAAAAATAACTAGAAAACAGTACTCGTACATCAGTTAAGCTGTGATTCAAAAATCTGTGATTCACAGATTGGAAACACCAATGGCAAGTAAAATGCATTACTTCAAGCATGTTGTTGAAGAGAACTGTCCTGTATCACTTCTGCAGCTATTCAGACCTGGCACAGCATCAGCTTTTACCATATGGCTTTTTCTTCCCTTGCTGAAAGTGAATCTTCCCGTCAAAGAGCAGCTGTTCTAAATTATCACATCAAATTTTAACCTTACAGTAGACAACCACTGAACCCACAGAGCCACGACGGTGAAATATTTCACCTCCTTGACCTGTGAAGGATTTGTCATTGTTTAGGGCTATCCCTGCCTCAGAACACCACCTACACCAATTGCCAGGGTCCCTGATGCAGGCACTTGAAGCTGAAGCTACAAACAAATTCTAGGCAGCGAACTTTGCATTTTCTCTCCCTAAACAGGCTGTGTGAAGCCCCAGTTATTATTTTCTTGGCGTGCTGCAAAGAATACCACTGCAATTTCAAACACAAGGAGGATGAGACACTACAAATGAACTGCAAGTTATTCAATTTGTCATCCAAGGAGCAGCAAATGCTGGTACTTCTCCTGCAGTCTGAGTGCTTCAATAAAGTCTGCTATCAATTGCTGGTTATTTAGATGTCTGCCAACAGCATGTTTTGACAACATCTTGCGCTTCACACTGAGGAGAAGCAGACTGAGAGAAGATTCTCCTCGTCTTGTGCTCGTCTTTCAAGATGGTCCTTACTCAGAGAGCATTTTCAGAGTTGTGTGTTATCAAAACTCACAGCTCTTGCTGCAATTGCTCTCTATTTAAAGCCTAGTGCAGCTGCCAGTGGTAATGCAAACCCCTGTCAGCCTTTATAAGTCCCACTCTGGAACTAGCAAGGGATTGTCAAATGCCTCTATAAACTCTGCCCAGTGGCAGAGAAATCAATGGGAAAAGTTCCCTGAATTCCCACTGACAGTGCAATCTTTGTGCAATCCAAGATTGAAAAACCACCCAAAACGAAGAGAGCAAAACCTGCAGAGGATGATACTCATTATTTAGTCTTTAATCTTTTGAAAGCCTCCAAAGAAGGGAACCCATTACAGAGAAAAGGTTCAGGAAATGCCAGCCAGATCCCTTAGGATCAGTGGCAGACATCCAGAAGATTCCTGCAGGAAAATCCTGCACACAAATTCAGTGGTAGTGCTCTTGAACATGTGAGTGTCAGAGAATTAAGGCAAATATTTCTGTGTTGAGAAGAGCAAGTAAATGTTTCACAAACTGGTTAAATAGGAGAGAGTCTGGGTTCCAGGCAGCAGGGTGTGGTGTGTTTGAGGAGATTTTTTGTCAGGATTTGGAATGGTGTGGTCATCTTGTTGCTTGAAAAGCAGGTAAGGGAGACAAGGAAAAAATTTTCAACACACCCACAAAGTGGCAGAACACCTATAAAGTGGTAACATATCTGGATTAAACAAACACACAACTGCATTAAGTTGCATTTTGTGAGTCATTAACACTTTTGCAAACATTTCCATTATTTCTGAGTGAACCTTTCCATTTCCCACCTGGTTTTAAATACAAAAATTCGTTTTTAAGTTATCTAGTCCTGCCATATGTTGACACTGTAGTACTGAACAACTTGGAGAGATGTATTGCTAAGTTTTCTAAGAACACTTGACAGTAATGTTACATTCAAGGTCCTAATCATTGAATGTTAAAACCCCTATAGTAATATTTATAATCATGTTTTTAAATACTTCTATCACAATCTCCTAGACGTTTAATAAAGGCTTTTCAAGAAACTAAAAAGGGCTGAAAGAACAATTTTCTAATGTATGAAAGAATTGTGCATAATATTGTATCGAAAAAAATCTCTTTTCCAATAATGTCAGAATTTTATTTTCTTCAGGATGTGTGACAAATGTGGTCAAAAAACCACAACATTGTGCCCAATAAATGTTGCCTTAAAAACTTGCATTTCTATATCTATTGCTTATGATGAACAAATTGGAGAATATTTTCCAAATTTGTAACAGTCAGAAAACGTTACATAAAAAGTTGGCTGGGGATCTTTAGGAAGTATTGAATGGAACATAATTCTTCTCCCATACAAACATCTTCCACATAACTTTCGTAAGAGTTAAACACATTTTAAGCAGGAAGGTAAATCCTTCACTGTTGTGCTCTGTTTATGTACTTATAGAATATAAAGTGGATAAAAACAATGAATATTTTACAAATAAAGTGATTCATAATTTATAGCTGCTGTCATTTTAGTTTACCAGCTTGAAAGATTAAGAGTCCTTTTAAAAAGCATCTCTCCTGCTTTTTAAAATCAAAACAATACAAACCAAAGGAATAAAAAACACACCTCAGACCTCTGCTTTAGAAAATTTGAATCCCCAGCCTTTTCAGATTTCATGTAAAAGGAAACTTTTTTTGATAGCTCCATTAGTATATTGTATGATCTCCATATGACCAGTGCCTACATTTTATTAAATGTAATTACTCCTGTGCAGAGTCTAAGAGTTACATTTTAGCAGTGTAACACATCCCAGCCCCCCAATTAATTCCAATGGAAACTTTGCAGTTGCAAATAGCATTTGTGCCTTTTCTGTTTTCACTGGCACAGAAATTGAGCAGTTCCTCACAGTATCTTTTTTCCTTTTACATGTAAAGTCATGGTTTTTTTACTATTGATCTAGAAAAGTAAAAATTAGATTTAATTATGCAGAGACAAAACGGTTATTTAAAGCATAGAGGGGGAAAAAAAAAAGGAAGTCTGGAGAAATGCTTTGCTTCCTTGGTATTAATGATGTTTTACATATTTTTACCTCAAGTGCAGCAGTCATTCCACTCAAAGAATTAAGCAGTGTATGTGATGGTTCAGATTTAGCAGCCACAGATGGCATTCTTTTCATATCTCCAGAAACTCGGAGAGAGAAATATGATTTAGGAGATGCTCCCTGCACAACTTGAAGCACTGAAAAATTTAGTGCTAGGGGAAATTTTGTGAAGTCATTTTTTGCAATAACCAGGCACAGAGGGTGAACTTATCCTCTCCCTTTACCCCTCACTCCCTATTCTCCCATTCAATCCACCTGATTAATAGCTAAAATTAAACACATACGGAAGAACTGTTGGGTTACATTCTTTTTCCTTCTGGCTTTGTTATAGAAAATGTATCAGCCATGGTTATAACTTACAACTTTATTACATAGCGTTACATAGGAAATTTACAGTTCAGACTTACTCAATTCCAGCAACTAAAATTTAGAACTGCACCTTGAAACAACACCACGCAGAAAATGTTATTCTGTGTTTTTTGGGTCATTCGGTTCGGGCCCACCAATTTAAATTTTTCATTTGCTAACCAGAGCCAGAAAATTTGGTTTTGGTCTAGAGGGTCACCTGTTGGAAACCTCCAAAAGAGCATTCAAGCTCACTCATAGTCCCATGTGGATAAACAATTGCCCACTGCACACTTGCTAATTAAGTATATTGTAATGAAAAACAGCCTTCTCCATGTCCAACTGCTCTTTCTGAAGTGCATGAAATAACCAACAACAGAATAGACAAATTCAGGACAGAAAAGGTTTATTTGTCCAAACCTGCCAGTGCAGGATTTCCTTTATCATCTGGTTACTGCAATTTTTTAAAAAACAACTATTGTAATGAGGCTTCCATTATTTATCTGAGGAGCCTTCTAGATCATTACAGACCTATAGACAGATTTTCTGCCATTTATCCTGCATTTTCCCATTTATTTTGGTATCAATACCCCAGCTAACCAACCTTCAGATAGAGAGATCTATTTCTTCCATAGTGCTCAAAATAAAACTGAGTCGAGCTTTTCCATGCACAAATCCCTCACTGGGCAGGTGATGTGAATGCTCCTTTTTTAAACTCAATCTCTGGGCTGTTCCAAACTCTAAGCCACAGTCTAATCTCTTCCTGCACTAGAAACTTAAATAGTGCACATAAGACTCATTGTCTTTTCCATAAAAATCACATTGTTTACTTTGGATATGTACAGAGGCAGTCAAAAAGGATGAGGTACAGAGCAATTGGTCTGTCCTTTAAAAAAAGAAGGAAAAGTTCAGAAAAGAGGTATTAGAGATGAGATATTAGACATGAAAAGGATCTTGAAATTTGTTAATATGGGAGCCGAAAAGGGGAGCAGTTATTTCCTCACTATACAGGGCCATGGAAAACCTTGTCCCAGTTACTCTAAAAGAGAAGGGTTAAACACAGCCAGAAGTTGTGTTCTCCACACAAGGCAAGACATGGCACTCATTGCCATAAAAATTAAGAGACTAAAAATATAAATGAGTCAAAATATAGACAAGTTACCAAGAGACTGGACACTGATTCCTATTGCACATAGCCTTTCTTACAAGATGTGTTTTCAAAGGTCAGAAGTAGATTGGCAGAAGCTTTACCCAGGAAAGCAGCACTTCTATATAATTTCTTACACTTTCCCTTAGTTTCCTTAGGAGGATGCCATTAGTCACTGTCAGAGAAAGAATATTAAGACAGATCTGACCTGATCTACTCTGCCTGTTTGATGCGGAACAAATGGAAAAGATGATTTTTATCTTGTTTACTGAGGAGCAGGATGGAGATTATTAGAAAGCTTTAAGCTTAGTGTGTAGTTCCAGACAGTTGGGGGCTTTTCCCCCTAATTAAAAGACACTAATTCTAAGAGACAAGAATCCATAGAGATGTAGTTTGGTCACAGTGGCAGGAAAATACAATTTATAAAAGTCATTGTGAGGAAGAAGTCCTGTTCAACCATGAAATATTAAAATAAGATTAAACAGACAGGATCACTGTGATGCTAAAAAAGCTGCAATAACAAACAGCCTACAGTGTATGATATATACCATTTTAATTAACCAATATATGTATTAATTAAGGTGAAAAAATGGGTGTGAAGGGGTGGTTTTTCCAACTGGCTCCCCAACACATTTTACTTTACTTCAGACAAACCCTCACCCCTCCAAAACACTGAGCCTTTGCAAGAGGAGGAATTGACTCATAAGCTGTTAACCTCAAGTGTGCAATTTTTGGGAAATCTTATCTCCACAAACACACAATAAAGAGGACGAGGATGGTCACAGTGAAATTCTATCCCTGACTGACAGGTAGGGATGTTGCTGCTGTACATGTAAAAATCAGTCAACAGGATCCAGAACAGAACAATATTCCACCCAGCAAGAGCAGCTGAGCTGGCTTTTCACAGCTTACTTACAAATGTGTTACAAAAACATGCACCAACAACAAAAAATGGTCTGAGTTTATGTCAGCTTTTCTTGGTTATGCAGAGAAAAGAAAGCAGTCAAGGAAATTGGTGAAATTTGTGTTATTTGGGAGGCCATGACTCTGCCTAATTTTCCGAGTACAAAGAAAAGCTGTTCTGAGTGAAATTTAAATAGGCTGATCTTATGCCACTAAGGTCCTTCATTTTAATCATCAGTAACAATCTCGTGCTAATGCAAAATGACATTGTTGATGCAAACAGCATTATGGAAACAAACAAAATCAGAACCAGTCTGAACACAGGATCAAGTCGTGATGGACACTAAGCTTTTAAATGTTTTCAGCTACTGGGGAAGACAACCTCTGCTACTAATTACTCCTTCAGACTTCAACTGAAACTTATTTTTCCTGAGTTATGCCTTTCATTCCAGCCCATGCTTGTAACACCGTTTTGGGGTTACATTGGTACAATCCTGATTCTACTGCCCTTTTGATGGCAAAAAACAAACAAACAAACAAAAAACCCCCAAACAAACATAAAAATCCATAAGCACCCTAAAAGATGGAGCAAGATAAGGATAGAAGAAAAAGAAAAGGAAAGATGCAGGAGCAGCCTTGAGACTGAGGTCAAAGCTGAACAGGTTTTCTGAGTTTTCTAACTCCATTGCTGACAAACGTGAGGTTTTGAATTCCTGCTTTTAAAGAGCCACTTCAGTCACAGCACACTGAAAGAATCTGATCAATATGACTAATAAAAGTGAGCAGAATATTCTATGTTAAATCAGAATAAACCAGAGGGACCTGTTGCTATTGTTAACAGCTTCATCATACATAATCCCCTTGATCAAAAAAAAAAAGCAAAATAGAAAAGTATATTCATCCTATGGTCTGATTCTCTCTGCAGAACTCAGTAGGAGCTGCCTTGCCTGCCCCAAGCATTTGAGAACTTGTTTTTAATGAAAGTTTAGTTTGATTTATTTAGCTTTACTTTTGCTCAGTTGTAGTCTGTCACTTTCTGGAGTGCTTGTCTCTCTGTGTTCACGTGTAACTGAAACTCTAAACCAACAGCTTTCAACCATTTACAGGAACACAGGCTCTGCAGCAAGCAAGCACAGGGGATGAAAGATTCACTCATGTCTTTGCATTTCTAAGTGCAGCTATAGGAAGCCCTGGATAAAGCATTTCTCAACAATAAAATATCCTCCCCTGAATTCAGCCCTTAACAGAAGAGTTTACTTTGTTTTTTTTATAAATAACAGTAACTAACCCCAGAAAAGCGTCCTCAGATCTGGCTACTCAATTTATTCAAGGGCAAAAAATTGTTTAAGATCGACTTAAAAGAAAAATCAAAGTAAGAACGCTCTTACTCCTTCCCTCAGATGTTTCCCTATCATTTTCTGAGAAAAAGTCATGGCTGTGGTTTGTTGGGCTCTCAGTAGCTCCCCAGGACTTACATGTTTGACAAAAGTATTGCTGTAGGACTGATTAAAAAGAAGTAGGCACTGTCCCCACCAGGTTCAGAATACTTTAAATTTCTGTTCTACACATTCACACACCCCTCAGCAAACATCTCAGCTATGATGCTTCCAACCATGGGATTTCAGACATTGCTGTTAATTTTTACTTATATATTTAATGAAAGACCTTTTGCCACAGCCAGCACCCTTCAAGGCACTCTGTGAAAAGATTGAATCAGCGCAAAACTTCAAAACGTAATTGTATAAAAAGCATAAAAATGTTACCTGCTATCATCTTGGTTAATATTAAAACTAGTAAATACAACATGCATTTCTCTAAGATTTAAAAGGCTATTTCTGTAAAAAATCCGAATCCCAAGTGTACTCTTGCTCTTGGGAGCAATCACATAACCACAGTTTGCAGAAATCAAGAGTTTGGAGCAAATTGAGTTAATATACATGAGTCTTTCTGAATAAACTTCAGCTATTAATCTTCCAAATGTATCAGCATTTAGTAATTATTCTATAGGAGCAATACCACATGTTTTTTACCAACCAATCCCAATTAATCAACGCAGCTCAGTAGCAAAAGCCACGTATCGAAACACAAAGTTTAGAAGACAAAAAAAGATACCAAAAAAATCCCTTTTTTGACACAAACATTTAAGAAAACCATTGCAAACTGGAAGAAGGTCCAAGAGTGGTAGGAGAGGCTAGATTTGCTACACAACATGTTACTAAAAACCAATTGTTGGCTCTTACCAAACATTTTTAGCAAATTATGTTATTCACACAACTTAAACAACCCGCCATTTCCACAGCAACTTTACCACCTAACTGATTTCTCTCCAGAGCCTGGAGAAAACGCCCAACACAGGGAGCAGGGACACAGAACTGTGGGCACGGGGGGCATCGTTACCTTGGCAAGCAAAACCTCTCTCCTCGTAGCCAGGGTTGCACAAGCACTTCCAAAAAATCCTTTTTTTGACACATACATTTAAGAGAACCATTGTAAACTGGAAGAAGGTCCAAGAGGGGTAAGAGAAGCTACAACTGCAACACGCCGTGTTACTAAAAATCAGTTTCTGCCTCTTACCAAACATTTTTAGCAAATTACGTTATTCACACAACTTAAACAACCCGCCATTTCCACGGCAACTTTACCACCTAACTGATTTCTCTCCAGAGCCTGGAGAAAACGCCCAACACGGGGAGCAGGGACACAGAACTGTGGGCACGGGGGGCATCGTTACCTTGGCACGCAAAACCTCTCTCCTCGTAGCCAGGGTTGCACAAGCACTTCCAAAAAATCCTTTTTTTGACACATACATTTAAGAGAACCATTGTAAACTGGAAGAAGGTCCAAGAGGGGTAAGAGAAGCTACAACTGCAACACGCCGTGTTACTAAAAATCAGTTTCTGCCTCTTACCAAACATTTTTAGCAAATTACGTTATTCACACAACTTAAACAACCCGCCATTTCCACGGCAGTTTTACCACCTAACTGATTTCTCTCCAGAGCCTGGAGAAAACGCCCAACACAGGGAGCAGGGACACAGAACTGTGGGCACGGGGGGCATCGTTACCTTGGCACGCAAAACCTCTCTCCTCGTAGCCAGGGTTGCACAAGCACTTCCAAAAAATCCTTTTTTTGACACATACATTTAAGAGAACCATTGTAAACTGGAAGAAGGTCCAAGAGGGGTAAGAGAAGCTACAACTGCAACACGCCGTGTTACTAAAAATCAGTTTCTGCCTCTTACCAAACATTTTTAGCAAATTACGTTATTCACACAACTTAAACAACCCGCCATTTCCACGGCAGTTTTACCACCTAACTGATTTCTCTCCAGAGCCTGGAGAAAACGCCCAACACAGGGAGCAGGGACACAGAACTGTGGGCACGGGGGGCATCATTACCTTGGCAAGCAAAACCTCTCTCCTCGTAGCCAGGGTTGCACAAGCACTTCCCGATGGGCACCAGCCACTCCCCCTCCGTGCTGCAGTACATCTTGGGGGGCTCCTCCTCCTTGGAGTGGTTGACACAGGAGCCCCGCACCTCCACCAGCGACTGGGAGTCCATGGGCACCGTGTCTGGGAACATGGCCAGGTTCTTGACGGTGAAAGGGCACTTCTTGAAGTACACCCGCACCGACACCAAGGCGACGCAGGCGCCCACGTCTTGGAAAGCCAGGTAGAAGCCTTTCCTGCTGATGGGCCCCACCTCACGGATCTCTGTGTTCAGCTTGAGGATTCGGTCGCCCAGGTCCATCTGGGTGAAGCTCTCGTCGGCCGCGATGGTGTCGATCTTTGTGAACTGGTGCTCCTTGAACTTGACCGAGTGGTCGTCGTCAGACTCCATGTAGTACAGGTTGAAGGTCTCTTTGCAGGTGCCCAGGACCAGGGGGATGCTGTTGCAGTCCCTCAGGGTGAACTTGAGCTCCACGTAGATCTTCTGAGCCGAGTTACGCGGGATCCAGTTTGTCCGCAGCCAGTTGTTCTGGCTGTGATCCATGACATTGCACACTTGGTAAGTTCTGATTGGAGTGTAGTGCTCGTCAACTCCACTAATCTCTTCCCACTGGATTAAAAAATGAAAAGGAAGAAAAGAAAATGTTTTGAGATTAATTATTATACTAACAAAGATAACGTTTAGACCGAAAGCTGTGAAAAAGCAAAAATAACTTTGCTTGGACATCGCTATAAAATAAGCAGTAAGGTCTGGTTGAACCTCCTCTTACTTTTTTCTTATTAAAAAACAGCAACATCTTAAATGAACACAGAATTCACCATTAATAAGCCAGATTTTACCAAGTTACTTCAAGGTGGGTGAAAGGGATGATACAGCTGTTTTTTATCATTACTAAAAACCTGTGATTTCCTAAATAATAAGCAGTGCTGTCCTTTCACCCACAATTCCATGTCTTTACAACAACTACACTCACCTCAAGTGGAAGACATCCTCAAGGAAAACACACATTCGCACTGTTAGAACCAGTTTTATTTCTAAGATTAAACAGAAGCCTGCAGCTCCAACTGAAATTCCATACAGCCACAACAAAATGTTACAGTTTTACATTTATTCAAAGCATGACAATTGGTTTTCCTTGGGATATATGTACTCTGGACAAACAATAACTCTGGAAACTGGGTTGAGCTGGACTAAGAATTACTACCAATTTACCATACCTTGATTAGTTGGTTCTTCTGTGGACCACATAGGCTGTGACACTTTTTAAAGAACACAGAGTCATAATTTGTTTTTACAGCAGCCGTCAGCTGACAAACTCTCTTGACCCAAAATATGAAGGAAGAGGCTTCCTACTGGCTTCCTACTTGGGAATTACTCACACTCACATACCTGTCCTACCTGGTTTCCAAAGTCACGCTTACCAAAGAGGAATATTTACCAATAACAGGAAAAAACCACAAACAAACCCACAACAAAAACTGGAGAATCAAGTAGGTTATCAGAAGTCACTGCCACTCCCGAGGAAGGGAGACAAAGAAGAATTTCTAACAGGAAAACATCTTCCCTCAAAAATCAGTCATGTCAATTTCCTATTTAAGATCTCAGTCTAATAATTACTTGTTTTCCATAAGCACCTTTTGTTACAGGACTTTATGCAGTGCATACAGTAGGAGAGGAAAGAACTATTCCCACTATAAAGACAAAAAGTTGTGGTGCAGAAGTGCTTACAGTTTCTTGGGTTTACAATGCCTGAATATCACAGACATATACAAAGAAAGGGAAAAAAACATGGACATATCAGAGTAGCATCTGAGAGTTCTCAGTCCCAACATACTAATTTAAGGAAGTTTTGATCTGACTAAGAGCTGGTCCGCACAATGAAATTGTCCACACACCACTGAAGATGTGATTTTTAAACCACGTTATTAAACCAGCAGATAAAAGCAGTGTAAATACTCTTTCCTTTAATTGAAACCAAGTTTACTGCAGTTCACTTTACAGACCTGACTATACACAAGTTTTATCTCTTCCTGACTAGTTCAACAGAGTTTAAAACACAATCTTGGATGTGTCTACAGCAGCTGATAGGCTGCAGCATGCCATAACAGAATCTATTTCCAAAAAGAGCCAGCAGTGCAGGGACTTTTTGAGTCAAAATTACCACACTGGAGTTCAGGGCCACTTGAGAGCTTGGCACCAGCCATACAAGGATGAAGAGGCAGCTGGACCCTGGCTCCCAGCCTCTGTCAGCCTCCCAAAACTGAGTGAAGGACTCTCCTCTGACAGCTGTCCCTGCACAAGCACAGTCCCTGAGCCAACAATCTAACCCTGCCCCCCTGAGCTGTAATAAACTCCAGTGAAGCTGGATGCACTTACTTATCTGCAGCTCTTACCTGGACAAATAAGTACTGAGTAACAACACCTGGATGAAACTAGAAAGGATTATTTAAGGAAACCAAATTTTACACACATTTTAAGCAGCTCGCACTGATTCAGAAGTCATCTAGTGATTATCATTTCCGTACAATTTCTAATCAGTTCTCTTTTCAATGTCCAGTGGAAGACAGAGACAAAACCAGGAACTGGCAGAGTTTAAAACGTCTCCACAGCAAGATGTTTGTTTTCTGAACAAGTCTCATGGTAATTCTTTTTTTTTTTTGCCATAAGTTTCCTACCCAGCATGCTTACACGGACTTTTGAATTTAGATATAGGACTTGCACAACAAAGGTAGCATCACCACTATGTTCTTCATCCAGAAGTTTCAATTATTAACTTCATGCCATTATAATTTCAGTAATTTTCAATGAAGATCAAATTGCCTGGAAGCCTGTGTTAATCCACTTACATGAACAACAAAATTTTAAATCTACCATTTAATGCTGAAGCATTGCTGAAGGGAAATGCCTCTCTCACACCGGGTGCTAATTTGACTAAAAGACTTTAACAGTTATAAAATTGTAGAGATTGCAGCTATTTCATTAGAAAAAGATGAAATAAGTCACCAAAACCACAGGAAGAGCATTCAAAGCACAACATGTACCAGATTCAAGTACATTTGGGAATTCAATTATTATTAGGATCAAAGTAAAAAGCAAGCAGTACATTTGCATTGCTCACACATTGCAAGTCTTCCCTCTGTATTGCCATTTCAAAGGGATCTTAATGGTAAACAGATAATCGAGAACATTGAGCTTTTTCTATTAAGTAAGGTTTCTCAAACACCTGTATTCATACTTGTTTTAATTTTTATTTTGCTACTCGCAATTAACGTGTTCAACTTGCTCTGTAAAGTCTCAGCCGTTAAAAAATTTCTTTTAAAAAATCTAAAAATAATAAATAGAGAGATATTCTTATTCCAGGGATGAAACTAAGCAGGGAAAATAATAAAACAGATGGACAGAGGAAAGAAAATACAACAAAAGACCTGTGGGTCGAGGTAAGGAGAGGGAGAGATCACTCACCACTGCCACAGACGAAACAGACCCAGCTGGGGACACTGGCCTAATTTAATATCAATCAAATGAGATCAAAGTAGTGACAAATAAAAACTAAATCTTGACTAGCTCTGGTCCATGGAGCATTACACTGCAGAGGTGTTAAAGTTGGAATTTCTTTCTTTCTTTCAATACTGTACAAAACTAATGGATATTTATCAGTCTTGGCTATTGTTAGAGAGTAAATTAAAAGGCAGGTCCTGAATTCTGGAATGATGAAATGACAGGATTATCCTCCTCCAAGTCCGAAAGAAATGATAAGTTCAAAATTTTTTAGGAAGATGTCTATAAAAAAGTGTCAGGGACTCTATGACAGAATGATGTGGGGCACAATTTCTGAATTCATATTATTACAGTGTTTATATCATATTCCCCTGATGCCTTCAGACACTTTCAATACTTTTGAAGCATGTCCAGAAGTGCCATAGCACCACTCCCTTCCCAGCGTGCAACTTGGCTTTTGGAAAATGTTCTTTTGTTTGCTTTTCACTTTTTAAAATCTTCTTTGGATACTGTTAATGACAGGAAACAAGAGATTGCTTTCAGTGCTGTAGAAAAATCTCCAGATCCCCAATGAGAGGGTCTAACTCGTGCCTCAGAGTGACAAAGTTGGGCCAAAAAAGCATTTTCTTCTCCAAGATCTGGCACTGTGCTGAACTCATGGCTTTGGTTTCTTTCTTGCAGTTTCTTTACAAAAGGAAATGTACAGAAGTGAATGTAGGATGTTTCTAGGATGTCATGAGCAGTCTCAATGAAAAGCTCCCTCTGAATGTGGGAATCTAGGACAGGAGTGATCTCAATTCTTTCATCCTGCCTGTGACATCACTTTTTGTGTCTTTTAATCCACCAAAATAAAAAAAAAAATCTGAATTACAATAAGAAACAGAGGGATATTTTGTGATTTACAATACAACATATATGCAACTGTGTGATTGCAAAAACACCCCCATATTTCCTGTCAGCAGCACATTGCTATAAAACTCTCAAAGTATAAAGTATAAAACTATGACTTAAAATGAGCATTAAAATAATTCAAGTCTAAATTAAAAAAAAAAATAAATAACCTCCACACATACTGTTTAAAAGCTTAAGAAAATAGTAGCATGATGCAAGACCTCTGAAAGGTTGCTATTAACAAAAACCCTGTAATGACCTTATTATAGGAGAATGCATTCCAGGGCAGCTCATCAGTGTGAAAACTTTCCTCATAACATCAGCAAAGATGCTGATTCGAGGCCCATAAACACCAACCAGCTGAGATCAGAGGACAGAAAATGATCTGATTTGGGATTTTAAGAAACTTTAAAAGTACCATGGAAATTTTTTTCTACATTTGACGTTCAAAAATCAATGAAATTACCTCATGCCACTGGGTCTTGCCAGAGTTTTTTAGTTTTTTCTAAGTTGTAAATGGAAGAGTAAGTTGCATTGCAGGAGTTTTCTGATTAAGGTATACACACAGTGAAATTATCATTTCCAGCACGTAAACCTTCATAAGACACAGACTTTGGTACACTCATAGCTTCAACCTAAAACTTGGGTTTCTTCTTAGTTGAGCAAAACAGTTTCAGAATTACAACCGAGTCAAAATATTAATACCTTGTCTGTTGAGTCCTCAAGTGAGATGAGAAATGCATTAAGAGTCTCCAGACACTAAACTTTCCCAAGAAAAACAGAGATCTAGCATTTTACCACACAGCTAGCCCCAAATTTATCCCAAATTATCCAAACCAGTCAGACCTGTGTTCCGTGCGGTTATGCTTCTGGGCTTTTAAAGAACTGCACAGTAAAATAAATATTATAATAAATAACTGTCTTACAGCACACATAAACAATATTGAGAAAGCAAGAGGGCATACCTTATCATGGGAATACTAAACTAATAATTAAACCAAATTGCAGAAAGACAAGCAAAGCCATCTTTTTTTCCCCCACCTCTAATTGGCAGACAGATGAATACTTCATCATCAAATCTGTAAGGACAGCTGATTCTCACCCTTCAGCAAGCAAAAGCCTCTTAATCACAGTGAGGTAAAAAGGTCACCACGAGGAGGAAAACATCTGACTTCCTAACAGACATCTGAATCCAGCATTCAAACACCCCTTCTGAGCTTGGACAAGGAAGGAATTTACAGTTTCTTTTTTTTTTTTTTTTCCTGGGCTATACATATATCCTGGAGAAGCAGGTTTTTATCTCACAGGTTAAGCAGATTTTCTGGGAAGTTCTCAACACAACAGTCCCCATGAAACCTGTACTGAACAATAATTTTCCATAAAAGCACCTTTCTCCACAAGCATCGAATAAACTAGGTAAGATTCAGCCTCTAAGCATAGCTTCTTTCAGAGATGGAAATTTACCCAAGACTGATCTCACACAAGGCTGTGGATGTGGCAATCTGGTGAAAAAAAAAAACCAAACAAAAATTGTCTTCAAGTAATTATAATCAGAAGTTATTTCACACAATGTTAGACATGACACTTATAAAAATCAGCTCCTGCGATTATTTAATAAAAACACAAATAAAAAGTGTCAGGTTGTCCAGCACCATCCTCTGCTTCACCTGAAGCACGACCTAGCACCTAAACCTGGATGTAGTCACACAGGCAGTGATGCCAAACCTTTACAAAGAAATAATCAGGACACAGCCAGTCAAAAGTGGGAAGACTCCACTTCTCCAAACTGTTTGCTGGCTACATAAGTTTATGCCTCAGTTTTCTAACAAATAGATTGGGAACAAATTAATAGTGGGGCAACGATGATGTTACTATTTTAGTTATTGCTTGTACCATAACAATGATGCCTTCATTAAAAAAAAAGAAAAGGAGCAAATGCTTTCACAAACATCAGCAAGCAGGATTTTTTAAAAATGAAACCATTACTTAAATGGGAAAACAGCACCACAACAGAGAAAGTGAAAAACATCTGTGACACAAAAACACTCAAAAATTCACATTTGAAAAGCCCCCGCAGTTTGTTGTTTTGTATTTGCCAGCAAAACACATAAACAAAAAAAGTATTTACATCAAAATGCACAAAACAGGTGCATAATATAGCATTTCCCTGCTAGCCTGTCTTTCAGAGCAATGTATTTTTACACAATGGCATTTCCTAAAGAAATCCCAAACCACACCACGCTCTCCTATTGTCATTAACACAACACTCAATGTACAGTGAAATTCAGTAGTGTTGTGCTGAATGTAACTGTAAAAAGCACCAGCTGGCTGTATTAGAAATGGCATCCTTCCAGGTCTCAAATGTCTTATTTATATACAATGGAATCCTTCCAGCTGTTTAATATTTAGGGCTAATAAATATAATTGGCAGTACTACTGCACAAGGGCAAGGAACACAAATACATATAAAACTACTTCTCTACAGAAAATCTCATTTGTTCTTAGATGATTAAACCAAAGAGGGATACAGAGTTCTGACCAAATTTTACATGGCAGACTTTTTTTTTTTTTTAACTTTAATCCAAACAATATTTGCTTGTTTTCTAATTGCAAAACTGAACAGAAAAAAAGAAAAAAAAAGGAAAACCAGGCATCCTTACTCCAGCTGCTCCTGGAGCAATGTGTCCTTCAACCACTGCCTTGCACAGGCCGTGAATAAAGACAAATTGGAAAGGCAGAAAGACAAGAAACAGCAATGTTGGAGCCAGAAAACAGTCACACCACACCAGCCAGTCCAGAGGTGAGGCTTATTCCCAATTTTGTGCAGGACAGTTTTACCCCTCCAGAGCAGATTAACCCCGTCCTGAGCAGGAGGTGAGCACAACACAGCTGAGAATGGAAATGTAAGAGTTGCCCTGTGGACGTGCTGTAAAGTTTGTGCCCCTATTTCCAGCTTTGCAGCAGATCTGATGGTGGCAAAGCCACCACAGCTTCACCAAAGTGGATCCTGCTGAATGGAGCAGGCTCCCTCCAGCTCCAGAGGGTCACCAATTCCAAGGAGCTGGGCTCCTTCACGGGCTCTGAGGAAAAACTCCAGGATCTCTGGCCTCCAACACAACAAAACCTTTAAGATCTCAACACTGGATGTGATCCTGCACATAAAGGCACGAACTGTGACTCTGCCCCTTCTGAAAGGCCTTGATTCCATGGAAATCTTCAACTCCCTGGCACGCCCCAGATGGGGAGCTAATCTAGAAATGGAAACCTTTAATTTGGGTGAGTGGCACATAGCTAATGCTTCGTAACTTCAGGTGAGGCAACAATTTAATTTGAAAACTTAAACACCTTCCATGACAGCTGGAGCCCACAATCAATCCCATAAAAGGCTGCTCAGAGTAATTACCGTAATTTAAAGGTATTTGGGTTGTTTTGGTTTTAACTTTGTTCATATGACAGTGTTCTCTTTTCATATCCTTTAGCTGGGCAGTTACACACTCACATATCCTCATGTTTCCATCTTTAGAATCATTTCTTAATAACACTTGCAGAGGCTTCCTTTTCATTCATCAGTTCATGCTTTCATTGAAAACTGCATTCTTCAGCAGAGGTATTTAAATTATACTATGATATTCTTCTAAGTTGGCAATAAACCACATTTTTCCTCCTGAGGTTGCCTTTTTATTCCTGTAAAGGGCAACACGCCTTAAAGAAAACAGCATCTGAAATCCTGTCTCAGCCATCATACCTCCCCTTCAAGGAGGACAAGCCAAAAATAGTTATGAATATACCTGAAAAGCATAATATTCATATTGTTTCCTCCAATCCCTTGCTTGGGAAGCACTGCCAAAAAAAGGCAATAAATAAAAATAGCACACGTACTAGTTTTTAAATATAGCTATCATACAGGGTCTTGAAAATTAAACACTTGCTAAAATCAGACAAGAGTCATTATGCTTAAAAGGCTAAGTTAAAAATACCTCCAAAAAGGTGATTATTCTTTTGTCAACTGCTGAGTCAAAAGAGAAATGGTAATTACTATATTTTTACTGTATCTCTATGGAAATTAATTTCCTCACCATACAATTAGGAAAAGTTAGTTCTGTGCACATATTTCCAGTGGTTCTAATTGAAAAATATGTTTAATACAGGAACTCATATTTCATTGACATTTCATATTTTCTAAAGATAAATTTGTTTCAGCTGAACAAGAAGAAAGTAATTAGACTGGGAATTCTGGAGATAGTCCAGATATCTTCTCAACCTCTGGCTGAGACACTCTTGATTTCTCAGGGCTCTAAAACATTATTAAACAATTACTTTTCCTGTGTCAGGCTAGGGATGAAAGAAGAACTCATGCCTAATTAATTATGAGATAAATAAACAGAAGTAACTCAACCAGGATTTTAACCAAAGATTCTTGAGGAGCAATAGCATTAGCTGATTTTCAGTTCTATAATGTAGCAATAAATTGAAGACATATTGTTTTCTAAAAATTCTGTTTGTTATCTGATAAATTGTACATTCTGGGAACTACAAAAGAGAATGCCACAAAAATATGTCATTTTACCTTTAGAAACAAACAAACAAGTAAAAATCAACCAACCATTAAAAAACCCCAAAGAGTTCATCATACTTTTACAGCTTTCAGGTTCATTCAATTCCAGTCTTGGGTAAACAGAAGCTCACTAGATAAAACAGCTGACAAACACACAAACAACCACTTGAAGAAAACAAATCTGGTTACAGGTCATTGAAGGCCCAAGGAAGAGCCAAATGTTGGAATAAGATACATCCACTACTAAAAGGTACTGTCATATTTTAGAGAAGGCTCCCAAAGAACCTCAAATTCAAATCTCATTAAATAGGTATATCTGTGTACTTGCTCTGTGGGATGCTGAGACACATCAACAGGAACAGAAACTCCTGACCTGTAATCCTACTCACCAAATTCCTCCATTAGGCCTTGCCTGTAAATATGAGGCTTAAATTTCATTTTCTAGCTTGCTATGGTAGAGTGGAGCACAAAGTGCTTCCAGAAATCACTACACTAATTATTATCAGTGGAATCAGTACCTTATTGCAGAGATTAAACATGGTCCAGAGAATTACCTTAAAGAGTGTTCATTACCTGTCATGCCAAAAATACTTCCATGTATTATTTTTATTTACTCAAGCTTCATTTCTTTGTCATAATGTCAGAGATAAACGCACCCAATAGTACTGCACTGCAAGGTTTGTATTCAAACGCTCAAAATTGCCTTACTTCTAGGTCCTGTGGTTAAAAAAGAAAGCTAAGCCTGCACTGGTCTCAGTAAAACACTGATTACATGCATGTAAAAAGCTCAAAATGAAAACAACTGCACAGGAGAGAGGTTTGTTATTTTTTAACACAAAACACACTAAATACAAATGGAGGCCTGCTGGGAATGTGCATCAGTAAATGTGTGTTTGACTCCGTTCCCTGCTTTTGGGACTGCAGAGGAGGGGAAAAAGAAAAATCAAACAAGGATTTCAGTGTTTTATTTATTTTGCTGAATTGTTGCTCCAGAGGTGAAAGTTTACACAGCACCAGAATACAATGAGCCCCTGTATTTGCCATCCAGGTAGCCTTGCAGAAGTAACCACATGGTCTTCCAGGACGTCCTGACAATAACCTCCACATCAATGGGTGGAATCCCAGCCCAAAGGAGGACAGACAAACCAACCTTCACCCTATCTCTGGTCTTTTCCTGCCCCAAGGTCAGGGACTGTGTCAAATTATTTATGTTGCTGATAAAGACTCGATTTCAAGACTCTGAGACAAGGCCATCACAGCCTTTCTGGGTGAGTTGAGTCTTTGAAGTCCCATAAACCAGAGATAAAAATTACACTTGAACATCCTTGGTCAGAGAAGCTACCACGTGTATGCAACACACACTTTCAGATCTTCAGCCCCTCGCTTCCCAGAGTCCAGCTGAAGATGTGAGAGTGAAATTCCAAGCCCACAAAGAACCTGAGCTGTCAGGAATCCTTCCCATTGCTGGAATCAGGATTGCCCCCTGGAAGATGGATGGGACCTAGTGAGAAACCCAGGGCATGAAAACACTTGGAATGTGCTTCAAGCCACAGGAAACAGGAAAAATCGAGTATCACTGCTGATTTATAACCCATGAAATTCAGCCAGTAACACAGATTTACTGATAGGCAATGAAGTGCAGAAGTGCATTTCAGAGTTGTTTCATATTCACATGTCCCAGAGCCAACATCCCAACTGGGAATGTTTTGGGAAATGAGAACTCCAGCTTGAACTGAACCCACATGCCACTTACAGCAGCAGAAAAAGAGATAGAGAACATGGGAAGCTGATAACCATAACAAGAGAAGTTCAATTTTTGAAAAGATGCTGAAATTATTGCTGATGAACCTCAGTCATGCTGCATCCAAAAGCAAAGGAGTCAGGCAAACAAATAAATGATTAAATAAACATTATCTGTGACAACACTGAGCCTCGTATTCCATATAAAATTTCCAAGTGTAAAGATGTCCATTTTTGTCATGAAAACAGTAATTTGTGCCCCAAACATACAAAAAATGCAAATCTGTTTATCCATTTCAATTATCAGGAAAAACAAAACAACAACAACAAAAAAAATCCACAACATATCTTTGAACTCACAGGAGTATTTTATGCAGGTGATGTTAAATACACACTTGATGCCCAAAAGTTTCATAATTTATTCATTAAACATTCTGGAATGTTCCAGTCTGCTAAGTTTTAGATGCAATATTATTTCCTGCTAAATGAGAAATTGTGTCTACTGTAATTACACTGCCCTCCATAAATAAGAAAACTTCCAATAGAAAAATCATTTTGTTGCCATTACTGATAAGACAGCAATTATTTACTTAAATTGAATACAAAAAGTCAGTGGAAAATCTGAAAAATCATGTTTCACATACCTAGATATAATTTAAACACATTTAACAACATTTCATTCACTATATACAGAGATTTTGGAAAGAAAATAATAAAATACTATTTATATGCCTATTGATACCACAGTTCTGGAAGGAATTGCTTAGACTTAGAACTTCTGCTAAACGTAATTATGTGGGCAGAGTCCAAGAATTTAAAAATATAAGAACTTTTATTTAAATAATAAGGCATAACTTTTTTTTAAGGCAATACTCTATATACCACATATACTTATTTTGTATTGTTATTTCTGTCTTTAATTAAAGCATTTTTGACCTCTATAAAAAATGAATTGTTTGTATTGCTCTGTTTCAGAAGGCGAGGATATTTTTCCAAGTAGAAAGCAAACAAAAAAACAGCTTTTAGGGAAACATAAAGCAGGGAAAAAAAGCTTAAAAGATCAAAAACATTGGAGGGAGAGGAAAAGTGGGGACAAAATGATGTGAGACTTTCAAGACCAAGCAATAAGAGTATAGTGAGTGACAAGCAAGAACTGCAGAAAACTGCTGCTGCAATCAGAAAAAGGAATAAAAAAATTATCCAAAATCCAATACAAAAGTGGTTATGATTCAGAAACTATTATGGACAACTGAGTCAAGGGAATAAAGGAATTGAATCAAGTGAGAGACATAAACACAAAGAAAGAATGGAAAAAGCAGGCACTGTAAACATAAAGGTGTGTACCAGAAGTATTCCCAGACAGTTGGAAATCTGGGGAAGAACCAGAAACATCAAGGTCTGGATCATCAAGTAGATAAACAGAGAGAGAGAGGCAAATTCATTCAGCTTTCCAAAAGCTGGGAAGGCAACTCCTAATTAAATCAGAAGGCTGTGAAGGTGACAGGATATAATCATGTTGGAGCCAAGCTGCAGTCTGACTACAGCAAACTGGATATCTCCACAGGCAGAGCATGACAATTTAGGTTGGAGTGACAATTTGCAACATTCAAGATGGGACATCTTGAAAACTGATGGATTTTTTTTGGATATGAGCTTGTATTTCTCAAGATGGTCTAATACAATGTTCGAAAGCATAAATTAAAATTCACTGCCCAACCACTGTCTGGGTAAGGCAAATTAAAACAGCACAAACAAAATACCTGGCTAAAATACTCTCTCTCTGATGTCTTTTTCTTGTGAAGAGTACAGAAATGTGCATCTGACCTCTAAGCACCACATGGAAAACTGAACTTGCACAGTAAGGGAAGTCATGGCCCTACACAGCTTAACTGCTGATTCTGCTCTGTCCCACTCCTACCTTCTCCTCTGCTCCCTGCAACAGCTTTAAAGTGCCCATAATGGGATCTGACACGAGGAAAAATCCATCTGCATGTCACCCTGGCAAAAACACACCAAAAATAGAGCAAAGGGAAACAAACAAACTGTATTTAAGGACACAGAAGTGGCTGCTGCGATCAACAATCATGAGGTGTTAATGCCAGTTCCTAGGCTGGGACAGGAAGAGAGGGATGGGGAGTAGGGAAATCCTGAGGAATCAGTCTGCTCAGCCTCCATCCCTGAGAACATAATTGAAAAAGTAATCCTAGGAATTATTTCCAAGCACACAAAGGACAAGGAAACCATCAGGAAGAGTCAGCACAATTTCACCACTTTCTCCCATAACATGCTGACAGAGAATCTGATAAAACACAGACAAGCTGAGCAGACAGGGAGGTGAACTGAAACTCAATAGCCAAGTTCAGGAGGCTGTGATCACAAAGTCTGGCTGGAGGCACCCCGAGAGCCCAATCCTGTTCAACATCTTCATCAGTGGTCTGGGAGATGGGGCTGAGAGCACCCTCAGCAGTCTGGGGGTGACACGAAGCTGGGAGGAGTGAGTGGCCAATATGCCAGAGGGTCGTGCTGCTGCTCAGGGGGACCTGGACAGGCTGGAAAAATGAGGAACTGCAAGAGGTTCTGCAAGGCAAGTGCAAAGTCCAGGGAGGAACAACATGCTTAGAACCTAGGAAGAACATACAGATACTTAGAACTTTTCCTTGGCAAAATTGGATTCCTGTGCCACATCATCAGCTCACCACGACCCAAAAGGAAGATGGTCACTTTGATGAAGAGACATCTAGAGCCACATAATTGCTTTCTAGACTGTTTCCCCTCCCAGAATGGAGGGGAATCACTCGATGCACTGCAGAAAAGAGTCGGCAGCAGGTCCAGCACTTCTGCTTTCCTGCATAATTTACAGCCACCTCATTGTGATTCTCAGGAGAGCACCCCGTGTCTGGCACAAACCACTTGACCGTGCAGGTGAAATTGTCCATCTCAGCAGCAGCAGCAGCAGCAAGCACAGCACAAACATCAGTGCAAGTCCCACTCTGCAGGTGATTTAAGGTTAAATCAGGAGCTCGGTGGCTGCACTTGGCAGCGTCTGTGCATGCACACAGGTCACAGAGCTGCTTCTTTAAATTATGATGGCAGAACTCCCATTCCAGCCAGGCATGAGAGAGCAGAGTGTGCCCTGCATACCTGTGCTAGGCCTTTTGTTCCTACATAAAAGCACTTTCTGAGACACCTTCTGTGATTCCTCAGACCCAATCAGCATGTTCAAGCCTGTACCCTATGGGCCCTGTCTCCTCCACCAGCATCAGTAGTGGAGAAAAGTTGAAACAAAGTGTGATAAGAACATTTAGAGAAAAGCATTACTGGCTTTCACTGCCTAAGAAACAAAAAAAACCAAAGGAGTCTGCTAGAGAAAAAAATAAATTTGGTGAGGTTCTTTGTCTTACACCCAGAAAGGAAAATATTAAATATAGCACAATGTTAACCATCTATACAAAAAACCTGAGATCCAGGAAGCCATACCAGTTTTAAGTTAAGCTCCTCCATCAGCAGGGAAGGTATTCTCACTCCACAGCAGGAACACCATTTGTTAACTATTTCCAGGCTATACTTAGCATCCACTTATTTAAATAATGTTAATTCAATCATGACAGCAATTTTGGGGTGACTGCACGTGTGTGATCCAAGGAGGGATCAAACAAACCTGTGACACAGAAACAACCTAAAATCCACGCAAGTGTTTCTGGTTCATGATCACAAAATACAGCACTAACTTAAAATTGAAGTTTTAGCTAGAATTAAAATTATTTAGGATGCATTAAATGACAAATAAACTGAGATTTACACAATAAAGGCAGATTAGCTGTGGAAAATGGGAGAGCTCTCAGAATTATCTATCCTACAAAGTAGGTCACCTGAAGGGAAAAAAAAAAGGAAGTTTAATGTTTCTCAAAGTGAGGTAATGGTAGTTTTTTTTTTAACAGACAAGTTTAGGAAAGTATTTTTACTGCTGCCTTTGTTACTTGAAAAGTGGTAGTACTGAATTCCATTGTGAAAGGCATAATAGGAATCTGTAAGAATGACTCATCTCTGCCCATAAAAAGTTTTGTTTGAATGGTAGATGGTATTTTGTAGCACAGATTTGAGAGAGGGCCCCATGCCTCTCCACAGTGAATTATCACAGCAGAAAGAATACATTTCTCAAAACAGAAGTCCATGTTTTATCAGACTAAACAGTATCTGTAATATCCTGGTTTAAAATAACTACAAACCAGAACATTCAAGTGGACTTTTCTGTAACACTCGAATACAAATACCTGAGCACACAAATGGACTGAGTCATCCTTTAATGACATTATTTTCTGAAAATAGAGACTCTACCTAAGAAAAGGGCAATAAAAACTACACAGAAATTCCAGCCCTTGCCTGAAGTAGTGGAGAAAAGTTGAAACAAAGTGTCATAAGAACATTCATTTAGAGGAAAGCATTACTGGCTTTCATTGGCTAAGAAGCAACGAAACAAAAAAGTCTGTGAGGGGGAAAAAAAAAAAAATTGGTGAGGTTCTTTGTCCTACACCCAGAAAGGAAAATATTAAATATAGCACAGTGTTAACCATCTATACAAAAAACCTGAGATCCAGGAAGCCATACCAGTTTTAAGTTAACCTGTGCAATTTTTTTTTTGTTTGTTTTACTTAGCCAGAAAGTTTCAAACAATCCAAAACCTTACTCTTCTCCTGCAGGAGTACAATACATTATTCAGCAGTCATTTTAAAAAATTAAAAAATGTACTGATCTTCCTGAAAGCTGGTAACTGCTGAGCACACCACATTGTAACACAATGCAGGAAATAGGCAAAGAAATAATTCCCAGTGCTAATTTCATGTCAGCCCACTCTCACTATCCCATTTCTTTTCCAGTGAGAAAGAGCTGGTTTCCTTAAAAGCAACTTCTTGTGGTGTTCTGTTGGGTTTAGCTTTGCTCTTTTTTCTGCTTGGTTGCCCTTTTTTTTTTTTTTTTTTAAGAGGAGCAGTGTGGGACAAGCACAATCCAGCAGCTCCCAGGTGATGGGAACCATTTGCCTGCTCCCTTGGACAGCAAAGCCCCTTCAAGTCCACTCTGCACAAACAGACCCCTAACAGCCCTGCAATTATCAGTAATTTCAATCAAGTGACCAAAGGAGAGGTTCACTTGGAGAAAAAGAAAGCATGGCAACTAATTAATGTGTCAAAGTAGCACGCTCTGTTCTATTAATGAAACTTCAGGAAGGACACACTAGTGATTTCTGTTGTCCAGGCTTGAGGACCAGCACTGAGTTAGATTAAATAATTCCATTTCATTTACCTGGGTGTCAACTGCGCCTGAATGGCTCTGCCAGTGTCCCCTCCTGCCCAGCAGGTAACTTTGCCATGGAAACTCAAAGCAGCTGAGGATGGGTAACCCCAGAGTGAGCTCCTGGCACAGCTCTGAACAGGAGGGAGACAGGACGAGCAACCTGGTTTTTCTGCTTAAAGCCATATAAAAACATTAGCAAACACCAAAAAACCTCTCCCCATCCCCCCCAAAAAAAAAAAAAAAAAACAAACCAAAAAAAACCAACCAAAAAAAACCCCCCACAACTAAACCAAAAAACAAAAAAGCCAAACCAAAACAAAATCTATTACCTAACCCCCCGCACACACCCTACCCTCTGTGCAAATGTTGGAATGAACAAGAAGATAATCTTTGAGGCAGCTATTTTCATGCTCAGTCCATAGACTGACTGTGACAGCTTCAGATACTAACAATAAATAAGTTTATCCACTTCAAAGAACGTGGTTTTCTCCTCAAAAAGCTTCTTATTTGCACCCTGCTTCCATCTGGGAAAAACCAATACATTGTTCAGTCCTGTTGCCTCAGAGAAATTATCATTGTCAGTTTGTTTTTTATGGTAAAGGAGTAAGTACACTGCAAAACAAAAAACAAACAAAAAAAAAAGGCAGTAACTCCAAATTACATGAAAATCTACCACAAAGTATGTTGCCATTGCAGAACAAAACCCACGTGAAATGCTGTTCAAAAAACATACAAAACATTCATTCTTCCAAACAAACATTCTTCCTCTTCTTACTCAGCATAAGACCCCTCGCTTCTTTCCCTCAGAAAACATCATTCACCCTGATTAGTTTATATCACAAAAAAAAAAACCCAAGTCAAATATATTGAAGTGATCTGTGAAGAGAAATTTTATAGGTAAAGAATAAATTACTCTTGTTCCTATGACCACCTAAAAATCCAGTTAGTTTTAGGACCACTGAAGAGTCAATCCAGGGTAAATTATTTAATTTATGTCTGGCAAGCGTCCCATTTCATTACATTGAAAATTCTACATTTTTCCAAAATGGCTGCAAAAGAGAAATAGTTCTCTCCCCTGAGCTCAGAATTCAATTCTTTTCTCCGGAAAGCAAATTAGGCCTGTAGAGCTCTAAGCTCTCAAATCATTGCAGCATCGCTGCTTCTGTGAGGGAGAAAAACCCCCAAAAAACCAAAGAAAGAATACTCAAGAATGAAATCTCAGTTATGTAAGTTCCACGTTCACCAAGAATCACATCTTTGGGTGGCAAGTGAGCCTGCTATGAACACATGCACAGAGGAACTTGACTATGATCAAAAATCTCTTAAATATTTCTTTTTTTTTATGGGCTGGGGCAAAGAAAAGCAGAATTGAACTGCTACAAACCCAAAGCTAACAGAATAAACCATATTTTAACTGAACAAACGGGCATTAGACAGGTGGCACTGCTTTGGGGGCAAGAAGCCACAGGACATTTGTGGCAATCTGTAGTTAGGATGTCAATCCAGGGAAAAAAAAAATCACCTATTTCTGCCACTTGTGGAGCAGGCTTTGTGATTCTGTGCAAGTTTGAACAACTTACAAGAGCTCACAACCCATTTTTTTTTAATTGTTTTACTCCTTTCAGTTTGAAAAAGGGGCATTCCTCCAGTGCTCCAATAATCATCATCATTCAAAAATTACTGCACTATCAACTAACACCTTCAGCTTCACCAGGAAACTGCCCTTGCCCCATGAACATCCAGCAGAAATGGGAAGCAGGGACAAGGCAAGAGGCTGGGTTTGCCCTACAGGTCAAAAGTTCTTGACACTGTGGGAAAGAAATGTTAGGCTGATTCCAGAGCTGCAAACTCTTCACTGAAAAATTTGGAGCACCTACTGAAAGAAACCATCCCCTCCATGCCAGAGCCTCAAAAAAAAGATGGGAATGAAGAAAATAACATCATTTGACACAAAGCCACTGAAATGTCAAACAACTGCATGGTCTTTGAAGCGTGGAAATCCAGCTCTGCTCCAGGGTGCACACACATGGTGACACCACCTAACTCAGTGATTACACATCTTCTTTCCTACAGGACCTTCAGGTTCAAGGAGAGTGGGAAATCCTGATGAATGGCAAGATCTGGTCTGGATTCTGACACTTCTGGAGAGAGTTTGAAAATTCTATTCCAGATTCTGGCCACAGGTTAAGGGTCCCCTTGATTTTGTAGAGTGGAATGCAGCATCCTCTTAGGTCTCTCTTGGGATACCAGTTCTGCAGAGAGAACACCTGGGGCAGCTGCAGGAGCTCAGCAGTCATGGGAAAAGGCAGAATCCAGAATGAAGACAACAAGAGAGGCTCTGAGCAGTCTGACTGTGGCAGCAGTTCAAGAGACTGTGAACTGCTCAGGCATTCATTCATTTTGCATTTTACTTCTGGCATCTTTGGCATTTAAGATAAAAATAACCCATGCTAGTTAAATATTTTGCCTGAGTGAACAACCTGCAAGGTGCATAGGCAGTGAGTCAGCATTTAATACTTGACTTTACCTTTTATTTTTTTTAAGTTTCTGGACTAAAGGCTCTGTACATACAGTTACTCCCCATGTTTTCTTTCCCCAGCCTCCTCCCACATCAATACCAAGCAGAAAATCCAGAGACCACCGAGATGAAAGAACAAACAAAAAAGTTCAGTGATTTTAGGCAACTTGGACACAGCCCTGAGAGATGTTTACAAGCAAAACTAATCACAGCAGAACTTCTCTTAAGCACAGAGATTTTGCTTAAGGACAGGCCAAAAACTCCTCTAGATCCATATTCTGCCAAGGCATCCTCAACATATTAGAGTTCACTTCCCAAAGAGGTGTTTCTGGTGCAATATTAGGATTGGCACTGGAAAAATCACTAGAAAAACATTAATTACATGTAGAAGCAGAAGGTTAAACTTATTATATGCATTCTGTTGAAGTTTGCACAGAGTTTAAGGTCAAATCAAAGCCATAAAATGCCTGTCACCAAGAAACTGCTCTAAAACACAACACGTGCAGCAGCAGTTGACAGGCTCAAAAATTTAAATCCTCGTTGTACCAATTTTACCTGAAGCACATACAAAAGTGAATAAACAGATCAACTCTCAGGCTGTCAGCTCTCCTACTAAATTTATACCCCACATTACAGTCAGAAAAATCTTTCTTTAGAGCCCCGTTTGTTGCAGGGAACTTTACTCACAGTGTAATAATTTCAAGGTTGTAAGTAGAAGCCAAATAATCTCTGGACTGAGAGACTGCTTCTCACAGCGCAGTTATGGAGTCACCAACCTGAGCACTACCTTGCACCCCATTTTAATCAATTAATTAGAAACAAATTCAAAACTACTCGACATTTGTTCACTAGTCCAACAAGATAAAAATGTGTAGAGGTCCAGAAGGTAAGGGCACATTACTTAAAATGAACTTTTCCCCTCTTCATTAAACGTGTCTAATTTCAAAAGAGTTTCACGTCCACCTACCCCTAAACCCATATAAAGTGAATTACACAGACAGAAATGAGCATTTCAAGCCAGAGAAAGAAAACACCTCTGAGGACTTCAGAAGCATCAACTAAGCTACAATGCAGGAACCTGAACACAATCTTCCTGTTTCTGCTTTAGCTTTGCTCCAATAATGACACACAGCTGTATTTACGCTGCTGAATATTGACGTCAAACGTGCCTGCAACCAGTGTAAGATAAGCAAGGCATCTTGCTGGTTTAACATTAACTTCTGGCTCTGCTGACCTGAGCTCTCAAAATGCCCCACCTTTAATAGCCCCTTCATTTTCCCAGCCCTGAATAGCTGCACACACGGCGTGCAGACCTGTTTCGTGTCCGCAACGCTGGAATTCCTCGCGGCGCTTTGATCGCGGCCCAGCGAGTGGTAATTTTCTGTGCTGAACATGTCAGTCTAAAACAGCAACAACAACAAAAAAAAACCAAAACCCAACAAGAACAAACCATTCCCAGTCTCAGAAATCTAAAAACAAAAAAAATCCACGGTTGCCAAAGTTATCTGCTTCTTATCAAGATCCGTGTTTGGCACCAGATGCATTTGATTCATTCATCATTGTCAGTGCACCAGCACACTAATTATTTCAAATTGTTTCCTCAGGCAGAGGTCTAGGACAAATGCAAGCAAGCCAAAAATAGCAGTTATGAATAATTATGCATAATTTACCTCAAGGCCTGGGCCAGGCTATCATTAAAACTTCTTCTTGCCACCTGTGATCCTGACTAATTGTGGACTTCAAATTAGTTCAAGATTACTTTTTTTTTTCGTAATACAATGCCCACATTTAACCTACCTATTAAAAGTTTTCTGATGCTTTAAAAATTCCCAATAAAATGTCAACAAGGTTCCTTCTTTTTTAACAATGCCTTTGTATTTCACAGCCTGACAACAAGTTTGCTAACAAGAAAAACTTCAGAGACAAGGTCAGCAACCTCACTTTAAGAAACCGCTGGAAAAGGTTCTTAGAAAAGCACAATTCCTCAACCTCAAAGTAAATCCTGGTGCTCTAAAACTAAAGCTGTTTCAGTCCCTTAAACTTTCCCTATTACAGCTCGAACTCCTCCTTAAGGCAAGAAGAGAACTTTCACAATACTGACTTTTCTAGCAGAAAAGACGAAAAAGAAAAAGACTTCTTCTCCAACAACCAGAAGAAATTGATAAAAACACTTGCTCCCCCAAATTCAGAAGTGTTTGTTTAATTTCACAGAGAGTAAACTCTATAATTCCAATGGGATCCAAAATGTAGATGCTTTTGCAGAACCAGAGCCTTATTCCATTCATTGTAATGAATGTACCTCCTATGTTCTTGTGGTGCTTTAACTATTCAAATTACAGGTTTAAAATAGAAAAAAGCTAAAAAAAAATAAATAAAAAGGAAGACCCACCCTGAATATTTCCAGTGGAAGAAACATGTATCTCATAGAAAAAAAAAAACAACAGAGTATGCACCACTGATAATTCCTAAGCATTCTCCAGTTTGGGAACACAGCACATGCTGCATTTTGAGACAACAGAAAATGTGTAACAGTAGTCAGAGATATTAATGAAAAATTACAAGTTCTGCTTATTCATGAAAACCCAACTAAAAATTCTTCCATTCAGGCACCCAAATATCAGACCTCTCAGGGACAAAAATATTCCACTGTTCAGCAAACAGTGCAAGACATGAAGGAACCAGACCAGCCAAGTTCTGAACCCTTCGGAGCTAAGGATATGTTTATGTGATCTTTTGTGACTTTCCTTAATCAAGACAACAAAAAATATCAGAGCAGAGATTT
>VYXD01009667.1:107135-117925 GCA_013397195.1 Hylia prasina | reverse complement strand
GAAAAAAAGAAAGAAAAAGAAAGTCTCTCTTTTCTTTCAGCAAAGACATGGTGGCACAGCCTTCTCTGAGAGCAAGGGTAGCTCTGGACATGGGGGCTCAACTTGCCAAGTGGGGGGTTTTTTGTGTGTTTGGGGAAACAGAATGCAGGAATGCAAGAGTCATCTTGCATATCTGCACGATGTAATGCAGAAATAGAGGGATGGGATGTTCCTTCACACACACATTCCACAGAGACATGGAGGTGGGGAGTGAACACGTGTCAGCAGCACTAAACAGATCTGCAGTATTTATTCATCAATATTATGTTACCAAGAATTTTTTTTAAGAGACTGCTGGCAAAAAACTACAAATTATGGAGTCAGCAAATCCGAAGGCACAGGTGCTTTAAGACTGCACTTCCAAATCTTCCAATAGAATGCCTATTTCATTAGATCTGGATACAAGGTAAACAAAACAACCACCCACCACCTCCAGGACATTATTTAGACTTTTCTGCAGTAATACTTTAACTGTAACTTGAACAGTTAAGCAACAATTCAGCACAAAAGTTACAAACAAGTACTTACATCAGCCACTTACATCCCACGCATTTTTTACCTCCCACTACTTCCATCTGAACCAATTAGCAAGTTACACCATGCAGCAGAGCCACGATCTCTTTTAGAAACACACTTTACAATAGAGAAGGAGCAGCACCTAAAGAGAACTTTTTGCTGCTGTTGTTCAGGGCATCTCTTGCTTTCATGTGTCTCCCCTAGGAATGAGCTCTTCCTGGGGTTTACCTGCAGTGGGATGCATGTTCTAAAGAGAAGGCCCCACAGCTATGTAAGCAACATTTTGCAAGTTGAGAGCAGGTTATTTTTGAAGCTCCAAAGCCTTATTGCACAGTATCCTCTGAGGAGGAAACGATGGTTAAATAGCACATTGGTCTGTAGCAGCACTTTTCCATTTCACACTCTAGTGAACTCACCCCATGTGACGGGTAGGAAATCCAGCCCAGCTCCCCTTGAATTGTTTTTGAATCCAGCAGATTAACTGCAAAAGAAGACACAAGGAAGAGGAATGAGTTTCTTTTGCCTCTGCCCAGTTAACCTCAGTTACCCATACCCAGAGCTGTGTTTATTTGAGGACCCTGTGAGCAGTTGATTTGTTCAGGTGGCCTGGCAGTGGAGCTGCACAGAAGAAAAAGACAGACAAATGAAAAGGATCGTCTTGTTTCGCTTAAAACACTATGCACAGCAGACAGGGCAACTTCTGAAAACCAGAAAAGTGACAAAAAACAAACAATGGATCACTGGCTAAATTGATTGCAGCAGGGGGTGGGAACAGAACTCTTCTATCAGCTGCACAAACCACAGCGTTTTCCCCTCGGACGCCTGAAATTTGGGTCACTGCATCTAACTGAAATGGTGAGATCTGAATATTTAAATCATTACTCGATTAAAGCCATGTATTTGGCATCTGTAATTTTCTCAGAATACAGGAATAAATAATGAAAGCTGATTAAAGTCCTTCCTGCAGTTCTTTCTTGCTTCTGATCTAATTTGTTCTCAAATTGTCTTGCAGTAGTGTTTTCTAAATGTCATGTGTAACACATTAGATACAAAAGTAATTATTTACAATGCTACAAGTTCAGACAAATCTGCTTTTAAAAAGGGCCATCAACTGATTGCTAATCTTGCTGTTACCTTTTTTTTTGAGCCATGCAATAATTTTCAGTGTGAGAAGGAAGATTTTATTTGTAAACAGTCTGACAGGCATTTTCCAGTCAACCAAATCTCAGCGGGTTTACACCTATTTTTAGACACAATGAGCACCTGAAATAAATACATACACCCAAATTAAAGGATATTCTTCTTTGGCATTTATTTATTTGCTTCTTACAAGTACTAAAATAAATTCTTTTCCTCATCTTGGCTATATAGTCTCCAAGTGCTTGATCACACACTTCCCTAAGTAATGACCACTTCCTTATCAACATGAAGCAGAACAGGTGAATTTATACAAAATATTGTACAAAAGAAAATAGCCTCTATATAAACTAATGAAGTATTAATACTCAGCATGGGAACACTGTAATATTTATTACCTGCAATCTGGGCTTACTTTTGTTGGGTGTGTTCACCACCCCCCACACCCTCTCTATTTTTTTTTCAGTAGGGAAATTAATGATAATGAGAAATTAAATAAATCTCAGCATATGCCAGGACATTTTAACACCTGACAATGACAGATCTATTAGAGGTGGCCACTGGAGAAACTTCATCTTCTGTTTGTTAACCTTAAGGGTTATCACTGTCTCCAGAATCAGATGGCCTCAGCACTGGTGCTCCAAGTAAACAGAATAATAGGCAGCGAAAAAAAAAAATCAGGGAGAATATCTATGAATCAACTGAGTTAAGCTATTTGTATTATTTCATCATTCTCCTTTTAACTGCTGTGTAATTCTGGACACCGCTTAAAAGAAAAACAGAGCTCTGAAGGCATTATTTTTACTGTTAATTACGATGTACAGAAGGAGACACAGGTGTACAGTATTAGAAACAAGACTGTGCTATAAGGGACCATAAATAAACATATTTTCTACATTTGTGTGGAGAAATATTTGTGTTTTGTATGGATATATGTGCACTGCTATACTGCCATGACTGAGCTGCTCTGCCATCTATGTGGGAAAGCACCTGCCCCCTGCACTTATAGACCCCTTAAAAAAAAACAAAACAAAACAAAAACAAAAACCAACAATAACATTGCTCTATCTACATCAATAAACAAAATATCTTTAGTAATCTTACAGAAAGAACCTAATCCAGTGCTACATATCTCTTAGCCCTGAATCAAGTCCTCAATCATGTACACTAAGAAAAGCCAGCCAGTCCTTTTTTGAGCACACAGGGCCCTAGGCAGCCAAGGTTTGCATCTGTAAAAAGGAAACAGCAATAAAAATTCAGAAGGAAAAAGCACACGTCTCATTTTTTGTTAGTAGAAATTCCCACAGATTCTGCATCTCCCAGGATGGGACAGATCTGTGCATCTGCACTGCACGGTGCTGAGGGAAGAGTGACTCCTGAGGAAAATCACTTGGCAAGAAGTGGCTGAGGCAAACCACTCAGGAGCAAACTTAAGTGACGTATTTATTCTTTCAGAACAAGCTTCTTGAAAACATGATTGCAGCCACTCTGAAATTATTGAACTCAATCCAAACTCATCAGTTTCATCTGCAAAACATAACCGGGCAATGGACCCACAGTCTGGTGGGGGTTTCCCCTCTCTGGATCTGCCTGCAGGTGCAGCTTGCCCTCACAGGCATCACAATGGGACATGGGTGGCACTTAAATATTCAGTGTCCCCCACCACAGGCAGGAGCCTCTGCCATGGGGCAACTCGACATCACCAGGATCAAATCTATGAAGTTAAGAATAATTTTTCAGCTCCTCTCCTTCATTCCACTTTCCTCATCTCCTTCAGACTGGAACCACCACCTTTCCATGCTCAAACCTGGTTTCATTACATTTTAGAAGTCCTTACAAGGTAGCTTTTCACACTGGCTACAGGAGGCTTCTGGTTCAGATGTGTGTTGTGCTGTTATTTAATAGTATCTAAAATGCAAAAAACATCTTTCCTTTCAAGGAGTAACTTGGAAAAAAAAAAACACCTTTCTCTTCCTGATAAAAGCTTCTAGTGCACTCATTTTCCCTGTGACTTCAAGAGAGTTGCACACCTCAATAGAGAGGAAACAGTAATGCAGAACTTAAAAGATGCAATCCTGGTCTCTAGACAAAAATGATTGGGAGAAGCAATGGTACATTTTGTCACTGTATGTCCTAACACTACCTATTAATCTGGAAACTGGAAGAGAAAATAGCATTTCCCTACACTAAGACATAAGAAATACATAAAGAATGGGCTAGAAAATCATTGTCTGATTTATCTTTTTTTCATGGATTTGGATGGTTAGGTAAAAAGTAAAAATGCAAAACTTCATTCAAGCACTTGATTTCTACATTAACCATTACAATTTCTTTTAATCCTGATAGATCCTTTAGTGTAACAAAACACAGCACTGGGTCAGGTCCATTTTGTGAACCAGTTCATGAAGTGTTTCATGAAGATGTACTCAGATCCTCACCAGCAGGCATTTTTCAGTGTCATCCTCATTTGTTCTTCCACATACTATTAAAGTTAAATGAAAGCCAATGCTTAAATATCCAACAGATGCCTATAGCCATGTATTTACTAGATGAAAGAAGTTTATGAGTTTCTCACACAACTCCTTTGCTCTCCTTGTACCAACTCCTCCTGCAAAACTGTGTGACCATCACTCAGCTGATTCCTACAAAAATCTCTGAGGTTGACCAGCCAGTTACCAGGGGTAACTCTTAAAAAAGCTGAACAGTTTCATTGCTACTGATAATTCTTTCCAACAGAATGCTTTGGAAAGGATTCCTGGTTGTGCTGGGGAGACACAGAGGAGCTCTCATAAAGCAACTTTAAGTAAATAAATAAAGTGCTGTCTAACTGTCTCGGTGTCCTGCATTGGTTCCCATCATGTAATTAACTTGATTTAAAGCTAGTGGTAATTCTAAAGGAGAATTTAGTGGTATTGAGATGAGCAGCCATGACTTCTGACTCTGAAAATCAGTGATCTGGTCCTCCTGTACAACAGCCCTGCTCACCACACTACAATGCACTATTTCTGCCCATGCAGCACACCCCTTAAATGCCAATTAAGAGCATGTTCTCTTTCTAGAGACTCTCTTCTGCCTGGTTCTCTTGGCCTTCCCCATGCACAGCCACAAGAGAAAGCATCATCAGCTGCCTCCATGAGGATTTCCAGGGGGTAAAACAGATCTCTTTCCAGACCTGGAGTAGGGATGGGGATGTGAAACACAGAGCTCCCTCACTCTCCCTCTCATGGCATCAAGCAGAAGATGAATGGAGGCTTGGGTGGAATATGACACTTGTGCTACCAGAAACTGCTTCCAGATTTGGGACTGATGGTCCAGGGCTCACTAACAGCTTGTTTCATCAGGAGTCATGTCAGGGGAAGAAAAGAACCCTAAAATGAAAGTGATTCCTGAACGCACTTGGAAAGCTGCAGCATTTCCAGAAACACATGGGGTAATAACTGCTACAAGCGAACTGAATACAGTAAAAATACCTCCCACAAGAATGAAAATAAACAAATAAATCTTGTGCCAGGTAGAATCACTCTAAGGAAATCATTCTTTCCCTCACTGCTGAAGAAATGAGAAAAGACACTATCGTGCAACTTGCAATATTTAGAGAACCATCTACAAACAACTTCACCAGTGGAATGCATTTCCAAATTGTCTTCTTCACAAAGAAAATACAAAGCTATAGCCAGTGTCAAAAAATATATATTTTTTCTTCAGCTAATTAACATTTCCCATTATTATTTAAAAAAAAAAAACATAAAAAAACCCATCATACCACTATGTTGTCTTCTCTTGTTTGGCAACAAACTTTGAGTTTAGAAATACACTGGTTAGTTATTTTAAAAATGCCAACGAATGGGAAAAATTAAATCTGCCATGCAACCAAAAAAAAAAAAAAAATTAAAAATGGTGAATGTCTAATTGAAATGTGCCACATAATCCCAAGCAGCAAGGAAAATACTCTGTGGTAGAAAGAGAGCCAGAACTTGGTTTTGGGGTGGGACAGAGCGGAGTCAGCAGAAAGCCTGATGTACATTTTTGGAATGGTGAACCCTTCCCGGCAAAGGGGGGCTTGCACCTGGATTTTCATCCACCTATGAACACAGATCTGAGTCTTCCCAACTCTCCACTGGCCCAGCAGTGGCAGCAGATCTCCTTTGTCTCTTGGATTATTCTGGGGCTAGAACCAACGTTTACAGACAGGCAGGCAGAACTCAGGCAAGGCCAAAGTCGCGCCTTGATGCAATTTTAATTTCCAGCTAGGATCAGCTATCAGGCTGGTGTTGCCAAACCATGCTAAAACCATCTAAGGCAAACCAAGAAACCTTTGGGAAGGGACAACAAATAAAAAAGAGTGTCCAACAGTGAAGCCTGGTTTTAAGCAGCCTGATTTGCTTCTTCCTCAATAATAAAAGTTGTTAGGATTTTATGGTCCTGCATTTCCCCTCAAATATTTTAGTGAAAATGTTAGCAACTGCTCAGAAGGAAATGATCTAAAAACAGCCAGCAGAACTTTGCAGAACTTACCCAACCCACACGCCAAGAGTTTGGCCCATTTACTCAAAAACTCTTTCCCAAACCTGAGATTTCTGCTGCAGCCCTGAGAGAGGCACAGCCCTGTGAGGTCTGCACTTTCAAACCTCCTTGCCTGCCCTGTGACACTGCACAACACAAATATGATTTTGTGCAGAACACCCCAAATTTGGCAACTGTCATGTTCAATCTGTGGTCAAATTGCTGACTGAAGGACTCCACCAGGGTGGGGGCAAGGGATGAACAAGCAAACAAAGACCAAAATGAATTAAAAGACAGTTGCTGCAATACTGACTGCAGGAATCTTCAGAAAAGACTGGAAAGACCAAGCCTCCATTATTTTCATTTAAATGTTCAGTAAAAACTTTCCAAAATTAAGGGATTTTGTCACAAATATCAGACAGAAAGACAAAAAACTAGCAAAGTATGTCAAATTACCCTAGAGATTATTGCTTCTGCAGAACATAAAAGCTTCCACCATCAATTTGGATGATTTGGCAAATTCCAATTTTATGGCAGCTTCCCACAGTTTTTGAAGAGGAAGAATTTAATTTTCCTGCTCCCAGGTTTTACTTTTCTTATGAAACACAGTCCCCAAGAGTGTCCGAGGCCAGATTTAGATACCTCAGCTTTTCCTACAGCTGAAAAATAAGATGCAGCCAAAGCAGCAACCCCTCACCTCACTGGTTTTTCTCCAAAGGCTGCCACGAAGGAGGAAATGCAGGACAGCAATCAGCAATGCAGGAATGCCTATAAATTAAAACATCACCTGCACTCTGTGCTGTGTGGAAGATCTCCAGCAGTCTTCCTCCTTTTGCTGGAGGAGTATGGTCCCTGCCCCTGTGGAAAAGGGACAACCATCCGCCCATTCTCAGTGATGAACACAGGCAAAACAGATTTTTATTTCTCTTTTATTGCTTTGAAACTTGAGCATTCTCTTGATATTGTTAAAGTGGCACAAAGCTCAATTTCCAAGTATGCAAAAACATATGACTGGTGGTGGGCTGGAATGCACTGTTTATCAAAGGGGCCTAATAAGGTTTCTGTTTTATTAGCCTATTTCCTGTAAGTTGATATGTGCCAGTTCTTTTCATTAAGACAAGGATATAAAAATTAAAAATGGATTAACCTAATGGGTTCCAAATTACTGTGTCGCCTTCGCTTCTTTGCGTTTTTTTTAAACAGTTCCACTTGGTCCTTTCCCATTGCCTCCTACAAAAAGCAAGAGGCAGAAAGCTTCAGGATACCTGAATTAGAGCTTAGCTGAACACATTCAAACACAAATCCTACAGATCTCATTCCATTCCACCGCTCTGGCATTAAATCTGATATCACTGAGGCACCATGTTAAATATGCAAATGCAAAATGGGGGCTACTGTGTTGAAAGGGAGTTTAAATTCCCTTTAAAACCCAAGGTTTTCCCCCCTTTCAGAGAAAAAAAAAATCCCAGAAACTACGGATGAGATTGAGTTACCTAAACCCTGCCAATCCCTGCCTTTTATCAGCCCAGAAAAGAAGTGGGTCTCTTGTAGGATGTGTCATATTTGTCAGTCCCACCGGGTACCCAAACCCCGAGGCACATAAAGTGGCACCACATGTTATGTCTAGCCAAAACTCAACAGCAAACATTACTCAAATCATTTTAGTAACTTCTAAAGCACTTCTCAGAAAGGTTTAACCACACTGCACATCTCTTTTTACTTCTACATTCCCTTGGAAAAAAAAAAAAGTGATTTCTAGTATTCACTAGTTTTACAGAACTGAGCTCTCTGAAGGTCTGGTAGATTTGGAGCGTGACAAAGATCCCCCTTGGGAAGACTTTTAGCAGCTTAAAGGGGAAAATAAATGTTGAGTCAGTGTCCAAGTTCACTTAAGGTAAGCTGAGAAGTCCAAACCTAGTATGACACGCTCAGTTTCTAGAATTCCAGACACCAAAAAGTGTCACAGAAAAGACTCTTGGGCACGCAAAACACCCACAGCTAAAAGTTCCAAGGTTCCCACAAATTTTACTGCTGTTCAAACATATTCAAGGTCCTGGAATGAACAAAACCCACAGCAAATGATCAATACCCCTTTGGAGGACAGAAATTTTTGAGACAGGGACCAGAGCATAAGTCCAGGAAATTACTATTCATTTGTTAAAAAGGCAGTGATATCCCCCAAGTGAATCAACTGGCAGCATGCCACAACTCAGAAAAAAAAAATAAAATTTGCTTTTAAGGAACTCCTTGCATGGGGCACAGAAAAACAAAAATAAAGAGAGTTGGGTTGGGCTTGGTTGAGTTTTGTTTTTCTAAGTTTAAAGCACAGAAGTCAATGATCGTAAAACAATTCTGAGAATCCTGAAGCACTACATTTGGAAAGCCACATCCTCAAGTGTGCCCTGATAATTTCATCAAGCTTTTCTTCTCTACCTCCATGAATAAAGATCTCCAGCTTGCATGGAATGCTTGGGTCCTTACATGGCTGTCCCACAGATTAAAAAAAACCCCTCAGAGCAAATGACTCAACGCCATGGTGCAAATTTCAGGAGTAAAATGCCAATAGTATAAGAAATCTCCTCAAATGTCATGCTGAGAAAACCAAGATGCTGAACTCATTTTTATTTTCCAATACAGTGATGTCATCAACATGATATTTTCATTGTTTGCCAGGTTAACAGAATTTATGGAGGTAATTAATGCAGAACATGTGTGCTGAGCTATCCATATGAAAAATGGAATTGCCCCGACTTCATTTGCTGCCTTTGCAACCAAAACCCCACTAACATCTTTTTTCACTGTTTCCATATGTGAGAAACACAAATATTTATAACAAAGGTAAATGACTAAATGACTGCTCTATTCCCATCTACCCACCAGACGCTTTCATATTCAAGTCTTCTGCTTATTCTTCTGCTTCCACCACCTTACCACACAAGGCTCGGGTTTCCATTCTACTCCACAAACTAAGCATGTTCCTCACGCCTCTTCTGCAGTGTTCCTTTCCTTGGTTTGCATGGAAAGCTTCTGTTTCAATTTCTTGAACACCCTCTTGTCTAGCTCTTCCCACCTTTCAGGAAAAGCAAGGCCATTAAACACTCAATTCTTCTCTTTTGTCTTTTCTTCTGGGCATACACAGGGTCAAAGCACTCCCCCTCTGGCAAGCAGCTTTTAGTAAAAAGAGGACTGGGCACACAGACCTCAAAAATCAGGCAAAATATGATCTTTTGCCTTCTCTTCTTTCTGGCTGAATGTTGATTTCTGGAAGGGAAGGGACAGAAAAAACGGCACAGGCCATGAGAGGAAGGGTGGGCAGGTGGGCTGGGAATAAAGAACCGGATGAGCTTTTCCTACAGCTGGGTTTTCTTTGGAGAGTTTGGGTGAGCACAGAACATTTTCCACAGCTGGAGCCACGTACTCCAGGAACGCTCAGCACTCAAGCATTGCTAGGACATTGGTTCTCTGAGGTAAATCATGGGGAAAAAAGTTTTAGCAGGGTAAGGCCTTCACCATCTCAAAACCTGTCTCCAGATAAAGGCCTCAAGTCAGTTTTCTCCGTGAACATTAAGGCTGGGCAGACATTACTTGCTTTTCTTTCCTTTTTATTTTTCTCTTTTAAAGAAAGCACTGTCAGAGGAAGATTAAATAGGATGGTAAAAATGCCTCTACCCTTTCTTAACTGCAGCCTCTGTGGAAATTCACCACTGGTAAATCAGAGTCACAAAGCTTGCTAATGTAAACAAAGCTCAGACTTTCAGGGAGGCACGGAATTTCTTAATTTGTGCTTTGCTCACTGTTAGGATCCCTGTCAGGGCTGAATTCTGGGTTCCTAACATTGTCAGTAATCAGAGGAAGTGGGGAATTTTTTTAATATTCAGACCCAGTTTTCCTCATCTCGGCCTACTTATTCTCTTCCTTTAATCCTTCTCTCCCCCTCCAAAATGGATCTCTCCAAAAGCCACTTAAAAAAGTTGCCTCTTAAAAAAAAAAAAAATCAAGAACAAACCCCCTCTAGCTGCCTTCTAACTTCTCAGCAACTAAATTAAGCAACCCCATGTCACTTGTTGTTATTTGTTACTTCACAAAGTTTGTGGGAAGCCTACCACAAACCAAAATATATTTTAGTACTTTGATTTTAATTTATTTAAAGAGTAACTTGCCACTCTAGATTTTCTACAAGCCCCTCCACACCTGGGCACCATTTTAAAAGTTTCAGATTTTAATTACTGTCCTCTTATGTGAGGCAGCTATACTTCACCAAGCTTAATTATTGTTCAAAAAGGAAAAAAGAAAAAAGCCATGCAAATCTTTCTATCCAAATATAGATATAAAAACATTTTGAGAAACCAGCTGGAAATAAAAAAAGCACTATTCCCACACCATATTACACTAAACTGCACTGACTGAACCCTAACATTCAACCTATTGTTCTCTTAATTGCTAGCAAGTTTCAACCACTGTTCGTTTGGTCTGCTATTCTTCTTTCATCAATATTTTTCCAGTAGACTAATGGGATTTTCCTCCATATTTTGCCTGAAACAGCAGGACATGGTAGTTAAATGAACAAAAAAAAAAAAAAAAAAAAAAGAAAAAAA
>VYXD01009667.1:89462-100783 GCA_013397195.1 Hylia prasina | reverse complement strand
CCCCGGGAGATGCCCCGAGCCCGCTCCCAGCCCCGGGAGATGCCCCGTCACCCGGAGCGGGGGCTGTGCAGCAGGGGGTGACACGAGTCACGTAACTCGGGAGCCTCGGGTGGGTGTTGCAGCCAGCTACGATCCGGTCGCGTCCAATTACCGGGCTCTCCCGGGCGGAATGCGGCGGCAAAGTAGCGGTAAAACCTCGGGAGTTTCAGACTGCAGCCGTAGCTGGCTTGCCGGAGAAGCGCCAATTACATCGTTCATCCCCTGGCTGCCCGCGCTGACTCCGGTGCAGCCTGCGCCACAACTCCGGCCCCAAGAACAGACTGACTTTGCCATCGCTAAAGCAAACTGGGGCAGGGGCCTCCTACCCAAGAGCTGCTCTCTGTAGGAGTGTGTAGCTCTACTCTACAAGCTGCCGTGCAAAATGAGTATTTTTTAGAAGAGTTCTCTTCGTGCTTGCACCTTTCCTTCAGTCCTTGCAGCCCATCAGAGGCCCCCGAGCACCTGTCAGAACACAGAGCAGAGTCACAGGCGTGCCATGCTGCTATTCCACCGCTCCCAGGGGGAATCGCTGCGGAGCAGCGCTTCCCAGGCTTCCCCTTCTGCAGATCGCTTTTTCAGAATATGGACAACTTCCTTCCCAAGTGACTCGTCTCAGGTCTCCAGAGCCACCCAGCGTGGTTCTGTGGAAAATGGGAAAATATCTGAATAATACTGAGGTCAAATAAATATTTCACTCCAAACCAAAGTTATGCATGCTCATAGAGCAGAGTCTAGCTCTGAATGCATGTGCTGTCTGCACACACAGCAAGCAACAGGATGGGAGGAGAGGAGCCTTTGGCGACAGATGTGGAACCACGTGGCAGAATTAACATCAAATCTCTGATAGCAGAGAAACTGATCCCCAGTGTTTCTCGAAACATGGGCACAACCTCCTTCTTCGTTGTCCTGTGTGTCCTTGTGTCCTCAGGGTCACCAGTGCCAGCGGGACAGCTGGGAACTGCTGCCTGCAGCCCCTGAGCTCCAGGTTTATCAAACAACACAGGATCACCAGCTTGCTTCAGCAGTGATCCCTGCCCCCAGCAGAAGAGGATGTGCTGGACTGGTTGCAAGCCAGGACTCGTGCCAGTGTCTCTCCTGCACAGTATTGGCACCCCCCAAACATCTGGTTTAACTCTGCCAGGTGTGCACTGCACTGAAGGGGTTGGAAATGCATGGAAGCCAAAGCAAAGGAGGGACAAGGCTGTGAGAAATCATCTCAGATTCCTGTTTCAGGAGAGCACAAGAGGAGGACATAAGCACTAAAAATTAATATGATATTAATCTCCTTTCCTGTTTCCAGGCTTGATTATTCAACCAAATTAAAGAACCATCACATTTACTACCATTTGTTTCATGTCTCCAACCCTTCCTTTCACTCATATTTACCATCTACACCATTTCCTCTGTGGTCAAACTTCCAAAGTATGGAAAAAATGCCCAGAGCTCTTGAGCAGGAAACCTCCAAGGGCAGAGGGAGGAGCAGGGTGGTCTGGTCATGCAGTTGACTATGTATGGCCCAGAAAAAAACATTTCCTGTCCTCCCTTGTCCTTCTCAAGTCTCATTTCACCACACCTTCCCATTCACTGGACAAAGATGCTTTTCCACAGCAAAAAGGCCAGAAATTCACATTCCTCAAAATACAACTTTCCCTACTAATAAAAACTATTTTGCTTTAGTTTGAAGGGGTTTTTGCCAACATTTTCCTCAGCTTTTTTAGAATACACAACTGTTTTCATTGAGTTCTGTCGCACAACAGAGATACGTCTTTAAAACCCTGCTAAAGTTCTCAGGACTACTAGTTCTGGTCTCTCTGAAGCCACATCTTTCTTTCATGATTCCACGTAAATATATCTATTTTTTTAAGGTGTGAGAAAAAGCATAAAGAAAAAGGGTAAAGAAAAAGGATGAAGAAAGACAACAAATCTGAGGGGTGAGGGGTGGGGAAAAACGAAGACTAAAATCAACCCAACACCTAAGAAAATTCTGGTTTCAGTCAGTGGAAAAAAATATTTCCAAAGAAGGGAGTTTTTGAGGTTACTCATAGGAATCACATTCTGAATTTGCAAATATCTCAGCACCAGTGGAGTCATCTTATGCAGGAAAAAAGAATATTAAACAACACAATCCATACAATGCAAATTTTTAGTATCAAACTTTTAAGAAAGAAAACCTCTCAAATGAAAAAATGAATAGCAGAAACATTTGGAAAAATTTGAAATGAGGAAAGTATTTTTTTTTTTTTTAAAGACCTGGGAAAATTCTCAGCAGGAAAGGAAGATTAAATTCATTACAAATTTCTCACTAGGCTTTTTTCTCTGTGACGCACGTTGTGTTAGTTTTGTGCAAATTGCATGTTTACTCTATTAAGAGTAATTTTCTGTGAGCTTAAAGGGCACCTTTGAAGAAAGAAAATAGCCTCTAGTGGCATTTCTACATAACCAGAGTGCACATGGTAATATCTTTGCCCTAGCATCCATAATATCCTTCTGGAGAAACACATAACTATGATTTATGATTTTCTGCCAAGCCTGGGCTTTAATTTCTTTAATATATTGGAGATCAAAATCCTTACTAAACACAAATTTTATCTCTTACATTTTTCTTTTGTAAACAGGGAGGTGACACATTCTGTGATTGTATAATGGAAAAAAGAAATCATAACACATGGGCAGAATGCTCTGGATCCCACGTTTGCATACTAAATAGGAAAACAACTTTCTGCCTAATGAAAAAATGCTACAGATTATTAGGAATGGCCACAGAAGTAATCAATCAATTTATCCAATGGACTGGGCCACAGCCTGCTTCCAAGAAGCTTTTTAATGTTTATGGCTCTTGAGTGGCGTCGTTTAATTAATTGAATGACACAAAACTTCTAATCTTAGAGATTCAAAGTATGTTTCTTAAAAACAAACAAAAAGAATTAACAACAGGTTCACTACTCATAAAGAAAGGTGGCTGGACAATCCCCCATTTATTCAGGGAGGAGGCAGAACAATGGGGTCCCCAAGTGATGCCTCGCCTGTGCTTCCATGGGATTATTGGGAGGCGTGAGAACATTTCCCCCTCCATTTCTGGGATTTATTTATGCAGGTTCTTGTTTGTGGTGTGGATACACCTCCCTTCACACAGACCTGCAGTGACAGAACTCTTCCACATAAGTCATAACAGGGCCAGCTTTTTTAAATCATTCAATAATCAGTCAGGCCTCCAAATAATCACCTCACTATATATTTTATATAGATATGCATCTGTTTTAATGTTAACTATTTAGTGTTCTGGTAAAAAATACTATAAATGGAAGCACTGCTGCTTGAGTTCATCCTGAGTCTAACACAGGCCAGTCTTGGAGATGGTGACCAAGGAGGAAAAACCTTTCCATGAGCCACCAAGTAGATTAATTTGGTTTAAATATTCTTTGGGAGAGGTTTTACAGCATAACTCAGAGATCTCCTAATGCACAGTGTCGCCCTGAAAATGCAAGCAGATGAGGAAATGCAGGATGTGGAAGAGTAAAAGGCAGGATGCAATAAAAACAAATGATAATGAAGTGTGAAAAGTTACTTTAAATAAGTCATGTAAAGCTAAGCTATAGCCTTTTCCAATCAATACTTACATAATAATTATGTGAAAATCCTGGCAAATGGATTAACAAGGCAGCATGAAAAACTCAGCTTTGAGCAGCAACAAAGCTGAACTTGTAATTATGAAACAACTGCACACCAATCCCATAATGTAAAAAAGTGTGGAGATGGGAAAAGGGTAGAAAAGCAAAATGCAAATGCAGTTTAGCAGCAAGCTTCCCCTATAAAGCCTGAATCGTTTGTTAAATATGCAATAAAAAGGTGGCAGTCCAAGCACTTAGACTGAATTTACCTATCTGTAAACAAAAATCTATAGAAGCCATAAAAGAAAAGCTTCACCAGCGTTACTGCCAGTTTTCAGAGAAAAGCAACATTTATGTGCAGGGGAGGGTATTGCTGCCATGAAAGAGCTTGCCAAATTTTAGCTTTGGGATGGAGCACTTACAGTAGAAATCCATGAATCCTCTAAAACCAGACTGTATTATGGAGACACTGGCAGAGCTCCAATAAGGTGCGTAATGATAAGTTTGATCAGTTTGTTTTTCTTCTTGCAGGTCACAAAGAATGTTCAGAAATTTCTGTTGTAAGGCTAAAAAAAAAATCAAAAGGACAACCAAGAAATGAAATTATTTTATTCTCATGTATTTCAACTCACTGACTTTTTTTTTTTTTTTTCCCCCAGAAGAAAGTACAAGGCAGTGTTGGACAAAAAATAGGCAGACATATTTTAAAATAAATATGATAGTACTTCTAATACCTGGGATCAACATCCAATCTGGGGAATGCACTTGGAGGGTGTACAGGCAAAATTCCATAATCTGGCTGAGCTGGATTGGAAGATTTCCCTTGTCTTTGCAGAGCCAGGCTTGCACACTGACAGCGAAATAGGTCGTCTATTTTTGCCAGCTAAAAAAACAGAGAGAAACACTCATGGCCAACTGCAATTTTAAACAGCAGAATGCAAACACTCTGAAGAGTCTGCATTCACAACGTGAGAACTCCTTAGCAGTTTCATTTCCACAGGGAACATTTTGCATTTAACAGCTGATTATCTTAGTTGTTTGTTTTTTGTTTGTTTTTTTTCTCTTCAGTAAAGAACACCTGAGATTCTGCAAATGATTGAGGTGCTGTTATATTTTCTGGTCATCATTTGCTGGTTTTTTCTCAAATCACCTCAGCTCCTCCCCAGTAGTCAAAGTTTTCTCCTATCTCATGGAACTGGCACCACGACTTCCGTCCACATCCAAGGAAGCATTAGGGGATAGGATAAGATGGGGAAAAGACCATAAAGTGGAATTATTTTAGAACCCTCAACTTCACATCCAGCATCAAAGCATGAAATCATTTCTCACCTTTGCTCATAATGGCAATGGCAATTTGATTGCATGCTGGTTAGTAATTCCCAGCTAAATGCTACCACCCAGGAGGAAAATCAGAATTCAAAAGGGGACAACCATTTTCCAAAGGTGTGTTCCCAATTCTAATGCCTGCATGGAGACAGAGAGTTAGTTCCTGTTTGCTTCAAAAGCTGCTTCATTCAGAACTTTGGGGAGAGATGAATCAACTTGGAAACTGAGAACAGCATCGTATGTAATGATAAGGAGATATATAAGCTCAGAATTTGTAGGGTACACAGGTCCTTCAGAGGTTCCTCCATGGGCAAGTTCCTCACCTGCCTGGCTTGTACTGACATTTCTCAGCCTCCAGCCATAATACAGCAAAAATAAATCAGAAAAGCCAAGGTAGCCCCTAACTACAGCCCCCCCAAACCATCCTTGCCCCCAGCTGCAGTCAGCTGGGTGCTCTCACCCTCAGCTGGGTGCAGAACACCTTCTCAGCAGTCACACCTGCACTGCTGGATGACTTCAGCTCCTCTGAAACGTCCCCATCCCCCTGACCCATCACCCCAGCTCACCCTGTGCGTGCTGAGAAGCTCTCAAGTCTTCCAGTGTTTTCTTCTTGATTATAATGAGTTAATTACTTGGCCAGAAAGCACGAGGTAGCTTTTTATTAATCTCCTTGGCCTCTTGGGCAATGAAGAATTACGGTTTCTGCAGAAGGCTAAGCTAACATTATCTAAATATTATTCTTTGTAATTATTAGACAACACATGCAATAAATAATTATACCTCATTAGTATTCTCCCAGCCCAACTGACCCATAGCAGGACAGTCTGTCAACCTTGAGTCAAGCAGCCCTTATCCATTAAATGGGATATTTTATGATATTTTAGGCTTTCCTGCCCAGCCCTGCAGCCAGTCGCAGCTCTGTAGTGAAGGATGGAGCCCCTTAACATTTCTAACTCACCAGAGAGGGTTGGAAATGCAAACATTTCTTATTCTGAGCTGGAGGTGTGCTGTCTATATCAGGAGAATGTATTACAAAGATTTCTTGTTTCTTGAACATGAAAAAAATCTTCTCCCACCGCAATATCAGATTTGGTTTATCTGAACTAAATTTTCCGTCTTTAAAACCCCTTTTTTCATCAGGGTTATTTTTCATGAGACAGACAGTTCATGACTTAAATGTTGGCTTTAACATTTGCTTCAAGAGATTCCCTCATTTCTTTGAGCTGTCACCAAAACCTGGAAGAATGTGTGAGTTACTTTTTTGGTACCAGAAATGGAGAAAGCCTCTGTCATTTGTGTTACCAAACTAAAGTTACTGGAAAAGGTTTACCAGCATTGAAATTAGTCATCTCTCTAGAGATTTTTAATGAGAGAAATAAGCCAATGAGGTCTCAATAATTTCCTTTGGATGCATCAGCTTTGTAACTGGGAAGTAGCAGCAGGTTAAAAAGAAAGAAGTAACAAATAATTTGTACAGTATGGTGGGGGAAATTTATGACAAAGAGTTGCAGGATTTTCCTAAATGAATGCAATGATCTAGCTCAAAAGGCAGCTGTAGAAAATGCATGTAAAAAAACCATAATAAAACAAAAACAAAACAAACAAAAAACCCACCCCAAACTATTGGAAAATCTGGAGACAATTAGCAGAAAATAGTCCCCATTCAGTTCCTAAGCTGAATTTACACTAATGGCATGCCAAGCTGCAAAACTAAAAATCCAAAACCCACTAGAATCAAAGAGCATTTCTTGAGAAAAGAGGACACTCATCAAAAGTGACATAATAGGAGAGCCTTACATGAAATGAAAAATAAGGAGATGCCTTGCAGTGGATCTGTGAAAAAAAATTCAGGGACTTGTCAGATGTGTGGAGGGGAAGGTTTTACTGAAACCCAACCTGTGCAAACCCAGTGTACTCTGCTGGGTTTAGGATGTGCTGCCTTTATTGGGACTTTGTTTTAAATAATACTTTGCTTTAAGATGGCAGCTGAGTGAATTATTACCATTGCCCAGGAGAGAACAAAAACCTCAGCATTTACAGAAGTAAGAACCCCTGAGATAAATCACAGAGAGTGGAAGGAGGAATGGAACCTCCATCTCTGCTTCAGGAGGGAGAACTTTGCAAACACCTCCAGCAAAGTGCAAAAGCCCAACCCAGAGGGGACACAAGAGAGGGTCAGATCTTTTATATTATGGGTCTTGTTGTTGGGTTGGTTGGGAGCTTTGTTTGTTTGTTTGTTAGGGTGGGAGTTTTGTGGGTTTTGGGGGGGTTGGGGGTGCTTTTCGGTTTTTTTAAAATTAAAATCCAAGTTATAACATCACCTACTTCTAAAGAATTTGCTGCTATATCAACTTCAGACCTACACATGCTAGGCCACCTGCCCTTTAGGTTTCCTTAAGAAGACTGCAAAAGATTCTTGTGAGCTCTAGAATAATAAAGAAAGCATTTTTTTATTATTTTATACAGTCTCAAATGTTTTGTCTAGAATTAAATAACTAAGCCACGCTGATTTTGCCAAGTTTTTTTTGTTGGATTTTTCCCTTTTTTTCTTTTTTTATTTTTATTAAGCAATCTGCACTGGGTTTGTCGGATAAGCAAATATATTTATAATCCTTCCACATATGTTGTCTGATTTCATGTTAGCCTTTTTGCAAAGGAGGTAAATAGGTTTCTCGGAGACTTTAGGAGTTTAAGCTTTTGACCTCCCAGCTTTTACAAGAGAAAACAAAAAATAGCTCACTAAAATGTTAGGAAGGGCACTCCATTTTTAGAAGATGTTATTATTTAAGCTGGAGTTGTAATGGAGCTTAGCCACACCTACTTAGAGAATAGGGCCAAGCATTGCTCTTGCTTACAGCAGTTTAAATCCTTGGAGGCCTTTATTACTAAGAAAATTGAGTAAGATTTCAGTAAAATCAATTTTTAAAAGCACCAGGAGCTTGCTGTTGACCTCAGCTACAGCAATCTGTGCAGCTTTGCTAAAACCTGCTCTCTCTCTCTTAAATCTGACTGACGCCACTGATGAATTGTGCTGTAAAATTTACTGTTTCAATCCCTTAACACACAGAGGCTGCTGCCTGTGCTTCTGGAGTACCCTGTGAGATGGAAGGGAGAGGTTTTCCCAAACCTCTGCAGGAATACAGAATTCTCTTCTCTCTTGCACCACTTCTCGGGTCCTTTAGCATTCAGACTGACCCACAGCAGCACCAGAGATGTGGAACAGGAGCCTTAATTGTAGCACTGGAGCAAACTTTCCTCACTTCTTTCCCCTCACAAAGTACTGTACAGAGCTGGCAGGCTTGTGCCCTTGCTTTATATGCAGTCATCTGGTGCTTTGGAGTTTTAATTCACAATTTTTAGTTTTCTCCATCATTATTACTGTATAATGGGATCTTTTACTACGACTATAGCACCTAGAATACCTCAGGAATTCAAGCAAGAACTACGTCACACTTTCAAACTTCCCTTCTCCTGTGCACACGCAGAAGCTTTCAGACTTTTTACCTGACACATCCTGAAATAAATCTGGGATTCCTGGCTTGGTAATGAGGTAATATTATTTCCATTTTCAGTCTGGGGTTTTATTTTTTTCAGCTTTTTCCTCCATGAAGAATTGCCCTTGGTGGTACATCAGTCACCTCACACCACCAGACCGAGCAGCAATACTTAGTAAGCAACATTTAAATATCTTACCCAATACATACCTATCAATAATGCATATCCAAACTCCCACAGTAGTTTCATTTTTTAACATGTCTCTGTTTGCCATCAAATCACCATGTGCACTTTGATCTTGCACGCTTGACACATTTTAACAGACAGAAGGAACAGAACCATCAGTTCTTTCTGGCACCATCTGGGGTTCTTTTACAGATACTTTCTCCCTGGCTGCCTAAAGCTCAGTTCAGCTTTGGTTTTTGCTTTGGTTTTTTTGGGTTTTTTTTTTGCTTTTCTTCCCCCACACCGTCTTCCTGATCTTCTTTGTTTGGCCTCCAGTTTCTTCCCAACATCACCTTTCAAGCCTTTACCTTTGTCACACATTCCAGTGCTGCTGTAAAGCTCAGGAGAGATTTTTTCTCCCCTGCCTTGCTTTCTCATTCTGCTTGAAGTGCACTGCAATTACAACAGGATATGAACTATCCTGCACTGTTATAGATGTGTTCAATTTTCTCTCTTTTAGTAGAAGTCTTTTCCCATCACTTTGGCCTGACAAACGTGACATTCACACATTGATTGTATATGCCTGCTTTACACAGCATAGCTAATGACTTTCCCTTACCCTGGCTTGAATTCCAGATTAGTTTTCTTACTGCTGAGCATCCCATTCTGTCAATAATTGCAGGACAATTATCTCATTTGCGACTTTTTCCCTTCAAATGCTGAACAAATCCATGAATCTTAGAGAATATGATACAATAAATGTAAGGTTTTAAACTGATACTTCATTCTGGATACTCTCCTCTCTGTGTCTATCAGCCTGCAGACACCCCAATGACTTCTGCATATTCTCAGAAGGGAATTCAGTTTGCCTTCTGCATTGTCAAATACTCACTTTCCTCTGAAAGTCATGTGGTGCTGTGACACAAGTGTTACAAAATTTGAGGCTTAATCTTGAAAGCCAGGGCAGAAAATAGGATTTCTATCATACAGCCTCACCACTGTTTCACCTGATTCTTCTATCACTTGCCTTAATGCAAAAAATACTTTATGAATCACCCTGTTTTCTAAAGGCAGAGGCCAATCGTATCACAGAAGATTTTCCTTTTATCTCTGGGGGATCTCAGACATCATCTCCTTTGCAAGGTGTTATTTTGGGCAATGAATCATGGACACAATTTACTGCCTTACACAGCTCTTCATTTTGGACTTTCAATCTTGAGTGTAAATATCAAGTCTCACTTGAACTCACCTGGACACTTCTGTCGTTTGGGTTTTTTACATTAATTTTTTATAGGCTCTGAAATGAAAAAGAAAATTCTGGTATTACTGAATTGATATCAGATATCCACGAAAGATGGGAGGGAAAGATTTTTTGCCTGATTTTTAATCTCCTCTTTCTTCCATGCCTGAAAATTATCCTAATTTCTTCCCACTAAAGAATTCTGTAAGGCCCTGGAAATTAAGAGATGCAAAGTTATCTATGACCTGTGTCTCATTTCTGGACCTCATCCACCTAAGCCTGAACAGATAATCAAATTTAGGAAAATAATATCTTCAATTTTTTTTTCTTTTTTTTTGGCAGCAAATCAGAACAACTGTAACTAAATAATATTGAGTTCAAGCTGGTATCAAGAAACGTAATATTTAAAGAGTTCCCTAAAGAGACACAGGATGTCAATTCAAGGTAGGTGATGTAAAACTTGCTGCCAGGAGTGTGACTTGGGTGTTTCAAACTCAGGAGACATGATGGTGGTTTTGGCTGTTGGTTTTTTGCATTTCAGAAACCTTGTGGTTTTGCTTAATATCTTTTCCAGTACTTCTTTCCAGTCAATTCTTTGTGCATTCAAATCAAAGCCTATTAATAATGAGAAATTATAAATCCTCTCCACCCCTTGCTCCCCAGCACTCACAGAATCATTAAGGTTGGAAAGTACCCTTAACATCACCAAGCCCAATTATTTAAAAGAAGAATAAACCCAGTGAGAGACTGAGGCAACTTCAATTTACCAGACATTTTTCTACTTTGTGGTTAATAGAAAAATAAGTTTAATGACAACGTGACAGATGGTTTTCTTTGTGCAATAGAAAATGGGGGATAAAGAGATTTGACTGAGAGAAATCAGGGCTCTTGTCTCTCATAATATATTTTGGGAATTGTAGGCTTTTTGGTTTAAGGTAACCATTTAAATACTGAGGACAGAACTTTGAAGCCATTTCATGGGTCAAAAAGATGAACATGACTCCATCAGAAGCAAGGAATTTGTTACAAATCCACTACAAAAGTTAGGGGCACGTTGTAAGGACAAAGGCTTAAAATAGATCTCCTGAGAAATAAGAGTGTATTTCATATTTATCTCCAGTGGAGGTTGCAGAGTGACACAAACATCTCTGTGTTGTTTCTGTGTCTCACTCAGTTTTATTGCAGATCAATCACAGAATACCCTCCATGCATAAATATATTCCTGCCAGTGCTTGAAATATAGATTTTTCCCTTATAATTTTTCAATTCTTTGTGCTACCTTTACATTGTCCTGGTCCTTTTCACTGCAGTCACAGAATTAAATTGGTGCTGTTAGGAGTTCCTGATTTCACAGGAAGGAATAACTGCCTTTCGTAACCTTTTTATCATTTCACCACACCTCCCCATCAACACATCCCTACAGGTACAAACATGAATATAAACAGCAC
>VYXD01009667.1:16488-89415 GCA_013397195.1 Hylia prasina | reverse complement strand
TTTTTTTTTTTTTTCATTATAGCAGTGTCTGGAAATACCAGCCAAAAACAATGTCCTTTAAAGCTCTATGAGAATACAATCCTGAGCCATGAAGTCCTTGGTATTAACCCAATAAAATATGAAAGGAATTAAAGAGGAACAAAACCTAATGTACAGATGGAAACTGGATCAGGAAAAATTCTTTCTCTGCCTCTTTCAGTCCAAAAAATTACTGGGTTTTTCTTCCTTACTGAGAACAACCCTAAGCAGATGAAACACTTGCTCGTCTTAGAGGCTCAGGTTAGGAACATTTCAATGGAAACAAAAATGCCAACATAGACAACATGAAAAGGGAAAATACTGCTTTGATAACATCTCAGAAGAAAGGAATGAGGCCCAAAGCTTTGATAGTTATCTATGGCATGGTCCCACAAGGTTCTGCAGCTAAGCAGGGAGGACATGAGGAGATGGCCTTGCTCACTGCGTGGTGTGTAACACCTTCCAGGTGATGACTGCCAGTCAAAGAAGCAAAGATTTGAAATTCTAGTTGAAAATTTTCCTGTTTTTTTGATAAGATATCAGCATTCTAAGTGGGACAATGAGGGGACAAAGAGCAGCTTGATGAAGAAGACTTTTACTACTTACCATGAACTGATGCGTGGTACTGGCACACACCATTTGCAGCAATTGGCAGAACTGAAAATCTCCTTGCAAAAGTAGATTTGCAGGAAAGACTTAATACAGAACTGGTTGTTCCTGTGCTACTAGTCAATCTAATCTATTGCTCCTTTTACACATTACAGAATGTTTTCTGGAAGTCATGAGCTCCCATCCAATATCTTGTTTAAAGCTCACATTGGGGGAACATGGTTCTCTGCAAAATCACACCAGTTGCAAGCTGAATGCTACAAGAGAGACCCTTATAATATGCCAAACACTACAAAGTTAAAACCACACCACATTATACATGAGATTTTTATTTTACTGTAAAATCTGAGCTGTTAGGGAAGTCCCTAAAACATCACTTAGACAATTTTTTTAACACAGGAGAATTGTTCTAAAAAAGAAAAAGAAAAGAGCTCTCACTGAAAAAAATTAAACTCCAGGAAAAAAACTTGATCAGCAAAAAGCGGAAGTAAAAACAAGGGAAAATAAATGGAATAGCGAAGTGAAATAATGTCAGGGTGGAATTGTTTCTTCCATCTTCCATCTTCCATCTTCCATCTTCCATCTTCCATCTTCCATCTTCCTTGTTCAATTTTCAGTGGGTCTCTCCAGCTGTCATTGCTGCATGAGAAGCTATAACAGAAATAACCAAATTTAGTAAATCTGGAGCCAACTAGTGTCGTACAGAAATAATTTATCCTGGAAGAATTAGCAGATGTGCTTTTAATGGTGAAATGCGGGCACTCAGGGAGATTTCCCAGCCACAGCAAAAAGAACTGGAATGTCAGCCACTCACCACAATTCAAAGCCATTAGGAAGCAGCCAGCTAACTCTGAGGAGACAGCTCTGGTGGTGTTGACACCCTCTTTTTGGACAAGTGGACAATCTCCATCTGATTTACACCAGTGAATATTAGTCAGTGCAGCAAAGGTAATACCCAAAAAATCCGTACCCGGAGGCTCCAGGACCACTCATTCCATCCTCTGCCCCTCCAGTCCTATCAACTGGTGTGCAGATGTGCCTGACCCTGTGCTTCTCTGCAGGTCTCTGGGGACACAGCTGAGGGATGTCCCCCAGCCCCGAGCACGTGAGATGCTCCTCACAGGAGCAACACCTCTGGCCTTCAAGCAGGCAGGAGCTTTGGGCCCATCCCGAGCATGTCAGTCCTTAAAACCAAATCCTGCATCTGCATTTCTGCAGATTTGGCCATGGAGAGGTCAAATCTGCTTCAGGCTGTTGCTTCAAACACCCTTTTGTTTGTGACAGCAAGAACAACTGTCTGCAGACAATCTCAGACTGCACAGCTTTGCTGAATGAATGCCATCCTGAGTCAATACTTCCACTGTTTACCTTTGAGAAGATGAAAATCAGATGAAACTCCTGAGGTTTTTGGCAGGTGGAACAATTTTCCCCACAAGGAACAGGCACGGTGAGTTTGAATCTGTATTCCTGAAATACAGCAAAGGTACTCAATTAATTTGGAGAAGTCACTATCAATTTCTAAACTTCCATTGAGATACCATAAATAATGCTTTGCAAGCTTATTAATTTAATAGCTCTGATATTCATTCCATTTCATCATGTGGTTGCCAGGCTTTTATTCATTTTGATTTGTTTTTTCCTCCTCAAATGTTATTTTAAATAGCTCTCATGAAATAGCTGCATAATAAGTGTACCCTTTTGTTCTTCTTCAAGGAAGCTCAGCAAAAGCATAACAAATAATAAAGCTGATAAAAGGATACATGAAATGCATACCAAAATCCAGGTTTTCTTCTGATGCACGAGCCTTTTAACTTCAAGCTAAGACATCTCTCATCCTGAGAAGCTGTTAGGCAATGGATTGAAGCCCGAGCCAAGCAGTGGAATTCTGGTTTTACCCTCCTCATTTTACCCTCCTCATTTTACCCTCCTGACTGTAAGTGTGCAAGATAATAACGTGTTATTTGGCCACGCAGCTCAGAGAGGTAGCAGGGCCCTTTCATGGCTTTCAACTTTCTTGGGTGAGCAAGAATTAAAATGAGTTGTTAACAAGAAAACAGAATACATAATGATCATGGCAGAGTCTAAAATAAATTATGACATTTATGCTCACACGCTTATATTTTGGAGAGTGAATGTGACTGAACAAAGCAATTATCTCTAATTAGGAGGGGCTAGGGTCATTCCATTAATTATGTCCATCACAGCTAGTTAACAATATTGATTAACAAGATAAGAAGCAGAATAAGCCATTCATCCCTGAATGGGGTTGTTATAGATTTCCTAGTGAATTCCTACAATGTATTTAAAAAGGAAAATTGCAGAATTGGAGGTGCCATAATTCCAACAAAGCCTGATTTCAAACAGGCTCTTCTGAAAAACATTCCTGAAACAATCTGCTTTTGTTAATATGGAATAATTATGGAGCTAAATAAACATACGAGAGCATTCCATAAGTGTGCCTGACACACACAGGGAAAACACTCTTTGATCCTTGAAGCAGAAAAAATTTCAGGCCCAAACTTTGCAGGGCTGAAGACAAAGACAAATTAAAATCTGATTGACTGTAAGTGATTAAGAAGAATGCAGACCTGCCACAAGAAGTCCTGGACAAACTTGGAAGTGGTTGCCTAAGAATGGCTCGGTGCAATCCCTGGTTTAACTCAAAAACTCTCTGTGGAATCAAATTATGAAGTATTTTGTCTGCGAGATATTATGAAAGAGAAACACAGACACGTATGTTCACAGGCACAGACACATTTCCTCCTCTTTCAGTTTTGCAATAAAATTCTCAATCTGTGAGCTGTCCTAAAAAATCAGAAATTTTTTTTTCCTGCTTTTTCTTTTCCTTATTTTTTTGTTTCATGCGCATGTGCACTCTGGTTTTGGGTTGTTTTTTTTCCTTCTGCATCCTGTCACAGCACAGTAATTGATCCCCAAGTTTGGCAGCAGACAACCAAGTGGGTATCAAACATCCGTGGCGCTTCTGAAGCACCGGCGCCAAACTGCAAATTGGAAACGCTCTCCTGGTTGCTCCACCGACAAAAGAGATCCTTGATGTGCAATTCCACTCCTCATCCCTCTCAAGCCATCCTCAGGCAGCTGAGATGAGACAACAGCAGCGGCAGAGCATGTGCCTGATTGTTGGCATGTCAGACAGACGTTATTAAAAACAGTGGGGGCAAGAAGAAAGATGAGAGGGAAGGCATTTGCCGCTTTGTTCCGATGCTGGAAAGCTTGTTTGGGAGGAAAGGAGCGCCTGGATGCACTGACATAGATATAAAGACTTGATGCAATGAAGGCATCCAAACTTTCTCTGTGTATTTTAGATAATGAAATTTTCAGATATTTTCCATTTTGTATTCAAAGAACACATACGCTAAAGCAATCTGATTTAGAAACCTTTGTTCCTGTATCTTAATATCATATTTATTTTCATATCTCCGGCCAAGCAACTATGCCAGAATTAACACAAAAGCAAACTTATTCTGACCCCGTGTATAAAATACAAGTTCTTGGTCAGGTTCAAAGCCATCTTCTCACATTCACTGCTTCAAAAATAGAAATGCAAAAAATAATACTTTTTTAGAACAAAAAGCAATTGCTAATTGTTAACAATAATATTTAAATTGCTCTCTAAATGAAAACATTTAAGAAGCATTTAACTACAGTGCTCACAGCAAAATTAAAGCTATGGTTGGGCAGACAATAACTACTATCCTCATTTAGCAAAGAATTAAACCCTCTCACAACACCTGCTCCAGACCAGAGATATGGAGCAAACACTGAGGGGGAAAAAAACCCCTTTCTACTGGAAATACACAATTTTTTTTTATTTTTTAATTTTTTTTTTTTCCCATGATGTTTGTTTTGGTAGACAGATTCTTCAGGAAAGTTTAACACTAGAAAAATGTGTTAGAAATGTAAATGCAAAATACGAAATCACGCAACCAACCAAGAGGTGCAAAGCATTTTACATGGACTGTCAGAACTTTGATAGAGAATTCAGAACTGACTTTTTTCAAACCTTGATACTGTGGTGTTCCAGGAAATGCTGCAAGTCAAAGCCTGACAGTGAGCTCCCCAGCATTCTTATTCCTTACTTATAAATGGAAATTTCTCTGCCCCCAAAAAATCAGTAAAATACAGATTATCATCAACATCTTGGGCAGTTGTCAGCGCTTCACCAGTGAAATGGCATTTCTTTAACATCAGTACTTTTGACACTGATGCAGAGGAAGTTTCCAAATGACTTGAGAAGGTTCCAGAAGAGCTACTCCCTAGAGATGCTGCATGGCAAAGACAACTGAACAAATGAAAGCATGACTAAACTGAACTATAAACCTCAGAATGTGGATACTTTGAGAATCAGCCGTACTGGAATAAAACGTGCTCTATATGAAACACACATTTGCTTTACGATTAAAACATAAAGGGCAGAAACATGGATGATATTAAAATTACAAAAAGTTTAAAAGACACCATCCCAGATCTACTTTAGGGCTATGATGATGTTGATATCAAAAGGCTGTAGCTGAGACTGGTTCATACTAAAAAGCAGTTTCACCAGTGCAGAACTGTGATCAAGGAAAGGACAACCTCTGTGGTGACTCCTTGTGAGCTGCAAATGAGAATTGAAGATTCTGGGTGCAGATGGCAGAGGGGAAGCTTTGCCAGAATGCTGGGAACTTCTGGAATAATTCTAGGAGTTGATGGTACAACTTGATTAAACTATGCTGCTGTTTATGGATCCTAATGCTTTCAACATTACAAAGCACAAAGCAAAACCCTTTTTTTTTCTCATTAAGCACAGAAAACACAATTTCTAACCACTTTTCTTGAATGCCACAAGATATAAACTACAGGGTAACCACATTGTTCTTAAATTTGCAGTAAATCCCCCCTTCTTTGAATTTCCTGGGGCTGAATACTCCAGTGTGTCTTCTGTGGTTAAAATCTGTAATGGGTCTTCCTTTTTATTCACTATTTCTCCCCCTTTGCAGGCTTCGAAAGAATCTTTCTCCTCTAAACCACTGCATTCTTACAGCTACCAAGTCCTTCATGTTTCTGTCAACAGAAAGAAGCTTTGAACAGGATCAGGTATAATTACATCAAGACTTTTTATTGTTATCACTATATTTATTAAAGAACAGCAGACTTTGTAAGAGGCTTTTAAAAAAACATTATATTCCAGTTCTATGGCACAAGTATTTCTATTTCAGGTCACATTGCAGCTGCCCTGGAAAAAGTCAGGTTTGTAGAAATGAGTGGAATTTCTTCCTTGAGATCTGTTCAACAAAGACCATGAGTTGTGGCTGAGAACGTACCTCAGCGTCCAAAAACCCAACATTTGTGCCTTCAGTTTGATTTGCAGATATTACAGAACCCATTAAGAGTAAAGTCTGGACACTTTGTAAGACCAGTGCACTTAAATCAGTGCTTTCCTGCACCAACAGGAAAAGCACAAACTTGGGATCCAAAGAGGAATGAGAAGAGAAACAAAAAAGGACACATGAAATAAATTCTGTGGCATGTCAGCCCCACTACCTGTCTCATGATACTTCTTCACAGATTAAGTAATAAGCATCTGCTTATCTGCAGTTGCCAGGCTCTTTAGTTTCCAGTTATCAGGTCCTCTGCTTCTTCTGCCTCCCCTTCATATTCCTGCAGTGTCCCTCCCCTGCTTTTTTGCAGCTATGACATTTCCCAGACAACACAGGCAGGTAAGAAACCACCAACTGCACTTATTTTCCTGATCTGCTTCTCGGTAGAACAGCAATTCTGAGCAGTACTAATCTCCATGTAACCAGGCAGAGTTGCCTTATTTATCCTGACTTGCTGACAAACTGCTTGGCCATTTGATTCCCTGTTTCATTCGATGGCAACCAAAAAGCTTTGTTAGGTGAAGGAGTTGCCCGCCTTAAGCAAGTGACAGAGCTGGGCAGTCCCAATTCACTGTCACTGCAATGTCCACCTCCTCAGCAGGGTGAAAATGTGGATATGCAGAGGCAGAACCAGCACAGAGGGCAGCACAGTGAGGTGACAGAGCTGCGCAGCTCACCTTGCACAGATCCCAGATTTTCGCAGGAAGCCCAGCTGCATCAGGGCTGCCAGCTTCTCCCGGGCTCCAGAAAAAGCAGGAGCTGCTTGCCAGGCTTTGCAGAGGCTGACCCAGCTTTAAAGGATGTGACTGTGAGTGACCAGGTGATGCAGGATGATTTACGTCCTTAAATATGAACCTGGGGCGCTGTGCCAGGCCTGTTCCAAGGCAACACCTGGCTTGGGGTCTCCTCTTTCCTCTACATCTCCGCCAAGGGAAAAAAGGAATTCTCATATTCTGAAATACACCCATAAAGTTGGGCATCCTCTGTCTGGATTCAGATGTGATGATAACCAGCGATATGTTACTTTATGTTCAATGAAGTCAGGATTCACCCTTAAAATTGGAACCTTGGGCTCACAACTGCTTTTGCCTGTGCATCTGGGGCAATTCCCATCAGCTGCAACTCAAGTTATCACATTTGTCTACCAGGATACAGACATTGCCTATGAGACACAGCAACCAGGATTAGAGGATCCATATGATTTGTCCTGCTAGCCCCTTCAAGCAGGCAAAAATCTCAAAAGCACCAAGAGTCTCTAAGGGAGCTGAGGTTTGTTTTGTCACTGCTCATCAGCAACACGACAGAACGCCGCGTTCTACCGCGAGGCACTGCGAGGCCTTCTTTTTAAAAAAAAATTGCTCGGGAACGAAATTAAGCCAGACAAAAAGCATAGGCTCCAAGAGCCCCCGAAGAGACAAAACGCATAAGCTTCGAGAACGCCCAAAAGGCAAAAGACCGAAACGCCCTGAGGCTTGTGACGCAGTTGGTGTTTCTGCCGCGGCGCCTCCCCAGGCCGCCCCGCTGACAGGAGACACCGGCCCGGCCCGGCCCGCGGCCGTCCCGATGGAGAGCGGCTCCTCTGGGAAAAGCTCCGGGTCTGCTCCTGCCTGTGCCATGGGACCTGCTGCCAGGTAAAATCCTCCCAGAGACCAGGCTTTTTCTGGTTGTCCCCTCCCACGTGTGCCTCTGACAGCCATTGCTGCGGCGAAACAAAACTAAATCGGGCTGCCCCACCGGAGTGCTTTGTTTCCTGCTTCACACGGACGGACAGAGTACCTGTGAAACCAGGTTGGTTTACAGGGCCTTGTGGCCATCCCAGTGAAGCCAAACATGTCCTTAGAGCATGTCCCACCAGGCCTGAAGAGCCCTGAGTGGCTGAACCACCTTCAATTTGCCTTTTTGCCCCGCGGGATAGGTGAGACAGGGCGGCCAAATAAAGTCCTGCTCCAGGTGGGGCATTTAGTCACTCAAATGCACATTTTGCCTCGCCCCAAGGTGATTATACTCCTTCCACAATGGCTCAAAATTACATTAGCAACTGCCAAGAGAGAAATTAGAAAGCACATATGCTTAGGAGATATATAGATAATTATTTCACATATTTTACATTTCACCTGGAGTCTGCCAGAGAGCCACCACACTTGTTATTAGCTCTGACTTCTTCACACCATGCAGAGCAGGGGACAGTAGTTAAGGAACTTTCTTGTCCTAAAATGTCCTTAACCCAAATAATACCCACAAGGAAGACTGTGAAGGATCAAAATGTCAGTTTGTCCTGAGACGGAGAAATCAAACACCTTTTATCTGTAACAACTCCACAATTTTCTGAAACAAATTAGCAAAATTTCTTGTCTGCTCTGGTCAATTGCAAGGTTTGTTCCTCGCTAAACCACAGTGACAGCTTCCAAAAGTTCTACATTCTCCTTAGCTAATTTTCAAATTTTCATAAATAAAAGTGGAAGCTTGCTACACCTCTCTCTGGGTTTTTTAACATTTGGAAATACTAACATGAATTTCCAGACTTTTTCCAGCAATTTTTTTTTTTAAAATATAAACTTACTTCAAGAATTTAAACTTGAAAAAATGCAAAAACCACTTGGAATTTTTGAGAAAAGTATGACAAGCGGTGAATTTTGGTAATCTGCGTGGTTCAGTCAGAAAAGCACCAGCCATGTGAGATGCAAACAATGTCTGCAGTGGTGCTATTTGCTCTGTGAATCCAAACGAGCCCCGTTTGCAAAGGTTGTCACAATTACTATTTCTGATACCACAGGCCAATCCTATCACACAAGTCAGATAACTTAGAATAATGATGACCCAACAACACTGATGAAGGGCTCACAGAGCAGCAAGTTTAAATCACCCAGAGCTGGTCAAGAACTGATTTCAGATATAAAATTCGTGCTCACATCAAGAGACTTTGGTCAGAAGATTCCCACAGTGGCAATGCTTTCTATTCTGTGATAATCAATTTAGAAGTAACTTTTAGTTACACAATAAGGTCTTGGAGGAAGGTCTGCAAGGCCTCAGGCGGATCCAGGTAACTACACAGCTGGCAGGGATTTGGCAGGTGTGATTTAAAATAAATTTGTGTAACAATATAATTATTCTGAACATAAATGAACTCTCACTAGAAAAATGAAGTCCAAGAGACAGTTGATCAGAGAACCAGAAAAGAAAAAAAAAGGGGAAAGACTGATTAAATAATGGGCACAGGAACAGGAGTGAGGCTGTGACTAATACAGTGAATAATCTGTCGAGGAATACTACACCTGAAATGATTCTCAGGGAAAGGTTTCAAAACTTCTTCCTGAGCAGGCAGTACCATCAATACCCCTAAATTATAAGTTTGAATCTCTGCCTGTCTTTTCTCTTTTGAAACTCCTGTTACCTGCAGTGAGTCAGGTGTGGACAGTTCATTCTGCCCTGAGTGGAATTACTCCCTGTTTGATGAGATTTCTTATCCAGAGACTGAATTTAAGAACTTGAGCTTGCATTTTCAAATAAATCAAAAAATAAGCATGCAGTTCCTCGTGGGACATTACAGTTGTATGATTTTTTCAAACCACTGGGTATACCCAAATCTACTTTAAGAGAGGGGGGTGGGGAAAAGCAGTAATATTACTATTGCTCCTATTATTCCTGCAAGAAATAATCTTTCCCAGCACTGATTCCATCCCCTGTGCCAGATTTAACAGGGAAGGCAGAACACAGTAAGTTTCTTTTAGAGCTGGTTTCAAGCAGCCAAAATCAACTACATAAACAAACCAAACATGTAAAGTAGGTAAGAGAATGAAAATCACCCTTCTTTTTCTTGCAGAGATAAAATCTTGCTCTATTTTTCTGAGAACAAAACTTGTTTTGTCATTTGTTTTTCATTAGTACTAAAAGAACATGAAATTTTAAATCACAGTAACACACACTTAGAGCCAATCTGGGACTCTTAGTCTGGATGAGGCCTTAACTTCAGAAATAAGAAATAATTAGGTTTTGCAAAGAGGAAGGTTCCATACGTACTGAAAACTATGTCTTTGTTGCTACATTCACATTTCTCCCCATCTGCTTTTGTGAAAAACTGCTAATTTTATGATCTGGGCATAACATTCACTGTGATAGCATTTTATCCTGTATGCAAAACTTGAAATCATGGAAAGTATTGACACTCATCACCATCTTGCATGTTTTTACTGGAAAGGAGGACAGTAAACAGTTGATGTGACTATGATGGGGAAAAAAGGAAATTCTAAAACTGGATGCAATCTGAATTTGAAAACAAAAAGATGTGACAGGGGTGAAACAGCTCTATACAATTAGGAAAAATCCCTTCATTTCTGATGATTGGATATATGTTTTGTTGTTTGGGGTTTTTTTTTTCCTTTTTCTTTTTTCGAAAGGAATCAAGGGGAAACTTATTTGAGGGAGCTTAACTTGAACTTTAACAAAGTTTCAGAAGTTCAGCCTTCTTGTCTGTTTACTCCACCAAGGAAATGTTTTCCACTTAAACAGCACATTCATCTAATTAAATTAAATTAATCCATTCTATATCCCTAAGGTAGAAAGCAGCCACATTTTCATTTATTTATGTGTTATTTTCCCTAGATTCTGAAACCAGTGACAAAAAAAAAAAAAAATGCAGTGGAATTAATTTTGAAGATGCATCTGATTTATATTACTCCTTGCAGCAAAACTATTCCCCTTCTGTGGTTAAAGCTGCTTCCCTGATACCTCCCATCTGCAGGGGAAAGTGACTACAATTTTTTCCACTTTAAGGGAAAATGTTTCCAGCAATCTCTCACTTTCACATAATGGGATTAGATAAAAAAAGAATTGGAACTGTCATGAATACTTCCCTTTTGAGGACTCTTCCCAAGTTCTGGACATGTTTCCCTGCCTAAAAGTTCTTAATGTGCTATAACTAAATGGATAGTGGTGAGGATTTTCTGTTCCTTCTAGAAAAAAAGACAAAATATGTGCTGAGTTATACCCTGAAACTGAGTTAACGTTGTGCCAATTATAAATGCTACTGCTCTGACGTGGATAAGTGTGGTTTGTTAGGAGGTCATGCTGCTTTCTCCTCATATCATTTAGATAATGCTCCTATCTCAGTTTCCTCTCTTGTCACACATTGCCTGTAGAAATGTGCGAAGCCAATCTAGATGTCAGATTACCCTCAGAACATAACCAAAAAAAAATCAAAATACCATGTTAAAAGTGTAGAGCTGTTCTTTTTAAGATTCCTAGCCAAGAGCACCGTTTGAACAAAAAGGAGAAAACCTCTCTGTGCACTGATATTTGTGGGGCTCTGATAAAGTCCTGCCTTAAGTTTCAACTAATTCAAAAGTGACTGTGTGAAATAACAGGGCTCAAATTCTCTGCTGCGTCAATCCCTCCTTTAAATTCATGCACAATTTATTTGATCCTCCTAAAATCATCACCAATAACGCACACGATTCTGGTGTTGCAATTTGTTACCCTTGTCCCTCCTTTAAATTCATGCACAATTTATTTGATCCTCCTAAAATCATCACCAATAACGCACACGATTCTGGTGTTGCAATTTGTTACCCTTGGGCTGAAGCCATACAATGGAAACCTTTGTTGGAAACCTGAATTGGACCAATGGCTCTGGGCATGGATTGGAAACTCAAGGACTGTCAGGATCTATGTGATGTTTTTGCAGAATGAAGGAAACCTTGCCATTAACTCACAAGTGTTTTCACTTTGGGTATATCGTGTGTCTTCCTTCTCAGCTATAAACAACAGGGTTGCAGCCACGTTGTAATTCATGCGCAAAATATTTGCATTTTTCCATGAATGTGTTTCAAATTTCATCTCGTGCACTTCGGTCTGGAGGGTATCTGTAGTCTCTAGATCTCATTATAAATTGAAAATATGCACATTTTCATTTTTATCCAGCCAAGCTGTTTGTCCACACCAATATTCATGCGCAGATCACCTGAAGTGATTTGTCAATTTGCATCAAGCCCAATATTTGTAGTTCATTTGTTTTTTAAAGAATAGGATTGGGGTTTTTCCAAATGCTTCTTGAAAGATATTTTTTGTATATTGCCAATCTCATTTTTCAAGCCCCTAAATGCTTTCACAGTAGTCCTTATCTGATGAAAAAGTGAAAATATTTCTTACGTGTAATTAAATATTACATACTTCCAGTACTTTCCATGGAAAAAACCCAACTTTGTCTGAAAATACAGTGGTTCAGTCACATCCTCACTTCCAGCCAACTTTCCTCTCAACATGAGCACAGATCACAGTTCACTTCAAACACTCTGACACAGGAACCAACAGCAAAAATCTACGTTCAGATCCCACTGGACTTAACAACAGTTTACAGCAGTGTGAAATTTAAGAAAACCTTCTGTTTGAGACAAAGAATGCACGATATTTCTGGCTTTTCAAAATGTGGCTTTTGATGTTAATGATTTGGTTACTGACAGCGATGCTTCTGCATCTGTAATTTAAAAAACCAGGCCTTGCTTTTAGAGAAATAACAACAGAGAAAGCCAATATCATTATGTTTGCTGGATTTGTCTTGTACAGTTATTAGTCACTGCTAAAAAGCAGACCTTCCACTCTAAAATGACAGTTACAACACAGAAATGGAAGTGAATTTTTGTCAAGCCGGTCCTGTATAATTTTATGAAATTTTTGAAAAATTGTCATTTGGGTGTTTTTTTTCTCTAATGGAGACAAATATAATCTCTTCAATCATTTCCTGATGCACAGGTGCACCTCACAGACTACCTTGTCTCACTACTGAGCTGGGAGACAATTGGCAAAGACTTTCTCTTATCAACTCCCTTGTTCAGTCATTCGCCAAAGATAGAAGTGAATGAATATTAAATAATTAATATTAAATATTTTGCCGTTTTCATCAAAATCTCTGTACAAACCCCCTCAGCTATAAAAAACAAAGGAATGGGAATGTATACAGTTAAACCCCAATGGTTTTTAAGGCTGGTCCAGCCTTTTTTACTCAGTTTACTCAGCTATAAAAGACCCAAGTGGATCAGGTGATTGTTCATTCACAAGAATCTACAGAATCAGGACGTTTTTGATAAGCAAAACTTATTCAAAGCTCTTCCTTAGATACATTTGCAACACCAAAATTACACTACAGAATAGGAGAGGGTCTGATTTGCTTTATTTATTTAAAAAAAGTGGGTGTAAGTGAACATGGATATCTTAAGTCATGCCATAAGTGCTTTCATTTACTTTGTGTGCTTTTTTACTCTCAGAAAACAAATTAATTTTACCTGAGAAAAGTAAAAAGGGGCATCCAAACTGTTCAGTGGTGAGCAGATTCCCTCCTTCACTGAACTACACAAAAGTTCAAGACAGGAAGTTTGTTTTTCTCCCATTCAGTTTCATTTTACACTTCCAAGTCTGTCTCTGAAGACAGAAGTTCAGTTAAATAGAAGCTGAGACTTTTCCCTTAACAAGTAGACTCAGAAACGTGGCTTTAAATGGGTGTGTGGGGTGTGAATCTTCACTAAATGTGTATCCCAGGAGGGGCAACAGGTGTAATTCTTGTGTCTTTCTACAAGTCTTTGAAGGCAGGACAGCAGGTATGACTGAATTTCAGCATCTCTAGAAAGTTACCTTCACCCTGCACTGATAAATTTGTTTTCAGAAGCACCACAAGCTTCATCCTCTTTCAATGATAAAGCTTTTGCTGAGGAATATTTCCAAAACAGAGGAAGGAAAAGGCAAAGGGCATATCATTTTATGTTCTAAGTCCCTGATCTAGACTAGTGAAGGCTTGTTTCCAGCTGACTTTGAGCACTGTCCAGGATGATACCCAGCTCAAACACAGTGGGATGTGCTGGTGGTGCTCACTGCACACCACAGACAATACCCAAACAACACTCTTCTGGTACGCAAAGGGTTCTTTACATTGTGTAAAGCAACCTTGAAGTGACCCAAATTCATAATTACACCATTTCAAGAGTGCTGTACATTGCCAGAGCTCACCAGGATAAAAGGGGTGTAGTGAAGCCCCAGAATTCTTCGGTATTATGGCTTTACAATTCTTGTTCCTTCCATTTTTGAAATACAGCACGCATCATTATAGATAGTTATATCTGCATATTACAAGCAATTACTGGGCAAAGTGCTTTTCTTTGTCAAAGTCATTGGCAAAACTTACATTATCTTCAGAGCAAACAAGCTGAGATCAGATCACTGCGCACACTGAAAGTGAAGCGTGCTGCCAAAAAAGGGAGATGGAAACAGCATTAATTTAAAACACGTGCTCCTAAAAAAGAGAAGCACAGCCCAAAGACTCGTACTAATATAATGAAACCTGACTTCCCTTCAAAGAACTTATAGAAAACTTTTCATTTCAACTCTCAGCATAAATATTTGGTAAGAAATTCAACCGAAGGCTTGTTGTCGTGTTAATGAAACGTGCAGTTTTTCACTCTATATGGTTTTTGTATTTAAGGTATAAATTATAATATTCAGGGTTATATTTGAATCATAAAGAGCAAAGATGACTCTGTGGCTATTTCACTGGTTTGAAGACAGTGCTTCACTCAGGTTTATAGCCCATTAAGACAGTGTGTTTTTCCTTGTATGATCCCCTCCTGTGCAGTACTAATTTAATTTCAACACTATGGTTTGAACACCACACATACAATTAGTTTCTATCAGGATTGAAACCTCTTTCACTCAAGGTCAAATTATAATAAGTCTACCTAGCAGGATGAACTGATCATCTCAGATCAAATAAAATGAGTCAAAGCTCTATTTTCAATTTTTTTTTCTCTAATTCACTTGAGCCAATCTAGAAATTTTATAACTTTAAAAAAAAATAATTCTTTTTCTATTAATGTTATTCCTCCACATATACTGAAATTAATTTTTTAGCCAAATAACAGCAGCTATCTACATAGATAATTAGAATATATAATGAAGCACTGTTTTAGAACTTCACCAGTGAGCTCTGAGCTCAGGAAAATTAAACAGTAGTGATATAACTATGTAACATAAAGCACTCTAAGGGAATACTGAAGAGGTTTGGGAATTTTTTTAAATGTCCACAGAGAAAAAGTTCAGGCAAGCCCATACCGGTGGTCACGGGGGACCTCTCTGGTTTGTTCTATTTGTCACTCATTTAGAGGAGGGAAGACAGCTTTCCATGAAACATTCTCATTTCTTATTCTAGAAATCACAGACCTCATAAATCACCCCTGTGGTTCTAGAAAACAGTCATTTGTGTTTACATCACCCTACAGTGTTTAAATCTTCCTCAGTGAACTGTGTGTCATCTCTGCCTTCAGTATTTGTCATATATCACAGTTTACCTATGGCTTGGAAAGATGAAAGGCAGGATCACTCTGTCTTCCTCCTGATACTTGTAATTCAGTTTTAAAGATGTCTTTAACATTGATGATATCTTCCTGAAGAAGGAATACATCAATAAGACACAAGTTATGCTGGATAAATCCACTGCTTCAACAGATTTGAAGATAGAAGTAAAATCTTTGTAAAGCCAACAGGTGCAGTTCAGAAAGTCAGGCAGGTTTGTTCTGGTTTTTAACAAACACAACGAATTCTGAGGTAAATGTAAGCCAAAAGAGCCAAGACAAAGCTGAGACAGATACAAGCTGGGACTTTACTGAGTAAAGTTAAAGTTATTTAGTACCTGTGAAGTAGAGAACATTTTAGGAGTGTATAAAGGAGAAGGAAAGAAGAACAGGGGAATAAAACCTGGTCAGGAGCAGTTGTACCAAATATCTGCCTCTGCAGAACTCACTTAGAAAGGCACCCACCTAGCCCTGGATGTGCTTCTGCTTTAAAGGAAAGCTAAACAAAGTAAAAGTCTCTCCAAACCCAGGAAATAAGTGATATCATCCAACACCCATCCTTAGAAAACATGCTCCTCCTAGGGGTAAAGGAGAGAGCAAGTTTTGCTGAATAAAACAGGTTTGAATCATTTCCAGCCAAGGTAGGAGTAGGATAGGAGTGAAGAGAGCATTTTTCAGTTCACTCCTCCAGTTCCCAGGCTGAAGGAGAGCCAGCTGGGAACTACTGGAGGACATCTGAAAACAAAGATGATGCATGAATATAACTGAGCTCACTGGGACAGAGGCTTTCCCACACTTCTGGTTATATTTTAGACCATACATTAATTGTGACTGTTACTATTTAACTCAGAATATTATTATTTATGTCAAACAGTGCCTTGGACACAGAAAAAATCTGAAGATTCTTTCATTTCTGTTACAGCACAGTCAGCTGTGTCCATGCCTTGTTATCCATATTTTGAAAACCATATCAGTTGCCCAAATAAACAAGATAAAGCTGATGTACTAAATCTCCAAGCAATGAAGGCCCTGATTAGATGTGTTTTAAAGACACACTTGCCATAATTGGAACTGAAGATCTATTTTGGGGTAAATTTTTAGTTCTGCAGCCAAATAAACGATATGTTCAAGTTTGAACATGCAAATAAAAGCGGCTTGGGATTAGGCAGTGTGGAATGCAGGTACTTGTCAGTAAATCACTAAGTGATGAAAATGCTTAGCACCTCTGGGTATAAAAATTCCATTTCTGTCCCAATTACCCATTTGTTGGTGCTGTTTTTTATGCTGCCTCATGCCAGTGGTGTAGAGCTGTGGTTTCATGGATTTGGGAGAAAGACTCGTGAACAATTTGAAACTAGCAGAAGAATCCCCTCATGCTTGTTCTTTCCTGCTGAGGTGACAGTTATCTCCTCAACAAATTGAATCAGCAAATGCATCTGCTCTTTTGTAATATTTTATCTATTTTTTTGTTTTTTTAAAAAGGAAGGAGGGAAAGCAAATGGAGAAAAGCATAAGTAAACGCTATCAATAAAATAATTACTCCCAGAAAAAGGTGGTTAGCTTCATTACAGAATGAGAATTTCCAGTTTTACAAATTAGTATTTAAATTCTGATAGTTTCTTTTTGCAAGCATCCTTTTCATTTATTGTTTCCAAACTACTGCTAATTTGACTCCTGTTTTTTTGGGAGGGAAAATCACCAGCAACTTCCAGATGTAGAAAGATTTGGAAAAACACTGAGAGAGACAATCAATGCCAGCTATGTTCCAAGATTGCTTTCACTTCTTATTTCATCTTTGTTTTCTTCCAACAGCCACAAATGAATGCATGACCATGGGATAACCTGTAGAATCATGGACTCTGATGAGTTTTGAAGTAGCAGCTAGAAGAGAGAAAATTCAGCAGTGATTATACGTAAGTTAAATATAATTGAGGTACTTTGGAGTTACAAGAGGATAACACCTCCCAAGCTTCCCCATTGACACAAGCACTGAAAAATAAATATTAAAAAGTCTTGCTTGTCTGTGATACAGACCATACACAATCACATGAGGGCATTGGAGTGAATTGTAAAGTCCCAAACTGTGCTGTATTTTGGTGGCATCAGCTGGTTACTCTTTCCCATATTAAAGATACAATATTTAAATCTTCTATGCCTTTCCAGAATGACATTTCCTTCCAACATTGAAAAGGCAGTGGATGAGTCTTATTTCACCTTAAATTGTGAAGGAAATATAACATACACATTACCCAGTAGAATGCACATCTGGAATAGCAAAATGTAACTTTTCATGAAGTGCAAAGTTTCAGGTCCCATTCTATTCTTAATTAATGCACACAAGACCCTTTTCTACCAAAGCTGAATATAAGTAATACAAATGTGTTTTGGTAAATATACTTTAGATGTGTGGGGGGTTTTGTACATTTGCTTCCTTTAACACATGGCTGGGTTCAGCTCCCTGAGAGCTGCTGTGAATTTACCCAGCCAGTCAACAAAAATGATGAAATGTGACTTATCTGATTAACCACAAGCATACACAGTGGTTTGAATTGAGAATATTCATGATCAATCAACCCAGTCAATTGTATCTGGGAAAAGTTGTTAATAAAAGATATTTGAAGAGATGAACTCCAGGAAATTGTGATCTGTTTGTGGTTATTCCAGAAGTAGAAAAGAGGGACTAAAATCACTCAATAGACAACTCTCAGCAGATTATTCTCTCTGCTCCACTGAACACCCGTAAGCACAGTCAACTATTAAATTAGCACTGCTAAGCTCTGCTATTTGTGTTGGCTATTTTTATACACAGCAGGCAATAATCATTACTTAATGAGAGCCTAGGCTTTAACACCAGGTGTGATTTTGTCGTCAGGGGATCTATTTTTCTACTTTTCAGAGTTTGCATCCACATCAGTTTCCATCCCCACCAGCACCACCTATTTCTCTCCTGAGGGTTGTGTGGTGAATGCTGATCCCAGGCTCAGCGTGGTGCACGGTGCTTGATTTGCACTGATTGTCAGAAATTGTCACACACAGACTTCTGCAAGGGTGTGCAATGAGAATGTGATCTTTGTTACGTGCCTTGCATTAGAGATCACCTCTAATTTTCTGTTATACTTCATCCAGATCCTTTGCAAAGAAAGGCAAATCTCTGTTTAAAGTGTTGGTTTCCCAAAAATCTACCTGGAATAATGAAAGAAGTGTATTCACTGTATTCACTGTCAAAACACCACGCAAAAGGGAGCAATTTTTTTTCCCTATACTAATGAAAAATGCTCAGCATATAAAAAGCTTGATTACATGCTATGAAGGGCTGACTTTCTGCTTTGCTATTCAGCTATTCAAATAGAGAACGCTGCAAAATCTTAAGAACTAAAACAAAGAAAGAAAAAACCACAACTTCTGCACACTTGTAGAGAAACCCCAGTTTGGAGAAGGTTGCAGATGAACACAAACTCCTGCTGCAGGCATTTTTGGGAAAAAGACAAATAAACAAACAAAGCTAAACATTGCTCTCTTTGACAGATTTCATTTTCAGCTTAATGAATTTAAGTGCAACCAGATGAAGCAAAAACATGCATTCCTTTTTCCCAAAAAACATGAGAAGGTCCAGTTCCTTTCATGTGAGACTTTTAGCCCAACCTGAAGCAAACACAAGGCTGAGCTCTAAGTATTCACTTCTATAAAATCCTATTAACAAAGACAAATGTGAAGCAGCTTGGGAATATCACTCCAGTGATAGATCACAACTTTCAAACTTGTCTAGAGTAGCAATTCTGTAAAAATTACACCAGCTTTAACTGCATAAAATACATTTTTTTTAAAAAAAAAATACCAGTCAGTAAGCAGTCAGGGATGTGAGAATACCCTCACATTTATATAATTTCCCCTCTTTTTGCAAGCACTAAGGGATAACTTGGACTGTAAATGGGCAACTCCAGAAATACTGAAAATGGAATCCCAAAATACATGTATGACTTGAATGTTTGTTGTAATATAGTTCAAAATTGGAGCTTCTGTACTTTTTCCATCATTGGCCTGAGGGTGGCTTGACTACCACAAGGTAGAGTATTCTCATTTTTATATGTCCTGTGATACTCCAAAACATTACAGAAATGTTAAAGAAAACAGAATTAATATTTTTTTATCCTCCATGACATGAAGGGGTTTTTAAATTGTTGTTTATTGTGGTGTTTGTTACTGTTAGTAGCATCAAAACTCAGTAATTCTCTTGGCCTCTTAAAATTGTCTTGAGAGTATTGACAAACTTAGAAATGTGAGAAGGCTTACAAATAGCTTTATGGTGATTATTTTATCCAGAATTTAGGAAGACTGGTTAGGGTGCCCACTACTAAGTATTACTGTGGTTTGATTGGTAGTATTTGCAAGCTGTGATGGCACAAAAGCCCCGAGCTGGGAATTTGAATTCTTTGGTGATAATTTGATCTCCTTCTGCTATCATCCTAATCCTATGGAAATTGGATGATTTCTATTCTAGTGAACATCAGAATCCACACCTGGATAAGTATTTTTCCAAGTTCCCAAAAGTAAAGCAAGACAAAGTACACACAGCAGGAAACCTCAGCTTTATCAGTTTGATTCAATAACTTTGCTTTACTCTCATGGAAACACTTTGTTTCACCTTTTTACTGCACACATCTCATAAGAATGATGTGAGATCAGCACCCATGTAGCTCTTAAAACCTGTAGTCAACTAGTTAGAAATATTAACCACCATTTAAATGAACACTCTTGTCCTGCAACAAAATCCCACAGCATTCAGAAACAGCAAATAGAAACAAGGACTTAAGCCAAGAGACAAAAGCAATCACATGATTTAAAAATATCTGCTATGTGACATTGCAGCATCCACCTTCCTAGTCTATCCCTCACAACCCCATTTTTAAAGTCCTCAAGAAATTTCTGTAGAGGCACTCATGGTGCATCTTATTTTGCACCAGGTGTGATAAAAACTGACACATTTTGCTTTTTCCCAGCAGCACCAGTCACTAAAATCTTAGTGCTGCACTCTCAGCACCTGTTCACCCACCCAGATAAGTGAGAAGGAGGGGAGTGATCCAGCAGCGCTGCAATATGGAACATACCCTGCTGTACTCGGCTCCTTCAGGTCTTTTCTCCAGATGAAAGGTACAAGTCAAGTCTCATTTGTTAAGGAAATGGGCATATTTCTCTTCTGTATATTGACATCTACTCTGTGCAGCCCACAGCTGTGTATGAAAAGAATCCCTTTTGAAAAATAGCAGTTTAGTGCATAAAGGATTACTCTCTACCAGAATTTCCCCTACTCACCCAAATTGTACCTGTGGTTTATTGACAGTGCCTTTTGCTGCTGTGTATAAATCACCCAGTGAAGAGGTGGGGTTGTGTTGAAATAATGCAGCTCTTCAGCAACATAATATGGATCTGCATATCTGTGAAAAATTAAGCAGAATAAACAAATTATTGGTTTTAACTGTCCGTGTTCTCTCAGCTCTGCACAAAGAAGTGGCTGATGAGGAGCAGCTCATAACCTGGCTTCAGCTGGATTTATGGGCAAACTTTTTTCTTCATTTTTCTGTCCAGAAAGATGTTGCAACCACCTCAGGTGTTTTTGGGCTTCAGCAACACAAAGCCACAGCTGAGCTAATCTGCCCATTGGTGACGGTCCTGCACTGAGCATATGGTTGGACCTCCACAGGTCCCTTCCAGCCAATGTTTCTGTGATTTCCCATTATGGAACCAGTCTCATATGTGAACTGGAAGCTAACATCACATTTCTTACGCTCTCTTCTCTAGAACAGCATGATTTTCCTTTCTAAAAACCCCTTGCCCATACTAAGATGTCTCTTTGCAATAATAATCGCATCACTTATTTCTGAATAAAAGTTGTTTGTTGAGCTGCCATAAATTGCAGCATATACAAAACCAAAATCATATGATCTTAAGGAATTTTTTTTCATTTTTTAAGACAACCTCATCAGGGATGTCTGTAGCAGAAGTGAATGCAGAAAACCCAGACTGATGTGACCTTTAGAGTCTCAGAGTGTTTAAGGTGTTGCAGTTGCATTGATTTCCTATGTCTCCCATACTGTATTTCCCTTGCACTGGCAAACAGGACACTGGGCTGATTCATGAGAGCCTCTATTTGCATGTAAAATTTATTGGCTTTGTCTGCCTCAGCTTCTGTCAGTAATGCTCAACAAAAATACTAACACAGTATGTTCTCCATGTGAAAGAGAAAAGGCAGCAGTTATACATACCCATACAATTATACATACCCATACAATTACCTGCTCTGCATTTACTCCATTCTAATTTTAATGCTTTAACTATGAAAATTGGGGAAATTAGTGCCCAAAATTTGAAGAAAAATACCTTGATTCATGGCTGATAACTGCTGACCGGGCCTTGCTCTTGCACCTTTTTCTGTCAGTATTTCTCTTCCTTGCAGGGAAGAGCCAGTTCTGATTTTCTTCTTCCTTGAGGTTAATTGTGGTTTATTGCACTTGCTTCTTTGTAGGACCACAGCTCTGCTAGATCTTTTTCACTTATTGCACTTTAATTATTTTACTAATTTTTAGTGTTAGTTTTCTTGACAAGCATCTTTTCCCTGCCTATTTGAAACTAAATATCTGCATGTCTTACCTGCTCAGTGCAGAGTGTCATTTCCACAGCACTAAAAATGATGTCTGAAAACAGTTAAGCATGACTTTTTCTCAATGTGTCTGAATTTAATTTCTTGAACTACTGCTTACATTAACATTCCCAGCAATTTAAGCCACCTAACTTGGTATCCTTTCTGCCACTGGAAGTATCTGAGACATGACAAAGAGCGACTTAAAATTAAGAAATTTTCTATAGCAAATGAAGTGAAAGCAACTGAGTTAAATAATTAAATGCTCTACTTCATTAAGTTCTTCATAGAATTAATTTTACAACGTGAAAATTTATTCTTTCCATGAGCTACAAAGGGAAAGCAATAGAAATGGTAAGTATGTTATGCCTATGATTACAACAATGGTATTCAGTTGCCTAAATATATGCATTTAATGCTGTTTTAGATCCTCTCAAGGTGTTCCACATAGATATTGGGACAGCACACATGGTTGAGGGCTCTGCACTTCCAGAGCAGCACCTGAATGCTGCTAAAGAAATGTCAGATCAGTGTGATTTGACAGCTGAATCACTCCCTAAAATCTGCTTGTTTTTAGAAGTGTGTGCACATATATATATATAAATAATTGGTAATGCTACAAATTGGAAGCCGATACAATATTCTACAAACATAGCTAAGACTCAAAATTTTCAACATTTTAGCTTATGATAGAAAGCACTATCAATAGTCCTTCATGGAACTGAAATCCAAATTTGGCTCTCCCTGTCACTATATTTATATTATTTTACTGCCTAAGATTAATGGAGCATAGACTGGAGGCTGAGATTCCCGTCTGTGTCATCTCTTTTTAAATCACTCTCCTTCCAAAATGCTTAAAAATTTTTTGTGCTGAAACCTTCACTCATTTGACATCATAATGCATAAAGATGTATGTTAATGAAAAAGGCAATTAACATATTCATGGAGCTGTAGTGTGAGAGCTGCACAGAAACTTTAGAGGCTTTTAGAAGAGTACACGAATTTCTGTGATTTCTGTGTCCACAGCACGTGGCTTTCCTTTTTGGCAATATTAGGGGTTTTTTTTAGAAATTATGGTAAGCTTTCATTACTTACTGACATTTGTGGGTTTATTCAACCATCTTAACTCAGTCTGACTGCTAAAAATGTTGCAGACAGGAATTGATTTCAAGCTTGGCTTTAAAGCTGGATGCAGATCCATAGCATAACAGCACTACCACTCTGAAGTCATGGTGGCTCTTAGTAGAGTTTAATTAATTTGATATAAAAATTTAAAATATTAATATTACTGATCCCCAAATAATGTTCAGCTAAGTGCTAATTATTTAAACTTTAGGTCTCCAGTTTCTCACTGAGCCAAGTCATGACTTGGATGGCATAAAAACCAAAGCAGCAGCATTGGAGTCACTCAAGGATAAAAAGTAGGAGACCAGAATCAGATCAATGATCTAGAAATGTTAAAAAAAGAAATTTCTAACTTAAGAATTTCGGTTTGAGAAGTCTTCCAACTGCTCCCATTAACAAACAATTCATTACTAGAGCCAGCAACAAGACAAAAACTCTGAATCCATTCACATTTTACGCAAGGTCAACTTATTACAAGCATTGCATTAAAAAGACACCCTGCATCTATAAAGCAAAATTTTATTCAAGCTCATGCAAAACTCATCTGAAGGACTGAGGTATTGAAGAACTAGATTTTATTTTAGATAAATTTGCTCTTGTTTTTAGGATGAATTCCAGTAGGTGTGCAATAACTGATGATTACTTACTGCAAGGAATACATTACATGCAAGTTTTCTTCATTAACTGTTCCCAAGATATCAAAAAAGATGTAATGATTCTAGCCTATGTGTTCACTAACATGATAAATTACGTTATAATTGAAAATTTCATTGTTATTTTTGATTCTTCATGTTTTAGATTAATGGAGACTCAAAGGTTGTTAAATCTTCTGCATTCATTAGGTTTTCAGTAAGTGGAAAATTCTCACTGGCATTACACTAATGAAGTACCCTTAAAGTCAGCTGGTATAAATTGTGAATGTGGCACATAATGACTTGACTCAAATACATCAAGAGGTTTAAATTCAGGGAAAATTCCGTGAGAGCCCTTTCTATGTTTTTAATCAATTTAGTCCAAACCATTTTTTCCCCTTCAATTGCCAAGTTGCAGCTTAATTAAAAAGGATCAAATCTTTGAAAATTTATCCACAAATGGGGATTTCATACAAACAAGTCTTGTGATCTTCCCTTTTTTGTAGTAAAACTCCTATTCACATTTATTCCCATCAAATAAAATTGCCAAGATACCAGCTCTGTGTTTCTTTCCTTTTGAGCACAGGAGTTCACAAACAGTAACTTTCTTTACCAGACAACCTCACTATTTCTACCAAAACCAAATCTGTGCAAATTTATTTACTTCCAAAGCAAGAGGCAGTTAATAAAATTGGAAAAAATTAAGGGTGGACATCAGTAAGTAGTGTCACTCACAGAAAAAAAATCCTTCAGTCATGGAAAAAACAAAATGAAACCAAAAAACCCACTCAGAAATCTGATGTGTACTCGCAGTGTAATGTGATGTTTGTCAGCACACATTTTTTACAGAGATGTTTATGACTAAATGCTGTCATGTTACTTAAGAGCAGCAGCAAAATGATGAAGAAAATGAAGAAAAGTAGATGTAGGCATTACTTTTATCCTCTTTATGCCAGGAAAACTTGCCTATTTCCCATGCAAAATGAGATGCAGGCTGTGTCTACACCACAGTCAGCAGCATGAATGCAGCAAATGTGTCCTTACATGGATAAATTGAAGACATTGAGCTCAGGTGTTGGCAAGAGGAAAGAAAGTAAAACAAACCACCACCACATAAATACACAGCCTAATTATCCTGATTTCTGGCTGGAACCTCCTTGTTGATATCTGGACTGACTGGATTGATGTAGGACTTCAGTGTTTTCCATGTCCCATCAAAACCAGCGGGGCTACTTTAAATTAGAAGCCTGGCCTGAAGTAGAAATAGCTTTTCAGTGCTAAATATTAAAATATTCTGACCAGGTGAGTTAGATTTAAGTGTTGCAGCTCACTGCAAGGAAGTCAACTCAGCTGGAGGGCAGAGGCCGAGCATCAGCCTTAGGTTATCAGAGCCAAAGCAGGTAAAAAAGGATGTTCTGGGCACATCCCAGGTGTGATTCCTTCTTCCTAGAACTGCAGAGGACAGAAAAACTCCACTGGAGCTGCACATCTGGTCCAACAAACACATCAGATCCTAACAGTTGAGAATTCACCCTTGCAACAAAGGAGATGCAACAGTATTTACACAGGCTCTCAATAAAATGTTCTTGTGTGAAGGTCAGGGCTCCTAATAAAAGGTCTTCTGATGTTTTCAAACCTGAATTGAAATATTTTATCCAATAATTAAAAAAAAAAAAAAAAGCACAGCTTTATAGCAGAATAGAAGTCTGTTTATCAGCTTAAAGATTTACTCCATTTCACTCAGTCAAGTGAATTTCACATACAGTTTTGTATCATGCAGCTTGTAAATCACTTAAGCCTGAAATGTTTTATAGACCTCTACTTGTCCTCTAAGCAGATGATCCTGGAGTGCAAATACAAAGATTTGAAAATCCCTTTAGAAAACTGGTGATGAAAAATTATATATCTCCTCACCTACTTCATTTCCTAGGAATATTTCACCACAAAAGAAAAGTTACCTAAGCTCCTCTCTCCAGGATTCCTCCCAAATCAAAGAATCAAAAGGAGTCTTTTTGAGAAGGTCAGTGAGTTCTGCTGGCCTCTTTCAGATCAATATTTTCACCTGGAATGGGACTAATATTCTTCCTGAAGAAAGACCAACCTGACATTCAGAATGAGAGCTTGCAAATGGCCAGGAGCTAAGATCCCACCATGAAATGACTGGAATACATGGCTGGAAACAAACAGTGCCCCTGTTTACATAAACAGGCTTGAACTACCAGCAGGTTTTTTCAATTAATACTGTCACTTTGCCAAACACTCATGAAATCTGGCAGAAAACATTGATTCACCAATCCCGTGTGAAATCTGTCCCTGGAAAACACAATGCATAATAACAGTCATGGCAGAAAAATGCTGAAGAGCACAAGGGTCTACAGGAATTTTCAGCACTGATCAATGATAGCCAGAAGAAAAGAAAGCAGAGAGAGTATAAACTGTTAAAGGTATTAAGCTCAAAATGAGATTATTTTGCAGATCTAGTAAATTTAGAGTACCCCAAAGCAGAAAGAGCATGCAGAGACACTCTGCACTGAACTAGTCTTTCTGCTTTATCAAACTGAAACAACATCCTGTGTATCCACCTCAGGAGCCCTCAGTTTTAAAGTTAGTGGCCAATTACCAATCCCCTCACAAACTCACCCAAAAAAAGCAATTACCAAATGAAATGTTTAGCAAATGACTGCCTTCAACCAACATTTTGACAAGGAAAAGCAGTGCCAGAAGGATGAAAGGCTCAGACAAGTGTAGGATGACTGCAGTACATGAAACACCCCTATTATGTTCTGATAGCCAGAGCATTTTGCTCAAATAATGTTGAGAAAACAGAATTTAACAAGTGACATCGAGCAAATACATAATCAGAGAGTGCTTAAGTGACTTGGGATTTGGAAGGCAGTTACTTCAGGAATAAGTTAACTGTTTATGCAGTAGAGTTAAAAATACGTTAAGAAGAGGGTGTAGAATGACTTGCTAGATGTCTTCAATAATATTTCAGCAGGTACCACACAAATAGTTTTGTTAGTATTGGCAAAACTAAATAAACCCTGAGGAGAAGTATGATTGGAAAAAGCAAACCTTGTGGTGTAAAATAAACATGCACGTCAAAATCAAGTACCAAGCTCACTCAGATTCCTGACAGAAGTCTAGAGCAATGAATTGGCAGCCTCACTGTTTATACTGCTCTAACTCCTCTGTGACTTTAAAGGCAATTTCTTTTTTAGCTAATGCTGAGACCTTGAGGCAGGAAATTCCCCATCTTACTGACGTTCAGCTGTAGAAATGTGGCAGCTCATCCGTTGTTTATCTCATCCCATCCTGTATTCCAGCATCAAGGTGATAAAGGATGATTCACCAAAGCAAGAGTTTGTGGTGATCCTTTGGTGGCTGATTTGGAATGTTAAAGCACAAATGGGGGGAAAGACTTTGAACACAGAGTTCAGAATTCTAATTTAAAACTATCCTAGTGATATAAAAAATTAACTCCCAATGAGGTGAAGCTGTGGATTTATAGGCCAGCCTGCAGAAGCTAATCCACACCAAACCAGCAGGGATGACTGTGGAGAGGAGGAAATAACACATTCTTGCTATCAGCCTTAACACAAGCTTACAATTTTTGAGCCTTGTCCTGATCCAGATTTTCAAAAATCTCCTTCTGTGATGTTTGTTTCATGTTATTCAGGTACTAATTACAGGCTTTGAAGGCTTTTGAGATGCTGGAGGGTTTCCCTTTAAAATGACTTCAAATTCTAGGGATTTTACAATATTTTCTGGAATTCCTGAATTAAGAGAAGGATAGATACAGGAATAAAATAGACAATTGTGAAAGGTTATGGTTATATGAGTGTAGACTATGTGAAGAGCAGAGTGTTTCCACTGCCTTCGGTAGAGCTAGATTTGGAAAAATCAGAGAAAGGGGGGAAAAAATTCCCAAAGTCAGGCAGGCTGCCTTCTCATCTCCTGCTGTGCAGGCAGGCAAAGCCCAGTGTGACAAATAGCATCCTTCCTAACACAGTTATTATGTCTGGTAGGTGACTTGCTCTCTCTTCTAAATCATACCAGTAATGCCAGCAGGAATTATTGACTAAACCACATTTGCTGAGACTTACTTGGTTGTCAATAGTATTGAAAGGAAATGAAAGAAAGATCTCCTTGTAGCCCTTTATGGTTGTGAGGGATTTTTCTGATTTAAAATTACATATAGCTGTGGTAGGGTTTGCATCCAGGATGTGGTTTAGATGTGTCTGGAAATCTAAATTAAAAAGGCAGCCTAAGAGCAACCAGCAAAAATTGGGCACATTAAAAGTACTACAAGTTCAACAGAATGAATTCTTCCTCGTTAGTGTTATTGACTTCTCCCAGCAATAAAATCTGCCTGCGTTGCATGAATATGATTTACATTCAGAAAGTTCTGATTAGATGTGTATCTCATGTTCTCCACCAAGTTACAATTTCTCTAAAATATTTCATGGCTGCTGTGAAGAGATCCATCGTGGATATTGGACAACAGTGGAAATTGCTGCATAAAGATTACATTAATCGTGAAATCATCAGGCATTAATTCTACCAGCTACTCAAGAGGCCGATATTTCTCCTTTGTGATTAGGGAAGGACAGTGAAGGTTGCCAAGCTTATCAGAAAGTGAAAAAACAAACTGGGGCTAGAATTTGAGGACTATGACATCCAGTCAGCTGGAAATTTCCACAGGATTCAGTAATGACAGTTGTATAAAAAATCTGCATGTCCCAGAGTCCTGACAAAAAAACCAGAGCAGTAAACACTCTGTCTCCTCTCACTGTATCATCTGCATAAGGACTGATAGAGTTTCTCAATGATGCCTGCTTTTTAACAGGGGTCCTTTGAATTTTTCTCTCTCCACATTGAAATACTAGAGAATTCCAGCATAAATTAATGTATTCTTTAAGTATGTTAACACAAGAAAACTTTCCCAGCAAACGCAGAAGGCTCATTTCTTAAAGGAGGAATTTACTGTTTACCGTTATGCCTCTCCATTGTTGTTTGGTTTTTACATAAAAAAACATTGTGAGAGAGGAGAAGACTGTCTTAAACTACAAACATTCCTTCTTTCCTGTCTCCTTGGTGTCTTTAAATGAAGTCCTGATATGAGCTCAGTAGAAGTTTCAGGATTGAGTGAAATCACGGCAGTTTATATGCAGCGAAATGCCAAAGACTCATCTGGAAGAGAGAACAATTTATTTTCACTCAAAAACATCTTTTTGATCCACATGGGTAATGCTCCAAGTGTTATGTTAAGCAACCATTATTCTAAGAGAGCCAGCATTAAGAATCCTGAGCTTAAACTGTCACTGCATGAGGCAGATTTATGGCTTATGACAGTAATTGCTCACACCAAAGGAGCGAGCTGGTGCTCCATCCAAGCACAGAGATATTGCCATTAGATGAGAGTAGGGATCTGATAATGCCTGGGGTTTACAAGTAGAAAATTATCTCTTATTTAAATTTTTTAAAATCCCAGCATACTGTACACAAACAGGCACTTGTTTCTGTAAGTAAACATAAATGTTTGCATTTTCGTTCAGCTTTGTTTTTTTCTGAAGTGACTTGAATCACGGCATGGCACACTTGCTCCTCTATGTTTGACCTTGTGTTGCTTTAAATTAACTGGCTAAATCTTAATTTGAGATATTTTGTGTTCCCTTTTGTGTTCACATATTCATATGTGCCCATTATACGTGCTAAAAAGGAAAAGTGAATGTAAAAGTAAGGCAATGTAAAACATCTGTGAGAAGGAAGGTACATCATGTGCCTGTAAATTGCTGTATTGGGATCTTTGGAAAAGGCAAAGACCAACTCTGTGCACCCAGAAAGTCAATTTTGAAATTTTAATATGGACTATTAAAAAAGGAAAAATAGAAAGGCTTCCTCATTATGAAACTACATGTTAACAAAAAGAGATAAAACTAGGTCTCATCTCCATCTCTCTCTCCATTTTAGCTTTAAAGATCTTTTCCTAACATTGCAATTTGTCCTTCCTCAGAAAACTGAATAAGCAAAAAGTAAAACAGCTTTATAAAGTCTACTGTCTGCTATGTTTTTCCAGGTTCGGCTCTGCCAGTAAATCCAAGCATGATCTGAATGGTAACAGCAAGTTTCTGGACAATGAATAATAGTATGACATAGCTAATTAATGCTATTTCAGTCCAGACTGTTTAAACAATCAAGCCTAATTGTGCTAAACAATGTGATGGGTTTTTATGGACAGAAGTGAATGAGCAAATCCAGTGGAGATTTAAAGCTAAATTCAGACTAATTTATGCTTTATGGATATAACAAACTCAACCCAGTACCTTCATTATAACCAGTACCTTCATTATACCCAGTACCTTCATTATAACCCAGTACCATCAATATCTCCTGTTGGTGCTGCTTTCTTTCCTAAAAATACCTCATAAAACCAATGACACAAACGCACTAAAAGAAACAAACTCAAAAAACCCCCCAAAACTCCCCCACCAAACATACTTACTATGCCTTGTTTGGACAGATTTTCTGTCACTGAGTTAAAAACAAAAAGTAAGTGCATGCCATTGATTGTATAGAACACCTCAGCTGCTAAAGGTGCAAGGATGCTTCTTGGATATTTATGCCTCTGTTAGGCAGGAATCTTGAACCTGGGTAGGCTCTTATCATTTTGTAGGTGATCATGATATGGTGGAGTAAATAAATCCCTGCATTCTGATTAGCCTCTGACATGATCAGACTTCTGGGTGTGTTTTAAATAAAGAGAAATCAAAATAATCAAAACTGATCACCTGCAAGCTGTCCAGTTTAATTTTGTTTGCATCAAAGCAAAGAGACAATCCTTCTGTACTCCCAAGATTCCTTGGTAATGGGGAAAGGTGTGAAAAGAGAGAAAGACAGAGCAAGGACGCAGCTGAAAGGTACAGAGCAGCCAAAAGCAGTTTTGTTGAACTCATACTCTCCATGAATTCCTAAATTTACCTTTCCTCCTGCCAAACTGTCCAAACTTCACCACTACAGCAGCAGGTCATGAGTGTTCATCTTCCAACACCAACATTTAATTTCTTCCAATTTGCCTTTGAAATCCCTTAAAGGTGTGTGATGGTCCCAGCCCAACTCTCTGCACAGTGACAAGACTTTGTGACTCTCACCTGACATTGGTCTTGCCAGGCAGGGCCCATCTTCTCCATCACTTCTCCATCTCCAAAGTCAAGGGAAGTGTTGGACAACCAAAAATATGGAGATCAACAAAATTAATAGCTAACTTTATATTAGGAAAGGAGCTATTGGTGAGTAGTGCTAAATTGCAGATTTGAAATAGACGTATCTATGTAATTTTCTACCACATGTCAATCTGAAGCATTACTATGAACAGACCAACCATTAAAGTACACAAAACTCCTACAAAAGTGTTTTATTGCCCTAAGAGATTTATTCAATATTTAAAGAGACTTATTACCTTTCTCTACCTTAATTTTTTTTTTTGGTCAGTCAGTTTAAGCACAAATCTAGTTAAATGTACATTTCATCTTCATTATATCAAGATAAAGCTGGTAGTAATTGTCCTTCCAATCAGACCACATAACAGAGCTCTGCAGGATTTCTCTTCTGCAATATTCAGGTTGGGTAGTAATTTATGTCACTTTTGGTACTTGGGTTCTTCTCCATAATGAGGTTTTTAAGTGTCCTACCTGACATTTACATTCCTAATGAGATTTCCACACCTCTGCTGGGGTCCATAAAGACCAATATTAATAGCTCAAGCTGTTTTATTGGATTAAAAAAATTAGAATTTACTTTTATATTATGGCCAAGCATAATAGCACTTTCCAGTTCAAATACACTAAACACACATAACTATTGAAGTGCTTCACAATTAAATACATTTAACTTTCCCACAGTAGAAAACCACTCCTATATTTGGTGACTGTTTTAGCTGTTTTTCCCTACAAGATATAAAAAATCTTCTCACCCCAGGTATTCCTGTCCTTTCTTTTTATCCCACTCGGTTTTCTATCTCTTCTATTTGTTGCTCTAAGCTCCAGAGGTGGAATAAGGGAGAGTTATTCCTAGTGGCACTTAGGAAACCAGAATGGGTTTTATTTTCGGGGAAGCAGGGAAGGAAAACCCAGGCTGGCTGTTACATCTGGAGGAGGAGAGTTTAGAGATATCCACACTCCTGTCTGCAGGGGTGAGGTTAGAGGTGGATCAAAACTATTTGGAAGGGGAAGAGGTGAGCCAGTCCTAAGCTGGGTCTGCCTCCTCTACTGCCTTTTAACACACCAGAAACTCCCCTACTGTTTAAAGGTGAAGAAGACACTGCTTTAGTGTTCAGCCAGAAAGTGGAAATGCTCTGTGTGTTTTCTGTCTGAGAGGGTTTTGTTTGCTTTTTTTGAAGAGACTGAAAAGGTAGGATTACTCTTCTGGTTATCTGACAGGTGAATGAGCAAAGGCACAGGGAGGGGTCCTGCATTATCTGCAGTGTTTGGTCACTTAATAGCAGGGAGGGGCTTGAAAATTTTGATTTGATTACACTTAAGTCATTAACAAGTAGTTTCAAAGCAAAGGAGTTCAGACTCCCCTAATAACTTATTTTTCAATCATCATGCTAGAAGTATATTTTAACACCCTACCCCTTAGCCATAACAAAAATGTATATAAGGTTACCTTGCATTTACTGCAGGACAAAATACTGAATAGTGAATTTAACACTAGAGTAGAGAAATCACTGAAATCTTACCAAGCAAGGCCACAATTCATGTCCGCAGCTTAATAATTAATAACTGAGGAAAATTTCCTTAAAGTAGACTCCAAAACCAGCTTAAACAGGGAGATGTGCTGCCTGGTTGAGCAGCCTTGGATTTGAGGTACACAAAGTATTTTTACCTGCTGATATCATGTGTAAGTACGTTCTGACATGTCTAATAAATAAATACACATTAGCAGAGTAATCATCGCCCCATGTTATAATTTCTCACCTCTAAGAAATTAATGTGCATAATTTGTTTCTGTTTACATGCAATATTGGAATGGCACAACAGCTGAAGCAAATGTAGCATATTTTATGAGTGCCAGCCAGGGGCTGGGTGCTTTCTGCAATATTAAGTATCAATCCTTCACCAGGATAAAAAGCAACCAATATTTTTTTTTTCTCATGGTAGAATTGATTTTTGCAAATGGAGCCTGGTTCAAGTGGTGTAATCATCTTTCCTACTTTTTGCAGTTGCTCAATGCACAGCCTCATCCATTCAGTCACAATCAATTGGGTGATAAAGTATTTCCCTCATCAGTGAAAAAGGAGAGCTTGTACCTTGTGTACTCAGTATCAGTCATCTGTTTAATTGGCTAATAAGAGATTATTCCTCCTACAAACCCAATCTGCAGGAACTCCTTTACCTTTAACAAATATGGCAGGTCTGCTCCAGGGATTTCAATTCCCAGATATCTATAGTATAAAATTTTTGAAGGATAACCACTTAAATTTAATTGTGCAACTCTATATCAAAATGATGTCTTTGTACAAGGCCTTGCTGAGAAAACTGAAGAAAGACACACAAGAAAAACTTTTTTGATGCAGGTAGAGAATATTCATTTCTCTAGCTTAATGGAAGATTAAAAAATTAGGACATTCCCAGCCTAATTTAAGAGGAATCCATTTTTCTGGAATACTTTTTTTCTGCCCCTCTAAATTATGGCAAATATCTTGTTTGTGCAGAGATTTTGAAGAAAGCATTTCTCATATATAGGATGGTTTGGTTTGGGGTTTTTTCACCAGATTTTGTAAGCATTTCTTATTTGAGGCTGAAATGTTAAATCATGTTGTCATAGAGGGTTTCATTGAAGTTATGGATATATCTGACTTTCAATTTTTAAGCGTTGCTGTTTCTTTGCAAATTGTGTCGTGTTGTTGCTTCACTTCCCCTTTCTCATTTCTTGAGCGGTTTCAAGACTATTTTAGAGCTTGGGGTATGACAAATGGTACTTGTGAGAATGAGCTTCCTACCAAAACTCAAGGAATATCACTCAAACTCCTAATTACTAAAATTTTAAAAATTATTTATGAAATTATTTTTGAGAAGACACCATGCAGCACATGATCTGTTTGCATGGCTGAAGCAGGTATGGAAACAGCTAATCCTGGCTAAAAATAGCTGTTATTGTCCTGTGAGTGCTGATTCCTCTGTGCACACTGAACATGAATCTGAATTTGAGCTGCTTTGATGACAACACACATGCACAGTCAGCTACGTCTCATTGATTTTTTGGGAGGTGGGTGGAATGCACATCAGTTTTCCTTCAGCCATCCCCAAAACAATTGATCCAGGCCCCATTTTTCACCAGATCACTGAGTGTTAATTCAATTTGATGGGCACAGCAGGCAATAGTACATCTTACAAGGAACTTACTTTCGGTGGCGTACAAAGTACATCCTTTTCATCCAGACAGGGGTTTGATGCACATCAAATGAATTTTCATATCAAACCATTTCTGGCTGTCTCTCAGTAAACCAGCATGGTTTTCCTTTTGCTGCTTTTGTAGTTTTTCCATAAGAATCTAGAAAATAGAACAACACAAACTACCAGCACCGCAGGCAGGCCTCTTTTTACCCATACTACCAATTTCTGTACTGAAAAAGCTCTGGATAAATTAATTTTAGATAAAAGTCAAATAATATGTTTAGCAAAGCAAAAGATTTAAAAAAAAATAAAATAATGGTTTTTTAAGGGGATTATTTTCTACAGCATTGAAAATACAGTACAGGAACTGCTCAAAGAGGGAATAAACTGGATTTGTTCCACTTTAGTCCTGAGGAAGTAAAAGGGGAAAACCAGAAACTGATTAAACATTAGATAGGAATTAAATATATAGGTAGCAGTTGGCCATGCAATTGATAGAACTTTTTCTCTGGGCATTATTAAATTGGCAATTAAAAAATGGAGCCTTTGGAACAAACCTGAGCAGGCAGAAAGCTGCTGTTTTAAACAGTGGTTTCTATGGACATGATCTTTGAGGAATTACCATCATCTCCACAAGGTTAGGCAAACCAGATGCAAGTAATAAGGTGTTATTCTTTCTTAGTAAAAAAAGATATAAAGTAAAATCAAATTTCCATAAATAGAATATGAAGTTCCAAAGAAGAAGAGCAAAAGCATAAATCTTTGCCAGCTATTATCTTAATTTATTTCTGTTTTCAGAAGAAAAAGAAAAACTTCTGGGGAACAAAAAGAATATATAGGAAATGGAACAAATTTTCATCTTTGTAGCACACTTGCTAAATTAAGTGAAGTTGCCTTGGCTAAATGGAAAAATCAACTTCATGTTGGTCTAGGGATATGACCTTTGGAACTCCTAATGAGAACTAGTGAAATAATGAAGTATTTCCAGATAAATTCTTGCTGCTATAATCTGAGCGAAGGGAAGCTAAAAGAGTACAGGGGGACTTTGCAAGTGATCAAGTGCACATACAATTAATAGCTCATCAGGGGTTGTTCAGGACATGATTAAAGGACAGCCAATTTACTAAAGACTTAAGAGGTTAATGGTGAAGAAAAAATAAAGTGACAATATCCTCCCTTCCTCCCCTCTCTGCTTTGATTGTGATAAATGTATGCTTTCCACACATCCACGAACACAAGATTGCAGGTTTTCCCTGGGAATTTAAATGAGCACACTACCTGAGAAGACAAGCAGAAATTTAGCTGGGGAAAAAAAAAATAAGGTGAGAATGGTGGTGGTGTAATGCAGTAGCTAAAGGAGATTTTTATAGTTTTTAGAAACGCAAAGCATTTTTAAGAAGTAAAATAATAATCTCGACACGTTGTGATGTTGTTGAAGGCTGAGAGGTAGAAGTTCACTTTGCCCAAAAGTGGGCAAGGTTAGCCATGCTTTGTCTATGCTATTCCCTATTCCATACACTGGAGAAAATGTGACTTAGGGTGCATTTTAAGAGGATTTTTGCTCAACAGAATGATTTTAGTGCCTTTTAGGCCATCATGAGATCGATGACCTTTTCCAAAGGGCAAAAAATGGAAGCAGGGCCTTTCTGATTGAGAATTCTCCTTCTTGCACATTTCAAATCATATCAGAAAGTCCTCAGTCTACCTCCAGAGCACGCAGATTTACCTGAGCAGTGCCTGTAGTCCCAATCGTATTATTTATTTTAAACGTGAATTACTGAACCTTACTTCAGCTCGTACTCTGAATGGGGGGGAAGGAATAAGAAGGAGGAATGCAATTTGTTGCAAACAGGACCATGAGATCTTTGTAAATATTGAGGTTTTAGAGGATGGTTATTCCACACAAAACAAATCCCTAGAGGTGGATAGGCTGCAGAGGCACAGCTTTACTTAAGGAAGGCTCAGAATGGCCCTGAAGTTGTTTCTTTATCCTCTTTCCCTCTCTAGTAATGCAAGGAAGTTTTAGGAATACAGGGCTGGTATGGATTTGAGACATTGCCCTTGGCAAACTGCTGTTTTTAGGAACTTTAGGACATTTGAACACTCCAAGGTAAGCTGACTGAATTTCATGGCTGTCTAATTTAGAAGTAACTGTGGGGAAAAAAACATGGTTTGCTTCTGCTTTTCTAGCTGAAAGCCAAGGCAAAGAAAAGTTTTAATGCAAAAAGGACTTGTAAATCCTTTAATTGGCTTTGTAAAGCCACACCAAAGTCTGTTGTCATAGTAGTGAGATAAATTTGTAACATACATCTCTTCTAAACACTGCTAATCTCAGTAACTTCAGGACAGAAGCAGAGCTCAAGCAGACCAGCTCAGCTGCATCAGAGAGCAGCATTTCTGCATGTGAATTTCAGTCAGCTGTGAGAAAACTTGAATATTCTTCCATTTATAAAGCTGCAAAGGCAAATTTGGTAAACACAGTGAAGTGAAGATCAAGATTTCGTTGTGAAATTTCTCACTCCTCAGCTGATGAAGGAGGGACGAGTGAAGATGTCGATAAGATTTTATTTCTCATTACCTTACTGTGCTTTGATTGGTAAAAAATTAACTCATTTCCCCAAATCAAGCCTGTTTTGCCCATGATGGCAGCTGGTGAGTGATCTCTCATGATCTTTATACCATGATCCACAAGCTTTTTGTGATATTTTCTCCCATCATCCATCTGAGGAGGGAGGTGACAATGTGGCTTCGCTGGGCACTTGGTGCCCAGACAGGGCCAACACACCACAAATAGANTCCATCTGAGGAGGGAGGTGACAACTTGGCTTCACTTGGACCAACACACCACAAATAGCTAATTATTAGATTTAACCTGGATAAAGCTCAAATAAATCACAGCCCTGGGAAGAACTGTGTTCAGCTTGGGGGAGCATCCAGCCATTGGAGCTAATTACAGTGATGACAAAGAGCTTTCTGCAGCCCTCTCTCTGAAGTGTGCCCAAGTGTTACTCCTGTCGCTTCTCTGACACTTAAGGGAAAATATTACCAATAGCGAGGTGACCTAAGGTCTAATCCTGCATGATTCTGACTCCATAATGTCCCTCTGTTGATTACTGGGGAGTTAATTCTCAGCTGTCCTATTAAAACCCCATAAGCCACCTAAGAGGGTCAGAGAGCATCTGGGGTTCTCCTTTAACTGCTGTCATAAAATCAGAAGCTGAGTTTACAAAGGATGGTCACCATGAAAAGAGTCTCTCTGGATATAATTTAACACATTTTGTTCCATGCCCTGAGGGTAGTCCCACCACCAGGAGATAAAGCAGCAACTGCGTTTTGGATGAAGGTCAGGAATATCCAGAGAATTGCCAAAGAAATTAATCTGATGACAACAGCGTTAAAATATATTAAAGTTCATTTCCACACTAAGATAAATTCAGCTCAGGTGATCCTAACCCTGTATTTCTTGAGTTTATCTCTCTCAAAAAACGAGGCAACTCAGTCTTCAAAGCAATTTTTCCTTAAAATACAAGCATGTGGTTTTTACAAAAGTTTTTACCTGGAAACACTTTGAATATTCAGTTCAAGATATTAATAATGAAGATCTGTGATAAACAGAGCTTAAGTTATTTTTCTGTGCAAACCAAGGTTCTCTCTGCACTAAGTGAATGAAGTGTTCACTTCTCTTGTGTCCTGTGGATAGTTATTTAGCAGACATTTCTTTCTCAAGCAGGGCATGTTAATTTGTACAGTATAACTTTTCCTTTTGATTGAGTCCAGTGATTACCTCACCATCAAATACTATATTAGACTAATTTTATTAAAAAATAAAAATTAGGGGAGAAAAGTGTATTAGAGATGGTCTATTGTTAAGAAAAATGCCTGACCACTAGTTTTGATTAATTTGGATTCTTTTAACTAAACTTTCTTACTGAAGTGTCATTCCTACATTTATCCATAGCATTCTGAGAAGTCTAAGGGCTACTGCATGCTAAAACTCATGTATCCTCCATATAAAAATACACAATATTTTCATAGACCTTAACCAACCTTTCAATTAAAACAAACAAACAAAAAACCCACAAACAACTCCCCTCAAAAAACAACTCCCATACCAGACAGACAAAAAACCCATCTCAAAAGCCAGAGTTATTCATTGTATCTGTCAGAAACAATGCATCTTCCTTAGAAGAATACATTTGCAGTCTCTCACTCATAACTATGTGGGTTTATAATAGAGCAGCTGCCCCAGAGCAATACATGGCAGAATGACAATGAGGTCTCACACAGACACAGCCTTTTTTAGCTGCATTCTACTGGGAGAAAACCAATAAAAGACCCAATCTTGCATTATCTACTCGATGTAGTCACAAAGTCCAAGTAATTTCAGGCAAAGTTGTTCCAAAAAGGTAAGGAACATTTCACTTATGTGAAGCTCAGGACCTGAAATTCAAGATACGAAGCATCATAATCTCTATAGATTAATACAAAACCAGCATGTTGAGGCAAAAAAATGATTTAAATGTACCTACAGAGTTGCTTTATAGCACTGACATTTCATTTTCCCATGCACAAGGTCTCTTTCTGCCAGAACATTTTGATTTTCATTTCAGGTCTTTCTCATCTGAGCAACAGAATCTTCCCTGGCATCTTGTCTCATCTGAAAGATTTGTTAGGGAAGTTTATTTAATTCAGGATTGCAAAAACAGCCACCCAGTACAGTATTTGGTTCTGTTATCATTATTAGTTCTTTCCTTTGTTGCAGAAGACATTTTCTACAGCATGGACACTAAACTGGCAGCATAAGATTTCTTTCATGGAAAAAAAAAATACTCAGAGACCAACCACCACCACAAGTTGCTATGGGACTAGAAAAAAAAAAAATTGAAAGATAATTTTTAGTGTTCAGCTCATTATAGCATTTCCTACAAATATTTAATATATTCAAAGGATTTTCTGAAAAAAAGAAACCCAAACTACAGGACCCTTGATTTTTTTTTCATTCCTATCAATCACAGGTAAAATAACTGTACAGCTTCTTCCAGAGTATAACATTTATATTTGCATTATGCTGGTTATCATGCACTCCAATCTCTTGCTATGGAAATATCAGGGTACAATTATGAGAGTTATCTTTATGCTATAACCCAGACATGCACTTAAGCAGATGTTCAATTTCATGCTTATTAGTAGTCTCATTGAAGCAATGATACTGAATTCTATTATCTGTCTACTTTGCTCTTTTACTCCTTTCACTTCCTGCTGTATTTCAGCATCCAGGGCAAAATGAGCATATTTCCTACACGTGTTTTCCAAGAGATGCCTTTAGCTATCCATGTTGTCAATTTAAGCACTGCTTTCTTCAGTAGTCTGTAACTTAAAATATTTAGTATGGACTGATGCCCTTTGTGCAGCATTCTGCTCCATATTCTCTGCAAACTGATACAATATCAGGCTAAACCCCACATTTTAATGCATTATTTTGGCTGCTGAGTGCCTGCAACGCCAAAGGTTATATCCCCAAATCCACGTGTATCATCCTGCTCTTGCATAGGTGGACCCAACCACCGCTCCAGGTGTAAACAGAATTTATTTCCCATGTCAGAAGTCAATTCCCCATCGATACAGGAATGTACTCCTGCTTTTTTCAGCTCATCTCTCCGAGAAGAAATGCTGCATTGTTACAAGCCAGCAGCACCCACGGATACCCTCCCAAATGGCTCCACAGAGAGCCTGAGCTTCCTGCAGGAGCATCTGGATTGCTGCTGAAAGGCCATCTGTGTTTCACCGGGAACAGGATTATAAAACTATCTGCCAGAGAGAACCTTAGGAGATTGTTTTTCTTTTTTTTTTTTTCTCCCCTCCTGCCCCCAAAAGTAAGCTCTAACTCTTAAGAGTAGTATCTGGAAAATGGGCCTGTAATAATGACACCTGGAATTCAGGCATTTCTCAGCATTTAAACAAGTGTTCACAAACAAACATTGGTGGACTGTTCTTCAATTTTTAATTATTTTTTTTTTGTCCATTCCTTCTTTCTCTCCCCCCTTTTGCCTATGGAAATCCCATCTTAACTCGCAGGCTTTTTCATTGCCCCTTTCTCCATTGTTTAATAGAAAAAATAGATCAGTCTCTAATTGTTTGGATCCAGTAAGCAGTTTTTGAGAGGAAAGAGGCCTTTACAGTTCTGTTTAAATAATTGGAGTGTGCCAGCACATCCCACTGCAGGAGATGTTCCTCTCAGCAGCTTTGGTATTTAAATATGGGATTGGACAGGTTATAATGGGGAGAATGACAGAGAAGTAAGAGCCAGGACAAAATATTAGCTGACATCTGGAATAAACAGAGTATCTCAGAAGATGGGCTGATAATACAGGATCAGTTTATAATGGGCTACACATCCACCTAAAAACAGAGTACAAAGAAGCATTTTCTGTCCTTACAGTCCAGACTTGAGGGCTGAGGGAAGAAAGGAAGAGAGATGTAGAAAATGAAATTGTAACTCCTGTTTTCACAATATCTTGTTTTGCCAACAACAAATATAGTATGGAATTAAAACCAGAAAAAATAAATAGATAATGAAAACCATTTTTTTTTCTGAGAATGATGCAATGACCTAGAAGAGACAAATATCACCTGCAATTCAAAACACTGCTGATAAACACACACAGTTATGTCAAATAGAATTATCAAAAATTAAAATGAGTACCAGAAAAAGTAATAGGAAAAAAAATTTAAAAGCTCATTCATGTTTAAGCCTGAGTTTCCTATGAGTTCCTTCATTTGAAATAAAATTAATAAAATAATCAATTTAGATTAAGACAACTTTGATAGTGGTGGTGTCATTGTGGTAGGTCTGGAACAAATTGTGTCAGAGCCAGGTTTGGATATGGACAGGCTGTGGCAGAGAGCTCCAAGTTCTGCCTCACAAAAGGAAATTCTCAGCTTCCCCAGACGCATGCCCACAAAAGCAGAGCTCAGCTGGGAAATATTCTGCCAAAAAGAAGTGTGAAGAGATGACATCTTGTCTTGATAAGTAGCTGAGCACTTCCTCTAAGGGTTTATAGAATAACCCTGAACGAAGCTCTTGCAAATTAGCTCATCCTAAATAGAAAAAGGATCAGAATTAGGCTTTGTTGGTCTGGTCCTGAAAAGTGAAGACTAAAAATTAACTAAGCTCTGAATTCAGCTGAATCCAGGCTGGAGTAGTTGAGGTACATGGATCTCCAGGAGGATTTGGGTCTCTTTAGGGAAAGATTCTACAGTTACGAGGAATTTGTAAGGTGAGGAAGAACTGGGGAAAGACGGGAAAGATTGCAAACCTCAAGAGGAAAACTAGGAACGAACGGACACCCTACACAGAATGGAAGAAAACAGTTCCACAGGCAGACAAACTGCCCTGGACATCAATACACGTAACAATAAAGCAAGAAGAGCCAGCATCAGTGCCAGACTGCATAAAGCAGAATATCAATAGGAAACAGAGCTACAGAGATACAAACTAGTAACAGTATGGCTTGATGTGAGCCAGAGGGACTGGAAAATATCCAGTCTAGAAGATTGGAACAAGCTGCATATGAAGTTGCATGTACAGTAGCAAGGATGTTTAAGTCATCTTTTACAATGCATGGAGTTGCCTGTAATTAGAAATCTGCAAATGCAGTAACTTTGGAAAGGAAATGCTTTGATGACTGAAGTTTTAATAACACATAAAACTCTGGCTCAGGCCCTAAAGGAGAAAGGGTAGGGTACAGCCAAATTTAAAAGAAAGAGTTTGATCCTAACTGACCTTGTATATTTTCTTTCATAGCATACCTGGCTTCTTAGAAGGAACAGAGAACAAAGGGATCCTCTATTGGGATTTAGCAAAGCATCTTGACTTATTGGCACATCAAAGTCACTGGCTAGGCTGAAATTTAAGAGAACAAGAGGAGGATTGTGCCCCCCATAACGTTAAAGGGAAGAGCTACTGGCTGGAGGGAGCTGAGTGCTGCAGCTCCTCACGGAGCAATCTGGGGACACATTTTGCTGAGATCATTAATTACACGTTAACCGAGGGCACGGCGGCATCTCCACATTTGGAAATGCTATCTACCAGGGGCCTGCAGGAAGCACTGCATGGACTTAAGGAAGAGAATAAAAGAAACTGCATAAAACAAAGTGAAGGGCTGTGCCTTTGGGGACCAACAAATTTGGCCATCAGCACAAAACAATGAAGACAAGCCTGTGCATGCTCCTCAATCACGTAACATTATGAACCACGAGCGTGACATGTCTGAGGAGGAATTGAAAGCAATCCTGGGGCCCAGTGAGAGATAAATCACAGCCAGCCTTGCACAGGGAGGGCAAAAGCTGAAGGAAAAGGCTACGGTGATTTTTATGTGAAGAGGTGAAACGAGCTGGTTTGTTCAGCTCTGTGAAAAGCTGACAGGGAATGGGACTTCTTTCTCTATGTGTAATAAGAGCAAAGTAAGGAGCACAAAGCCAGGGTGTAAAAGGACAAAGCCAACACAAGAACAAAGGATGTCATGAGCATATTCAAACCAGAAATTAAAAGAAGGTATATAACCACTAGGTAATGAGGTTTGAACAGCTTTCCAAGGAAGCAAATTAGATCTGTTTCTAAGGCATCCTTTCTGAATGCAATTAAAAAATAAATTGATGTTTACTAGATTTTAATCTGCTTCCTCAGGCCTTTTTTTTTTTCCTGGTGAGGCAAAAATAGGATACGGACTGTAATTGATTTAATTTCTGCTGTTTCCTTGTTTGCTTAGGAAAGTTCTGATTATTTCAACATTGGAAAAACTTTGAGTATTTTAGGAGTTTATCTTAATGTGAGTCACATATATTTTGGATTAATTGTTTTTATTGTCTCTCCATCAGGTCTTCATCAGAAATTGAGCATAGATAGTAAAAGTTGCATTTGTACAGCTTGAAGTATTTCTAATAGCTGCCTTGGAGAGGCTAAGAGAAATTCTGGCACCCCAGAATGATGCAAAAATAAATCCAGAATGATATAAAAAAGTAAAACCTTGCAGTCCTACTGCATCCATGTTTCATTCCTTCAGATCCCAAGGCCTGAGTCCTTCCAACCCCTCTCTGCTAAAATTTGAATGACAGCTTTGCCAGCTCTGTTTTTTTCTGTACGTGTTTATAAACCATTTGAAATATTTTCTTGTGTTTCAATAGAGGCAACAGTTGTATAGAACTAGTAATTATCCAGCACCAAAATAAGCATTGCTGACTTTCATGTGCATATTTTGAAATTATTTTTTACAACAACAGAATTTTCACCATCAGTCATGTGGAACATGTTTCTATAGAATGTGAAGGAAATAACTTAAAGGTTATTGGTCACCTTGCAATCTATGTACTGCCTAATTTCTTTTGCCATTCCTGCTCAATATCAATTTAATCTTTGAGACAGAGGATGCAGAGCAACATTTTAACAATGCAGGCCAATTCTGCCTTTCCTGATTTTGCTGATGCTGTCTGGAGACCACAATAGAAGGCCTCAGGTCAGTGGGATGTGAATTAATTGTTCTCTGCAGATTGTTAGGCCTAATCTGTTTCATCCAGTGCATTCAGCATGCAGAGAGCACGTATGAAGTTTTCAGGAAGCCTTTCATATTCAAATCAGGTAAACATCAAGCCATATACATTTGTGAATACAGCAGTAATTACCATGCTCTGAGGACACGTTGAAATGACATTATCACTTGTCAGCAGGATACCACTGACTGCTGTCATTGACAATTCACATTTAGCATCAATGTTAAATAGTCTGCTTATTAGTTTGTTAATGACCCGAAAAAATCAATGATTTAAAGCACTTTAGGATATAGAATGGTACCTTGTAGGTTTGGTGGATGAAAGCAGTGTGTATACAATAAAATATCAATTCAAAATAATGGGTCACTTAATAGGAATAGATTGCGCCCACAAGAGGAAAACGAGATGATGATAATAAAACCAGAAAAACAATGATATAACACTAGTTGATCCAACAATATTAGAAGGGAAGACCAGCACAGTTAAGGTTATTCCTTTACTACTGTAAGGTTTGCATTAGACAAGAAAATACCTTACAAAACCTCAAATAGTTACTTCATTTTATTATCCAAAACTTGTCAGAGGTGACTGGCCCTCCTCTTTCTGTGGTACAAAAAGGTGGAAAAACAGTACTGATAATGAAGAAAATAATTTTATTAAGCAAACCTCATGGCAACATTCTGAAATGTGATGGCTGTCTGGGGTCCTTTCTCTATTTAATGATAAATAAATTTGGGTTGCTCTTCTCCAGTCCTATAAAGGCTTATGAGTCTTTGAATCCACTGACTTTAAACATTTTCTATTTTTAGGAAATATTACCAGATATGAGGGCAGCATTTCCAATGTGTCCTGGTTACCTTGCACACCCAGTTTTGACTCAGACAAATGCAACAATAGTTTTCCACCTGTATTATGCCCTGAACTCATCTTCCTTAATAAACACACACTAAATAATATCTCTCAGGCTCTAATATGTTGAACTAAAGACTATAATCATTTTTCTTTTCAAGTTCACCCCTTTTCAAGAATTCCTTCATAATTTTTTCCTAAGTAATTTTTTTTTTTTTTCCTTACAGGACTTTGGCTAGAACAGAGGACTTCAGCTCAGAGATAATTACTGATTTTTGAGTCTTGGAACAGAAAACTTCTATCTGAGCTACTACAGGAATAACAAGGGGAAAAGTAAAAAAAAGGTATTTGCAGAACTTCCTCTTCCCTTTTCAAATAAGTATGAAACTGGAAATGTGAAAAAAGCAACTCAAAATCATTTTCTCACTCATGCAACATAGAGACCTTGCAGGGATGGGTAGAATTGAGAACATCTATAGTAGGTCTAGGGAACAATAATACTTTCAATTATCAATGATTTTCAACCATTCCAAATATATGCTGGGGGAAAAAGGACACTACAACTACTAGTGTCAATAACCTGTCTGTGGGAGGGGGAATTTGTCTTCTCCAGTATTTGATGTGGCTATCACAGGGACAGATTTGACTTCATCTAATGGGTGTAACTATTTATGACTAGTGGTAGTCTCTCCAGTGAGTAAATCCTAAATGGTTGTCACTCAAATCTAATGTATATTTTTGTATGCATGGCCTGTTCCTTTAGAAGTGTCTGCTCTGTGCATATTAAGCAAGAGAGATGGAAAAAAAAAAAAAAAAGGGAAAAGAAAAAAAAAAGGAAACAAATACTATGGCTATAATATTCAAGTAATATGGATATAATATTCCCTCCATGTGTTTATTTTGGTTGACATTCAGGTTTTCCAAAGAGAACAACCTGGAAACATCAGTCATGTTTTGCAATGACCAAGGTAGTGTTTAAATTTAGATCTATAATAAAAATCAGAATTTGTGTATCAAGTCAGTTTCTTCCTGTTTTCAGCTACCTCCAGAAAGAAAAGAAAATATTCAGGAGGTAAAAACTATGAATTCTTCAAGCTTCATCTTTATGATGTATTTTATTAGCCATCTCAGATGTGGGAGGAGAGTGGCAGGTGCAGTTAAAACCACATTAGGCATTTATTTTTTTTTTTTTAAATAAGGAAATTGTACAGAAGGACCACGAAATTATGTAGGTAGGTGTCAATTCAAATTCAAAGGAACCAAATCTCAGAAAAAAAAGTAGCTTCAACGGCTCAGCTCATCTGCTATTAATAAAATGCCATCTGCCATTTTATGGTGCACATATAAACAGCAACAGAGAGATGCCAAGGTAATTTAGAATTTCTAACTGCAGCTAGGCCAGACCTAATTTCATTCAAGGGATAAATGAGGAAGTCTCCCTTTGCCAACTGACAAATGTAATGATTCATGATTAATGAAATCTTTTCTACTCCACGGGCCTTTCCTTTCACATGCTTCATTGTTATCAATGGAGTGAGGGAAACTGTACTTTCAGAACTGAGCACAGCAGAGAAAACAATACACCCCTGAATGACTTGGATCAAATTCTTGCTGAAAATCAAAGTAGTGATTTGAGAACCAGTAGCTGTCTCTGAAGAATTCTAGCACCATGTACTCAATCCAAATACAACTATTAAAGTTAAATCTGTTTGGAGGAAATTGAAATTTATAATTTAAAAAAAAATGTTTCTGTGGTAGAAACTTTGTTTTCATGGAAATTTTTTTCCAAAATATTTATATTTGATGGTGAGCTTTCAATTTATGAAAGACTCTTATTACCCTTTTAAATTAACATTTAAAAGGTAAACATAGCACTGCCTTGATTTTGTAATGAAGCTACAGAAGCAGTTAAAGCCAAATCTTGACCACTGAGTATGCTGTTCCCTCAAAACAAGAATTTCCTCCCTTCAGAATCCTTGCATATAAGGAGGGGGTTAGACTCTTGATGGCCTTGTATTTCTTACAGTGAAAAGAGATTTTTATCTTCCATACATCACAGTCTCTAACAAAATCGGTAAATATATGTGGTCACGTCAGTAGATGATGATTAAATAAAGGAGGAAGAGAAAAAGAGAAAAAGATTAGTATTTGTAAAAACCTGTATGATCAGAGATTGATCCGGTGTGTACGAGCACCTGAGTATTGAAAGATGATGTTCTATATAAAATTGCAGAGTGTTTCCTAACTTGCACTGTTTCACAAGAACAGCTGCTGGAGGTAAGTTTCAACTAAAGCGCTAAATTTGAGAAGTGGTAATCAGACCCCCCAAAAAGCTGTGAGCAGAAGGAAAACTGAATCCTTTTGCAGTCTTGTTCTTGCTGAAAATTTAACATTGCACAGAATCCCATATACTTTAGGCTGATGGGTTGGTGGCCAAGGTTTGAACTTGCAAAGATAGTTCAGATTTTGCTGCCAAAACACCAAAGCTTTTGAATAAGCAGCGTGGATGCTGAAATCAAACAGCAAAAATTAGTCATAATAGATAGAACATAACAAGGGAGACTCAGATATTTTCTTCATAAGGAAGGTCAGATACATCAAAAGGCATATCAATGATAGAGAAATCCCTCCAAGCTTACTTATAAATGTTTATTTCTTGCAATTACTTCATGATTAAAAGCAGAGTTGTACAGTGCTCCAAATGTACAATTGCTATTGACGTGATTGTGATTTTTTTTTTTCCTGAGCAATATAAACCTTTAAAGTGACAAGATTATAAACAGATATGCCCAATAAACATTAGAGACACTTGCACATCGAGTTCATTTTCCATGTGTATGTGATCATGTCTTCCAAACCTTACAGCCAGAACAGCAAGAAAAACCAGGTCAGCAAGTGCACATCCCCTGAAAGGATGTCTTGGGCTCTTCTGTAATGAACCTTTTCACAATCATCTTTAGACAGAAGTAAATTTGCATTGTTCTTGTACTAGGAAAAATCCTCATAACAGTTCAGTTGTTAAGTTAGAACACTCGAGTTTCAGCATGTGCATTGGAAAAGACATTGAGTAACTCTTTTCTCATTACTACTTGGCATGACCACTTCATGACAGCCATTGCTATAATGTAAGGGGTCTGTAAACGCTGCTTACTTCATCATTCAGAAGAGGGAAGATTTAAAACCAACAGAAGAGCTGAAAAATAATTAACAGAGAGGGTGCTAATTTTGTTCTGTAAGGTCATGTCTAAACCAAATAATACTTACAGGATGACTATTTTCATTGAGGCCAAATTCAATTTTCCATCACATAAAAATCAAAAAGTAATGCAAAGACAACCTATGTCTCAGAGAAGAAAGAATTCCTTCATTCTCTCTTTTTGGCCCATTTTTGAGAGCTTGAATGTTTAAGGATAAACCTGTATCCCTTGTAAACCACCTTGTGCACCGAATATTAAATGTGTAAGACCAACTAAAATAAATGAAGAATTAACTGGGACAGTGAAACTTGTGGTTCTACAAACCTCTTTTTGGAAAAAAAACCATGGCAGTGCCTTTGTGATTAATACTGCAGTGGTCTGGTTTTGGAAAGTTATCAGCAATTGCCAGGAAACAGAAATAAATCAGGCAATCAGCTATGTCCATCTGCAAAGATTCGGTGTTATCACCTACTCCTGAGCCACTCCACAGTTAATTGGGGTAGTGACCCACATGAGAACACACAACACAGTAAAAGCAATAAGAAGAGACCTGGAACAGTGTGTTAATTTATTAAAAATGAGCTGAGAATGTACCATCTGAATGGCAGGTATTCAAGTTAAAGTGTGGAACTTCCGTGCCACTAAATAATAATGGTCTTGTGCCATATTCCAAATAAAACCATTTCAATATCAAGGCATAGGAGCTACTCTGAAGAGCTTAATTTCTGGAATGGTTCCAACACAGCTGTTCATTCCAAGGAGCCTTGAAACTGTTAACACTTATCTAAACAGGAAAACACCATGAAATAAAACTTTATTTACTAACTCACACTGCTCCAAAACTGAACCCTCCTTAAACTTTCAGGTTTTGGCCCAATTTCTCTAGAATATTTGGCAGAGCTCATTACAGCAACACGCAGTCCTGCAATTGTTGTTTCTCCCCATTTCAGCTAAAAGAGCCCAGAACTTCAAAGGGAAATGATTGCAAACAGTCTGCAAACTTCTGCCTACAGGAGACCAAAAGGGAATAAATCTCCTACCCAAGTCTTTGTCATCTCAGTTTAAAGTGGAAATTCGTGGAAATCCTGACAAGGATTCCAGCAGGACCAAGGCCACAGAAAATAAAGGTGCAGATATTCATCTTGAAACACTCTGGAATAAGTTGGGCTGTGGCTATTTATTGAGCCCTGTGCAGGTTTCTGGCCAGCTTCAGCACAAGTCTGCCAGGAATATGGCTGGGATTGGAGCAATTCAAAAGATGAGGTAGGCTACACCCAAGAGGCCCAGGAAATTAGAACAGATTTGTCCTCTCATTTACGCTGGGGTAATTTGGGAAATCAGATCCAAGAGGTGGCTTCAATAGCCAGGCAGTCTCCCTTCCCTGAGATTTTAATTTCTGAAGGCAGAGGACAAATATGTCATCCTTCTTTCTGTCTGCTCTATTCTCATGCAAATGGCATGGAGTGCTTTCCTCTTAATTACCCACCTTCTTGCCAAAGCTGTCAAAAAAAGAGAAAAGCTAACTTTTTGGATTTATTTTATTAAACTTTTAATATTCAAATTTATGGGAGTCTTCAAGCCTAAATCCTCATTAGAGCTTATCAAATAATTAATGCTCCAGAAATTAACTCACTGAAACAACATGCACAACCCTCATCCAATTAAGCAGATGGATAATCCAGAGTGGAAAAAACCCAAACCCATAATCAAAAAACAGCTAGAACCCTTTGCTGCATCCATGAAGGAAAAGCATAAAAAAATAATATACAAAGTACCTTTTAGATTCAAATATTAAGCCCATGAAAGTCATCCGTCTACTAAAGTGCCCTGCATATGAGAGTATGTGGTTGATAGTCCCACTTTGATTGAAATATCCCATGCAGATTTACAAAGTTGTTATCCCTTGAGGAAGCAGGTAAAAATAGCCATCCTTTTCTCTTTTCTTTTTTCTCTTCTCTTCTCTTCTCTTCTCTTCTCTTCTCTTCTCTTCTCTTCTCTTCTCTTCTCTTCTCTTCTCTTCTCTTCTCTTCTCTTCTCTTCTCTTCTCTTCTCTTCTCTTCTCTTCTCTTCTCTTCTCTTCTCTTCTCTTCTCTTCTCTTCTCTTCTCTTCTCTTCTCTTCTCTTCTCTTCTCTTCTCTTCTCTTCTCTTCTCTTCTCTTCTCTTCTCTTCTCTTCTCTTCTCTTCTCTTCTCTTCTCTTCTCTTCTCTTCTCTTCTCTTCTCTTCTCTTCTCTTCTCTTCTCTTCTCTTCTCTTCTCTTCTCTTCTCTTCTCTTCTCTTCTCTTCTCTTCTCTTCTCTTCTCTTCTCTTCTCTTCTCTTCTCTTCTCTTCTCTTCTCTTCTCTTCTCTTCTCTTCTCTTCTCTTCTCTTCTCTTCTCTTCTCTTCTCTTCTCTTCTCTTCTCTTCTCTTCTCTTCTCTTCTCTTCTCTTCTCTTCTCTTCTCTTCTCTTCTCTTCTCTTCTCTTCTCTTCTCTTCTCTTCTCTTCTCTTCTCTTCTCTTCTCTTCTCTTCTCTTCTCTTCTCTTCTCTTCTCTTCTCTTCTCTTCTCTTCTCTTCTCTTCTCTTCTCTTCTCTTCTCTTCTCTTCTCTTCTCTTCTCTTCTCTTCTCTTCTCTTCTCTTCTCTTCTCTTCTCTTCTCTTCTCTTCTCTTCTCTTTCCCTTCCCCTTTCCCCTTTCCCCTTTCCCCTTTCCCCTTTCTTTTCCTTTTTAGAAATATGTGGGTCACCAGTTCTAAACAAAACATTGAAACACATCCAATAAACTTCAAATTCCATTTGGGCATCACGATATGCCTAACTAATACATCTTATCCACTTTCCGGACTGAATCAAAATTCTGAATTTTTCAAATGAAATTTACCCTCAAGATGGTGAATATGAATAAGCAGGAAATGCTGAAAGCACTGAAAAGTCCCTCCTGCCCACCTGGAAAGCCCCACGCTGTAGAGGCTCTGACAAATGGTAGAAATTCAGAAAGAGTCAGGGAATTTTTCTATTGGAAGCTCACCATAAGATGTTCAGACTTAAAAAAAACTCAGGCTATTTCAATCCTCATCAGACAGGCTGGAGCAGAAGATTATTACATGTGGCATTTCTCTACAACACAATTTAGACAAAAACATGCCTTAAAAACAATCCTGACAGTGCCACCAGTGGCTCTCTCTTATCTGAGGCCTCCTTTTCGTCCATATAAAGAGTTGATGAAGAGATCACAATCTGCCCTAAGCCCAGGAGAAAGACCAAACAGAATGTGGGTTTTGGCTGTCTTCCACCTAGTCAGTGACAAGAAAAGACTTGAAGCAGCATGTCTCACTGTTCTGGCAAGAAACCTCATTTTTACCTTTAAACATTTCTGGCTGATTTTCCAAGGTAAAAAAATCTTTAAAAAATTGAACAAGAAATGTATATAAAATTAGATTACCTGGAGACAGCTTTAATTTCTATAAAACTATAACAAGTTTTTATGTGACTGTTTAATCTTTTAACAGCTGCTTCTTTAAGTACTCATTTGCACTAAATATATCACATGTCACCATACTTATGATCTTCCTGAAACAAAAGAACATCTTCCAAAATGACTATAGCTGGCAATATTAAAGCAGCACCTACTGGCATCATTATATTTAAGTATCTGAAACAGACATTACTGTCAGCAGAAATTTTTTAAACCTTTCTCCCTTCTTTTCCTTACAAGAGGTTATTAGAGTTACTTCAGTGTCCTATGTCCTGTGATAAAATGCTGGAAATGAACTCTTAAAATTGGCAATAAATACCTATAGCCCATGAATCTGAGTTTCTCAGATCATTTATGTACCTTAAAAAATTGTGTTCAGAGCACATTCTACTGACTACCTTGAAATTCTTAGCAGACTGCTGACACTGTTGTTCAAGCTTCCTGGAAAGAAAAAAAAAAACCAAGGGTGAGATTCACCCAGAACACAGCTGGATCTCTTTACCCACATTGGCTGGGGGTTTCTTCTGCAGGGGCTTTTGTTCTTAAATATAGTAACTGATGTGGAGCAAGCAGTCAGCTCTAAATTCACCAGCTCCTGTCCACAATTTTTGGTGATGGGGCAGTGCTTGATGTTGGTGTTATTTATCAACAGCAAAACTAACCTAGGCACAGAATTAAGGAATTAAATCCTAGGTTGTTTGGGAAATATGGTGTTTCAGAGGCACTGACAGTCAGGTCAAAGTGAAGTTTCTGTAGGGATGCTGCTTTCCCTTTGCACACTTCTTAGCATCCTGAGGCTATCAAGTCCCTCAGCAGAGGATATCCCTATTAAATTCCTTATTTTTTCCAAACTGAACTCCTATTTTCCTCCATAGAAAGATTATTCCCTCTATTTAAATAATTTAAAGAGTCGCTATTGCTCAGGATGCAAGTAAGAGGCGCCAGAGTTGAGCTAGAAAATATTTTTTGTGCATTTGCCTCAACCCTCTGACAGGTTTCCATTGGCATGCCCTGCCTTCCATCTAAAAAGTTGTTTGTGTTGCTCAGAACATTCTTATTTTGATCATAATCCTACTGTCATATAAAAATACATGACCTCACCCCAAAAATATGAGTATAGAGCCTCCTTTAAAAGGAGAGAGAAAAGTTTCTGCCCACAGGTATTTCCACTTCCCTTATATTGCACTCCAGAGGCCACAAGTGTGTGAGAGAAATTGGTTGCTCTGAAATGGTGGAGGCTTTTGTTTTGTGGATTGAGTTTAAAAAGCACAGGGTGCTGTATTTCAGAAGCCAGGTGATGTGAAGGAGTGAAGTGCTGAGCATCCCCGTGCTGGGGCAAGGGGCACTGCTATAAAATACATCTGTCTGTCTCTGTTTACACATCAAGTACATAAAACGTTTTGAAATATGCTCAATATCCTGAAATATGAACATGTAGAGGGCTACACTGTGTGTGTTGAATGTCCAGCAAATACAGCAGCTTTGGAAGGGTTTAGGAAATCAGAACAGCTTTGAAGCCCAGATACATCCTTCTTGCACAGACACCAGCTAAAACACAAATATATAATACAAAAAGAAGAGAATAGTCATATTCCCCCCACCCCCTGCACAATCCAAAATTAATCAGGTGCTTTTCTGAGCTGCTCAGAAGCCTCCTGTAACTTTCCTAACCTGCAGCTCTGCGTATGACACAGATTAAGCTTTGCCTTCCCGTTCAGTTTTCAGGCTCAACAATACTCAGCAGGCAGCATCAGTATATTTAGCAAGAGATCTTATCCATCACTGCTGAAAAAGTACTGGGTATTGACTGATGAATGGAAGATAAGTCACAAGAGCTCTGTCCATTCAGGCAGGGCTGAGTGACACTGACAGAACCCTGCATGAAAGCTCATTTTGTGCCTGCCTGTACAATATGTGGTTTGTAGAGAGCATTGTTCTCCAATGATATCAGTCCCTGCTCGGCGTGAAGCCCTCTCCCTTTATTCCCTTCAACAAAGGTGTCCAGTTCGTGAAACAGAAATTCCTCAAAGTTAAGAAATGTTATGATGACCTAAAATTCAAGTTCGGATATACACTGCCTTTCTTGTTTGCCACAAACTAAACCAAGTGCAGTCATTTCTTGTTTCTGACAAGATGAACTAAAAAGGGCAAAAGGACAAGAGTTGGAGGAAGAGGAATCCAGGAGGTGGGTTAAGCATTTCATGGAGTAGTAACCTCTCAGCTACTCTGTATTAACCATCCCAACAATATATTCCTTGAACTGATCAAATCCCAGTAGTGCTTACTGATAATATCTCCAAGTATCTCTAGAGTTGATGAGCACAAAGAGAAATGTTCTTTTTTCTCCTCTGCATAACTAGCCTGATTCCATCGAACAAGACAAGTGTTTTTGGTAGCCAGGACAAGCCCATTTTGGTTATGAACCCTGAATCAAAACTTCTATTCCTAAACAATTATTAGTCAGAACACTACTTTAAAAATAATATAGCCTGCCCCTGGTCAAGTTTTAACAACATGTACATAGGGTCACAAACTAATGAGTGAACTTCTACCTCACCAAGGCCAGCAAAACAGCTCTAGAAATCTGCTTAGCTGAAGGTTTTATTGTTTACTCCTATGAATGCAAAAAAGCCCAAGGCTGCTAAAGCAGAGTTACACATTGAGGTCCAGGTTGTTGTCACAGTTCGTTTCTGAGAGGTGGAATGCCTTGTGTCCTCACAGCTCTCCTCAGCTGATGGCTGAGGGTTGCTTTGCTGATGCAGAACCAAGCTGGGCAACAAGGCAGAAATGTGGGGTCAGGGTGACTTTTAGCATTGTGCCACAGATGGCAGAGGAGAAGAGAACCCCCTCAGAAACTGGCAATACTCAGTGAACATCACAGGATTGCCAGATAGACAAAAAACCTCCCAAAAATAGTTTTACTTGTTGCATTCAGCCTCCTGTCATAATAATTTTTACACACAACTAACCTAAACCCAAACATGCATTTTCTGATGAAGCTCTTTCCTTGCCAGAATTCCAGTGACTGCAGGCAGCACTCCTGTGTGTGCCTGAGCTAATATAATTAGCATCAACTGTGCTGTGAAGTCAGAATCTGCAAAGAGACTGCAAGAACTGAGTCAAATTCAGAAACACAGGAGCTGTTTGAGCTCAGTCATTTCCATATTCTCCAATTTGAAGAGAAAGCATGGATCTGTCCTTAATTCAGCAGTTTCACAGTGCTCCTTTTCATGGTGGGCCATCCATCACAACATCCAAAGCCAAAGCACGCTTGCACTAGTTTGGTGTTTGCAATCTTACACAGCGACTTAATAAAAGCAAGAGGAAGAGACAGATGTGAGAGAACTCTCCTTCAGAAGACAGTTTTTTTCCTTTTGCTTGAAGTCTTCACATTATATAACTCACTTATGGATCTATAATTCATAGGTACCACTTAGGGACAGTATACATTAGTCACATTATACATTAAATATTAATATACAATAAATACTAATAATACTCCATCAGAACTTAATTTTAATTTTCTATCACCAAAACTATAGTTTTGCTGAAGATTAACTTTGGAGGTAACTTCACTGATGTATTATTAGATCATTTGTTGTAAACCAGCTCCATCACAAAGTTTATGAATACCCTCCCTACATCGCACACCTTTTATGTTACTTCTTCACTTACAAGATTAGCAATCTTTGTAGCCAGGAATGATTAAAGTAAATCATTATATATTTGTTTGCATTTACAAGAACAAAATTCGGTGATGGTGGAGCCATCACCATTTGGCTTTCATACCACAGTTATGAAAAAGCCTTAGTACAGACAAGAAAATCCAAACACAGTTAACACATGAAGAGTAAAACCACTGCAAAGGAGAGGATGAAAACAAGACACTCACTTTACCAGAAGCTCAGACTTCTCAGAAAAGGCCCCATCTCAGACTTCAGCATCCATCAGACAAGTTAAATCCAACTCCAGAGCTTAATACCTTTCATGAAAAATAAAACCAAACCGACAAAACCCAAACCCATTAGCTAGGATAATATCTGAGCCCAATTTTTTCTTCAAGGTGCTCATGTGGGGAAAGTTCCAAGAGATCATTCTTTCACCCTTAGCTTGTTCCTATGCATAAATGAGACTTCACTGAATTAAGGGGCATCTGAATAATATGTTTATCTGTGGCAGAAATATCTCTGTGTTAGAATGAAGGTTAAGTAACTACCTCCACTGCAGAATTAAATACTAATTGCTGTTGCCAGGCAGCTCTACACTGATTCTAGGCCATTCAAATTTATGTTGTCCTGGACAACTCTAAATGCTTCATCAAAAAATGAAAATTCATGTATTCAGCGAGTGACCAAGTATTGTAAACCTGCACATTAGGGTGTATGAGTGGAAAGGAGATTAATTAGCTTTTGCATGGAGAAAACAAAAGAGGGACCATGGATGCTGTCTAGATAGACTTCAGTAAAGCTTTTGATATCTCTTCCACAACATGTCTGAAAGCAACTGGCTGCTCATGCCTGGGATATAAAAGAAAGGGTTTGTTTTTTTTTAAATGTGTGATTTGTCCCAGGGTTAGCTCAGGGCATTAATACAAGTGTCAAACTCCACCTCAGTATGCTGCACCAGCCCCCAGTGAACACACAGGCATTCCCTGGACTTGAGATATCAGCAAGGACAACTTAATCTGCTGCTGTACCAAAAAGAAGCTGCAGCCCTAAAACTTCTCCCTTCAATTAGCACCAGGGAAAATGCTGCTTTAGTTCAAGTAAATTTGATTTATTTCTTTTCCATGTAAATTCTAAGGAAGACAGTTTTGCAGGCATAGGGCCACAGGAGAAAATACAGGAACCTTGTTAACTTCTTAGGGAGGGACACAAATAAAACAGCAATATGAATGGAGAGACAGATATTGAGCTAAGAGTTTAAAGAAAAGATTTTATAGCCAACCACAGCTTCATTCAAATGACCTTGAGGAGTGAGTTCTCCTCTCTGTGCATCTGGCTCCTCATCTGCATAAGCAAACAACGATGCCGGCTCCACTTCACAATGTACTGGGAGATCAAGGCATTATTGGAAACCAATTTAACGTCTGTACCCAGGTGACATAACTCAGCTGGAATGAAATTTCCTCACGGAAGCAACTAAATTTACAGACTAAATTTACAGACTTTAAATCTAAATTTAATTAGATGACAAAACCGATTCCTCTTCTCCTAAAGTTTGAGGTGAATAAATTCAAAAATAGCAGCTGGTCAGGATGAGCTTTAGTCACACTTCTAGAAAAGGGAGGAAAAATGGTATGGAAAAGTTCAGCAGCTGTATCCACACTTTGAATGTATCACACTAACTAGATCATCAACAATTTCCTTTGGCTTTTTAAACATAAGACAGGCAGAAATAACCTGATTTACATAATTACAATTATACACAGTAATGAGATTCCATCTTGTAGATATAACAGCTTCCCCAAACACAAAGGAAAAGAGCAGATCTGCAAATTTAATCCTTAAAAGAAAACATTCTACAAAATAACAGTTAATGTTGCTGTATGCACTGTACGATTTAGAATGCTATCCAAATGCCATATAAATACAAATATTCTATTTATTCTGCATGCTAATAACTCGGACACCCTTTATTTTGTTGAAATCCTCTAACAGAGCATAATTTGCCTTTTTATTTAAGGAAATACCCTGCAACCTACAATTTTCTCTCCCTAATCAATGTCAAACTTTGCAAAGATGCACAAGGGTGCCTGAATTCATCCAAGGTGCTTGCTGATGAAGTGAGTATAGCTTCACAAATTCATAAAGACCAAATGGACTGAAAGCTTCCATATAGTTTTGCAGCAAACCAAAAAAATTCCTGAAGATTCAGCTTGCTCAGTTTGGTCTGGAAAGAGTCTATATGTACAACCCTATGATGCCAGAGTCCCAAAGTTCCTGAAATTCAAGCCTACAAATGACAGACTATGAACAATCTTCTTAAAATGCAAACTAGGAAACAAACACACCCATCCTTAAATCAGTCAGTGGTTTTTTTTGTAGCAACACAGTATTTTATTCAGTGGGTTAGTGCAAACTCAAGGTTGTTTCCAGCAAGTTTTAGCCGCGAATTTTCACACTGTGAGTTCTCAGTTATTGTGATTCTGTTTTGTTCTGCCCAAAGATGTAACAGGTATTCAAAGATGTCACCTCCCTGATCAGAGACTGTCACAACAGGAGAGAGGATGGGAAAAATGAGAAAATTGCAAAGATAAACTCCATAGGTGTATGGAAAGGTTAGCTGGAGGACTCCTAGCCCCACCTCCTGCTCAAGCAGAATCAACTTCAAAGTTAAGTCAGGGAGTCCAGTGTCCAGTATAACCAAGCTATTGACTTCTACAAGGATGCAGATTCTTCAGCCTATGTGAGCTTATTTCAGGGCTTCACCTTGCTCATAGCAATGAATTATTTTCTCTTTTTTTTTTTTTTTCAGCTGGACTTTCCCTTGTGGCAGTCTGTAACTCTTGTTCCTTGTAGTCTTGCCTTCCACCTCATACATCACCTTCTTTACCATTGCAATTTTTTTTTAACTGTTGCTGAAATTAACTGAACCTCACTCAGTGTAAGCACCACAGTAGAAGAGGACCTCTAGAAAAAGACAGAAATAAGGCAGATGAGCTGATCTTAGTGCAAAGATGCTTGAACTTAGAGCACGGGGAAAAATGCTTATAGCCCACTGTTGTTAAGAAATGAGGGATACTGAGGTTAAGTAGGAATTAAGTCCTATTTCTAGATAGTCTTCTTTAAATACATAGCCAGCCTGGAAACATTTCCCTTGAATTTGGGAAAATTATTTGAAATACTCTAGATAAATTGCAGAGGATAATTGTGTGATTCTAATTTATTTTTAATTATTTTTGCAAGAGAAATTATTTTATGTAAACAAAGCAATGCACTCGAAGAGAACAGGGAGATCCACATATGGAACCTACACCCAGGAAGGTCTGAAGAGGGTTTCGATTGAATCAAAGTATTTTTTTGAAGACTAAAGACAGTTGTGTTTTCAGAAAACTTAGGACAATAAAATTACCATAGCAGTATTAAAAGACAGATTGTCACTTATCTCCAGAAGAAGATGGAGTAAGTAAAGCCAAGCATGGTTTAAACAGGAGCGCATGAGTAACACAAAATATTTTTCCATTTAAAATCACTTCAGATTAGAGCATCTGGCACTACATACACTAGAAAGGACCTAAAATATTACAGCTCTATTTTCTATTTTAATGGATAATTGGTAACACTAGATTACAGGATTTGCAGGCTCCAAGTGCTGTATTTTCATAGGGAAGAGCCTCCTTTCTTTCAGGCTTAATAAGCTTGGCCTATATCAGCTTTTCTCACATCAGTCCAAGTGTCACATTTGGGTTGGGGGAAGCTTGTTAGCAGTAATTACCAGCAGTAGGTTCTATTATTTGCCAGAGTAATTTTCCCTGCTAAGTACCACCAAAACTGCCTCAAGCCTTTAATTTTTTTTTTGCCTTCCCCCGCTCCCTTTTAAGCGGGTGCATTTTCCCATGATACTGCCCTGCCCGGAGCGGGCCGGGGCAGGGCCGAGGCCCGGGTATCAATGTGATCCTGAGAGATGGGGTCAGCCCCAGCGAAAGCCCTTCACAAACAGACCCTGAACCCTATTAGAGATGCAAATCCACTCTCTGAGTGAGGATTGTTTGGCCGGATAATGGAGCCTGAGGAATTCCTGGGCAGCCCGCTTTTCAGCGCCCGGGCTTTTGTCCTCGCCTTAGCAAATTTCTGCAGCCTGTTTAAACCCAGGCCATTGTCCCCATGGCTTCATTGATTTCTCTCCCTGCCACCAGCTCACAATGGGCTGATATGAACATCTTTGTTACTGCTTTTGTACTGTATATCAGAGTAATGTTTCAGCAGATTGAGGCCTAGCAGGAAGAATTAAACCTGTACTACACAGAGCATGATGAATTGCCGGATTTACATATCATTTCAGGGGGTATTTCTGGTGGTTTCTCGCTGAATGGTGTTGTGTCTCGAAGGATGTAGTCAAGGGATGAAGTGACAGGAAAGGAAGTGATTTAGGTATTCACTGACAGCTTAATACAAGATGGGGACAAATTGTGCTGATTCTCCCACTGCATCCTTCCATGGTATTAAAGAGATAGGCGGAGGTGGATGCACCCAGATCCTGTGGAGCTGCCATGTCAGGCCGTGCTCTGTAGCCAGCAGAAAGAAGGGCACAGGAGATTTAGCTTATTCAATAGCAGCTTGCTTTGAGACATCCTAAAAGGTGCCAGGGCGCACCACCCTGATGTTTTGATCCTACTGTTCTTGGCCAAAAGATAAACTGCTGATTGAGTCAGGTCCTGACATTACACAGGCAACATATTTCCAGGTCCTGACATGCTGTGCAGCACACTTCTAAGGAAATAGCTGTGCTCAATGTGAAACTGCACGACTTGAATCGGCCTAATTCCACTCAACATCTTCTGCAGCTTTAAAGCCTTCTTATAGGCTTAAGTGTTGGGGTTTTTTTCAAAATTTACTTCGCATCCCAAAGCCAAAAAACTGTGTTCCTATTTCTGTACCTTCTATCAATTGCATTTTGAAATAATATCTTTAAGATTTTTCTTTTAGCTTGTCTGCAAAAATCACTATCATTCTACATCTGTGTTGTTTATAATGGACTTAGGAATACTTCTTAGCAGAAGTAAACTCTGCTGTTTAAACTCATAAGTCTTGACAGTGTTTACATAGTTTACAAATGTGAACCACAATCCACATATGGATCATATTTTGTGTAATTGGCACTAGAACGATGCAATAAGAAGAGATAAGTAAATAAGTCTGTAAAATGGTGGAGGTTACAGTAGAAATAATAAGCAGTAATTTCAAAGTTTTCAAATCAGAAGAAAATTTATATTGACATTAAATCAAAACAAAAAATATACATGGGATGCAATTCTTTTCCAAGCTGGGTAGGGCTAAATCTTACCCTCAAAAATCAGGCATATACGCTTTCCCTTCCTATCATGCAAAGTACCCCAAATTGAAACACGGCAAATAGATTTGGGGGGAAAATTTCAACAGCAAAGGCTGAACCAATGAGATTTTGATCAGCTTTTATACTGTTTCTTAGTCATGGGCATTTCTTTATGTTAGAAATTAATATTGCCAAAGAGCAGAACTTTTGTTCATTTCTGACATCAACATCTGGTAATAAGCAGATAGATTAAACAGAACAATCACCTGAAACAGAGTAATCATCTGTTGGAATGAGTCCAGATGAGAGTCACTAAGTTGATCACAGGGTTGAACCACCTCTCCTATGAAAACAGGCAGAGAGCTGTTCAGTCCAAGAAAATACTCTGGAGAGACCTTATAGCAGAGTCCAAGTGCCTGAAGGAGGCTACAAAGACTGGACAAAGTATTTTCACACGGGCATGGAGTGGCAGGACAAAGGGGAATGGCCTTAGGCTGAAGGATGACAGGTTTAGATTCGAAATCAGGAGGAAATTCTTTAAGCATGGTGAGGCACTGGAACAGGTTGACCTGTTGTGGACTGTGCATTCCTGGAAGTGCTCAAGACCAGGCCAGATGGGGCTGTGGGTAACCTGGTCTAGTGGAAGGTTCTCTGGCAAAGGGGTTGGAATGAGATGGTCTTTCAGGCACCTTCCAACCCAACCCATTCTATGATTCTGTGAAATTTCTTGATCCATTACAGAGACAGGTATGTACATAAGAGATTTCCTTGAGCAAAACAAAATGGCAGAATTCTGAAATGTGGATGACCACTGCTAAGAGCTGCTTAGAAAGCAAAGACATCAATTTGAAATGTTGTTGCAGCAGTAAAGGACTTGCTGTAGACAGTAGGGAATCAGGTTTGAAAGAATCAAGTGACAGGCACAATGAGCTGTTTTCATGGATATGCTTGAATAAGTGCTGGAATGTTGTTATTTATCTAGGTGAGGGTCAGAAATCCATGCAAGACAGACCCCAGCAGGAGCACTACTTCAGTGTTTTCCTTAACAAGTAGCAGCCATATATTAGATGGACCATTTCTACCATGGAAAGATGGACCATTTCTACCATTAGCACAAAATCCAGCACCTTTGGCAGTTACTTAGAAGGTTAGACATTCATTCTGCCCTGATTCCTTTTCAAGAGATCCTTCATCATGAAATCTGTATTTTTGGATCAGCTATCTACTGATTCATTCAAGTCATTCTTGCAGACTTTGCAGACACAGCTCCTCTTTTCACTTGGAATGGAAAGAACATTACTAAGAGGATTTATTTACAGCAGGTAGATATCAAAGCTGGCTAATGAAGTACAAGCAAGGCTGGCAAGGCAAGGTGGCTCAACACCTATTAAATAAGTCATCAGCCTTCCCTTGATCATCTGTTAGTCACTGCAGTCTCTACAGTCACTACATGCAGTAGGCAGTGAAAATTTGAAAACTACTCTGAAAAATAAATTGAAATTGCTCAAGCACTTCTCTTTGCCATGTTTCTTTCATTTTTTTTTCTGAACTATATGGAATAATAAACTTGAAAGCAACAACTCCTACCAAAGCCTTTTTAAAAAGCTTTTACATGCAGCTTTGGCAAAGAGATGAACTGAGAAGCTGGATAAGTCTTTACATAGAACAGGACTGGTTCAGGCAGTTGTTATTCATTAATGCCCCATTTTGTTTTGCATTAACAATGCAAAACCTTCATGGTGATTTTTTTTTTTTTTAAAAAACAGGCATCAGTCAACCATAATTGAATTAAAACAAAAACCATCCACCCACCTGTCCCACCCCCTACAACTGTGAGTTGTAGAAGCCAACTTGGTTCATTTCCCATCTTACTGGCAGAACTACCTGGCAATCAAGCTCACAAACAAACTCTGTCACACTTGTCAAAGGGGTTAATCCTGGACGTGCTCTTTGTGAAACAGTCTCAAGCAATTTTCAGAGTACTTTTATATGTATTTATTTGTTATTATTTTAGGTAAATAGGTTTTCCAGTCAGAGTTTATTACTCCATTGTGTCGTAAGTATTTCTTTGGTCTGGTCATAAGCTGTTAAACATTATCTATCACCAAGAAAGTTGACAGCTTGTTTCCTAGCAGGACGTACTCACTGAAAAGTAAGTCACCTAAATTACCTTTCACAGCTTAATTTCTAAATAGGAACATACACTTCCAAGTAGCCTAATTCAAGTTACATTTCCTTCCTAATATATTCCTGATACCCCCTTAAAGCTCCCAAATTATGATAAAATAGCTGCTCCTCCCTTTTTAGCCCATTTTTACATCTGCTATTGTCACCCCAATCCTATGCCTCCTTTCTCCCCTCCCTGTTCCAAAATGTTCTCTATTAACACTATTGCAGGCTTTGACAAACTCACAGCACATTCTCCAAGGAATCTGGAATCCACATTTGTTCAATTCCCAAAATATATATTAGAACTAAAGCTTGCACTCTTTTGAGTCAGTTGAAGACAAAGCAAAAGTTGTCTCATAAAATTACTATTTCTTTTCAAACTTTGTTAAAAGGGCAATTGTCTGTTCCTTACAGAAAGGAAAGACTGAATTACAGGAAAGTCCATTAAACAAACAACGTTCCCAGCAAACCAGAACACTTTGGCAATATGCAGTTTGTTAAACTGAAACTATTTTGTGACAGAAGAGCTTATTGAATAACCTGACAGGCCTGTAGGTGTATCTACATCTGTCAAATGCAGGCTCCCAAACTCTGATCTAGAGTTTGTTTCTGTGACTGGAGTCTCTGGGTTTTGAAGGAAGAAAGGTGAAGTAAAGAAAAACTGAGCAAAATAGTTAATTCTAGTATTAACAGCTACTCTGACAATCCAGCTCTATCTTTTGTACTTCCAGTGTTGAACTCAAAATACACAAAGCCTGGCATTCATTTTTCTCCCCCAAATTTCAGGACTTCATGAATAAGGGTTCCTCTTCTCCTCTTCTTCAACATGAACAGTCATCTCCAAGGCAGATAGGAAGTGTCACAGTTTTTTGAGGTAATACCATGGAGATCCTCATTCAAAGGTGTTCATTTAGGTTTTATCCCTGTGTTTTCTGGTGTTTTTCAGCTGCTCACTCTTGATGCTTGGTTGTCAATTTGTAATCTTCAGGATGTCCTTGTTGTACAGATCAAAGCCAGGAGAACTTAATTTACCTCTGAATACCACAAGAGCTTTTCTTAAGGTGCAGCCCTTTTCCAGAGATTCAGAGAGAAGGGACAGCCACACACACTAAATGACAAAATATGCATCAAGGGGCAGGGAGGGATAACACAAACCCTCTTTTTCCATATATCATGGGGATCAACAAAATATAGTTATTACACTAGGAAACAGATCCCCTTAACTATATCAGCACTTCGGACAAAGACAAGCTTTGTCTCTGAAACTTCTAGTTTATTGTACAATCTGCTCTTACAGGCTATTAACTGCTGCCCAAAATAACTTTTGTTTCCCACCACCACTGCCCACCTGGAAAACACATCCATGCTTTCACTCACTCTTTGGTCGATTAGAACACTTTTCCAAACTTTCAGCCTCCTTTTGTTCACAATCACAGGATGCATTGTTTGAAGTATCACAAGACACCATATAACTGCAGAACAATAAAAAAGTGTATGAAAAAAACCCTGAAAAAGTGAAACAAAACAAAGTGCAGACCACATTTTTGTCACTTGGAAACATTAGGCACTTCCTTCTAAAAACACATGTATAAACAAAACTTCTGCTGAGATTCTGTAATGAGTCAATGATCTGCCTTCCTTGTCCTATGAGGATAAAGAAATCGTAGGTGGGATGGAAAGTTCAGCAGATGTGAACCTTTATACTTCTGCACATTTTCATTATTTAGTTATTAAGCGGTTCACACTTCCTCTTCCTCAGAGATATTCAGGTTTCAAATGGTTTGTTATCACCCAACATTAGCTCCTGATGGATCCTGTTGTCTCTCAGGAAAAAGGAGTAATCCTCAGATCTCCAATTATATTCTTGGTTTTCTCAATATTTGAAAGAAGTTCCTATTTTTTATTCTGTCATAAAGAGTCATTCTCCAGAATACTCCGTTTCTCAGATGCTCTTCAAGGTGAAAATGCAGTGTTCTCCTAACACTTCCAGATCCAGCGTGAAAAGTTAAACCTCCTTAGAGGTCTAACCCATGGCCAGTCCCTTATGACAGGGACAACCACAACTGCCTTGCTCCAAAGGTAGACATCCAACCCAAAATGCCCTTCCTCCAGAATTTTCTTTCCCTTATCTGTTCTGCCCAATCTTTTTTACTTTATGCTTCCACACACAGCTTATCACCTGAACAAGCCTGAAAGATACAGGCTGCTGATATTGAGCTTTTCATTTAAAATAAATGGCAACATTGGGAGAACAACAGCTGGCTGTAGGAAGTGTGTGACTTTCTTCCATTTTAAATTGATTTAGATTTGCCTGTGCTTTGGGAGGGGTTTTTGAGAATGGAGATGGGGTGAAGTTGGGTTAAGGGACATGGGGACAACCTAAAGTGTACATGTTGAACACATACCTTTCAGTAAAGGTCACAGATGCACACAAAACCAAAAATCAGCTCCAAACTCCAAATAATTGTCTTGTACTTTCAAGTTACCAGCTTTTTTCTCCAGGCATTCTTTGAAAGTTCAGTTTTGAATTTCAGCAGATATTGGAAGCTGAAGAGTGGGGACTCTGAACAACATGTAAACTAATTATTGATTGTCCCCCTTAAGACAGCAAGCTCATTCAAAGGAAAAGAGATAATCCTCTTAATGTTTTGCTCTAAGAACCTCAGGAACACAGATAAAATAACTTTATAAATAGGTATCCATTGAGAATTTATTTGCATTTCAGTGTAACAGGGCCTGATGGAGGGACTGAGCAGTGCTCTTCTAAAACCTATTATTTGCTGAAGAACTGCTGCCCATACAGTTTTAAAATGTTGCTGTATGAGCAAGATCTCACGTTTTATGACAAACTGTTCTGTCTAGTATTTAAAACCAGTTGGTCCATTTACTTCAGTCAAGTTAATTCTAATGCCTTGAAAATGCACTTTTGTCACAGTGACACCTCATTGCTCCAGAAGTGGTTTGCTTGTAGCAGATGTTCAGCTCTGTTTACTAATCTGGGAGTGAATGTATTTCAAGGACTGGAAGACATTCTTCCAACTTTTTTCCTTCTAAAAGCCATCTGTATTTTTTCCTACCTCGCCCATCACCTTCTCTGTGTTTTCTGTAATGTATATAATTATTGAAGCACTAAACCCTGTGTTTACTATTGCTCAGAATCAGACACACTTATTCTTACACATCCTGTTCTTTCAGTCCTGATCATGAACAAAATCAATAGTTTATTACAGGAACAATTTTTCATCTGTGTCACTTTCAAATTGCACCTCATGGTACTCTAATATACAGAGATATTTCCTGCCACCTTCATTTATTAGTGAGGGGATCTTAAATTAGAGAGAAAAGGTTTAATGAAAGTAGTTTTCCACTTGCAAATGTCAGCTCACTTCTTATTTTCAATGAAGTATCTCACAGGATTTGTCAAAACAAAGAACTGAAGCCTTGCCTGATGACACCACTTCATCATGATGACACTATTTCAGATACACTGCAAACCACTGACTGTGTCAGGGTGTCAAGAGAAAGCACAGAGAGGGGAGAAAAAACAATGAAATAAATAAATTTTTAAAAAATCCAAAAACCACAGAAAAACCCCTAGCAAAACCAACAGTTTACAGATGGCTTAGCCTGGTTTGGTTAACACTAAATAAATCAAGTTGCAGTTGACAGTAGGACTTTATGGTTTTGCTACAAATGCAGCAGACAGTAATTTAACATGAGATAATCAAATAATCACTGTTTCTGACTGGTGACAGCACTTCTAGCAGTCAACTAACAGGTAAGTATGCTCAACTTAGATATTTTTAGCAGTATCTAAGGAATCAGTAGTAAAACCTGAGTAACATGACAGCTAAATAAACACAACTGTTGCATCTTCCTTTGCTTCTCTTGGCTTTTCAACAAGGCTCCAGGAGCTATAAAACCCTTTCCCATTACCTAAATACTACAAGAGTGCAAGGAGTTATTTTCCCTGTGGATCTCTTGCTTAAGTTACCCCTCTGCTCCATGAGTTCAGAGGCAGACCAAGCCATGCCTTATTCAAATAAATGAAAATATCCACCCAGAGTAACAGTTCTGTTCTTTTATCAGGAAAGGGAACCCCCACCAATATATTTTTTAAGCAAGAATTCTTTCAAAGATGCAAAAAAGTGATGGTCTGTAGAGACCAAAATGAAACAATTTTTCAAGGTGCTTGAAAGAAAGCGCCTCTCTATCATTTTACCTTTCCTTCATGAAATAAAGACCAAGCAACCTATCAAGCTGCAATTGCCTCCCCTACACCCAAGGTGACTTTTCACCCACAATTAATTTTCCATTCCTGATCAAACTAGGAACTTACAATTGTTGATCTTTATGAATTAACCCTTTCCTTTGCAGCCATAGAATTTCTGAGCCCACTAAATTCATTTGATTGACAGCTTGACGGTGAGATCCACTTTAAGCTCACAAAAAAATCACAGTAATATGCACAATTTGCCCAGGTTTTCATATTTGTGGCTAACAAATGTGGCCCATTTTTGTTGTTCATACTGAAGATTCTATTAATAATTTATCAAACAATTGGGAAAAAATTATCATTTTGAGAGTCAAGTCAAGGTTTGTCAGGTCTGTAGCAGTTTTTAATAATTTCTTAATCCCTTATAAAACCTTTGTTAAGCCAAAGGTGCATTCAATTATATTTGCTAAGTTTGCTACATTGGATACTGGCCATCTTACATGGTTTTAATCCCCTTTGTCAAATAAAACCATGAAGATTTTTATTTTAATAGAAAAGCATCCAACACTATCAGGAAATCACTTCACACAGAACTTTTCAGCTGAATCATTGCTTATTCCCTAATTGCTTAAGGTTTCAGTATTTACAAACTAATACAGGAATACTATTGTTGGAAAAATATTTAAACAATGAACTCTATGGTCTTTCCTATCAGAGGATTTCCATGTTTATGCAGTTATTTGTAAACCACCTCTGTCTTGCCAGCTTTACATCCATTCCCCAGCAGCAATTACAGAGAGGGAAAAGAAACAGTGGCTGAGAATGGCACAAGCTCACAGGCATCTGGTAATTTATGTGTCATGTCTCCCCTTCTGAGCACAGTGTTTATATTATCTTTCCAATTAGTTTTGCCTGGGCTCTTAAATTCTGTGGACTGTGTGGGGCTACAGATTATTCTGCTAGACAAAGTGAGTCAATTGGAAAACAAATAAAGAAGAGAATATCAAGTTAAAAAATGCAGAGATTGAGAGAGACAAGGTTACTGAGGCAAAAGAATGTCAAGGGAAGAGTTATAGCCCCAGACAGCAGCTCCAAAGTAGTTCCTAAAACCTTCTGTCTTATTAAAAAAGTAACAGCCCACAGTTTTTAGCTCTGTAGAATGCAAAGGTATCACGCTCAAGGCATGAGATTTATTTTCTCTGTAGGCTAAGAAGATAAAGGAGTGTATTTAAAACCTGTTTAAATACACAAGATGCGTGGGGGCAGACTTTGAAACAGAAAAGTACCAGCAATTTAAGGAGCAGGGTTACCATTCCATAGAAATTTGGTGTGTGCTCAGCCCAGTGGAATTCTCATCCCAGACACAAACAGCACATTGATCATCAGATTTCAAAGGTTTTCTTTCACTGTGTGTGGAGCAACGTGTCAAAGATATTGCTGCAAAGACGGCAGAAATATGTGAAAAAGAAGCAAATCATATGAGTTATTTTGGAGTTTGCGTGGCTGCAACATGGAGATTTTCACTTATTACCTTTTCACATTATAACCTAGGGCATCACCAATGAAAAACAGGTATCTTGACTTTTACTACAGTTGAGTCATGGTCTGTGCCATGCCAATTCTGCTGGCTGGTATCCTGCTCTGGCTGCTACAAGGCTGAAATCTGTAGCCTGTGAACAAAACCATGGCCACTCCTTGTCCAGTTAAGTAGAAAACATTGTTCATTTTCAATATTGGAAAACTGTTATACCTCTTATTCTGTCAAACTTCTGGCTCGTATTAGAACATCTTGTTCTGTAGCATTTAATGTGGAAAAGTCTGTTAACACAATTAATGCCTGCTTTTTCTTCTTTACAGTCTTCTCTCTTTTAGCTAATTTATTAAATATCATCAACTGAGACAGAATTCATTTTACAAAACAAATAGTCCCCCAAAAAATCCAGCTTTTCCATTCCTTGCTGTCCAACAGTGGAGCTTGCTCTCAAGTCCTGTAATTTGTGGTGCTAAATTTCCCAAATGAGGCGTATGGCCAAAATTCCTAAAACTCCCTAGTGGTTTACACCTGACTTTGTTCAAAACAGTCTCTCCTGTGCCAAACCTGTAACATAAATGTTATCCTCTGAGCTTTTTTGTTTCTCATCCCAAGGGAAATTTCGTGTGGCTAACATTTAACCCTCGTGGCATAGGTTTTGTGGCATTTCACCACTATTCAAGATTTCAACCACAACGCAGATAGAGCTCACTGATGCTCACACTTTCAGCCCCACTGCGTACTTTGCCAGCCCCCCGGTGTCAGATGTTAAGGTCAGAGTTCAGCTTGTGTCTGGCTGCTGAGTGGCATTTTGTCCTCTGAACAAAACAATCGCCAGCAGGATCTCATGTACTCTGTATCCATCATGTTAGCACTTTTCCAGCATCCTTATCTCTGCCTCCAGGAAGCCGTGTTGATGATGTTCTTGCATTATCCCAAAGCAGCTGTGGTGAAAGGTGAGCGAGTCCTTGATGAGGCTGAGCACACAGTGGGGCCCGCGCTGAACTGATACGCAGGATGCTGCACAACTTGCTAAGTAGGTTGGTGTCACGAGGCAATTATTCATTTAAAGCTGGCTGAAAACAATAACTTAAGTGTATCAGGAGGTTCATATTTCACAGCTTTGCCAGGGGTGGGGTCACATAGCCAGAGACTCTTGCAAAGCATTATTTTTGCTGGATGGACTCTGGGCTTCCTGTTCTTAGCAGCCTCTAAGGAATCTCTCATGTTGGCAGGACCTTACCTATCATGGTTAGCAGATTTTTCAGAGTTCTTTAGATATGATTCTTCACATAAGATGGGTAATTCCCCAGAATTAAACATTTGTCACCTTGGATGTATCATAATATCTGAGAATATCCTTTTATCTTGTCATACTGGGAGGGAGGCTGTAATCATGCACTGAAAAGATATTTTCTCATACTTGTTATTGGAAGGGGATTTGGAGAAGGAAGACTCTGAAGTACCAGGACTTTCCTGGGAAGAACTGGAGCAAATGTGATAGAATCTGGTTGTTTGCTGTAACTGGTGGGAAGGTCCTGTCCCTGGGTTAGGCGAATGGCAAGCATATTTTTTCAGTCTGAAACTTAAAGTGTCCTTTCGTATTTTTTTTCCTTTGCATCTATCAATGCCTCATCATCTCCATATATTGATCTAGTACCAACTTCAGCTTCTTTCTCGTAGTAATGAACAAATTATCAAAACCAGAAATGTATACTATTTTAACTCATGCACCTTTTCCCCACACATACCCATCTATCTATCTCCTTTATTCATCAATCCCTATCTCAGTCAACATCACATACTATAAAAAGTTACATCATTCCAACATACCTCTATGGGAAAGGGATTATTACTCATCTTTGTCTAAAGAGAGAGCAGCATGGACAGAAAAAGTGTTTTTTTCACAGAGGGCTGCTGACATCTGCAAATATAGAAGGGTTTGAAGCATTGAATTATTTTTCTCTCTACTATTTATTTCATGCAGTATTATAATTTCACTGAATAGTGAATATAATCTGCCAGAAAAATTACTGAATGCTTCCAGATTTTAGATAGATTTCAACTCAGAATAATTCATTGAAAATTCCTTTAAAATTGCTTGTAAACAGTGACTCTTGTATATGAAAGTGTTAATAGCATTCATTACCATGAGATGATAGAAATGTTATTGAAAGTGCATGGATGTAACCCTGGAAATTTAGGAGTACTGGGAACAAGTGTTTCAGTTCTAGTCCCCGTCCTCTTCTGCCTCCTTTATAATTTAGGATTTTATCAGTCTTATTTTATAAACACATGCAACTTCATCTTGTGAAAAGGGCTGCTTTCACTGTTGCTTTGAAATTCTGCCAACACCTCCCTTATAATGCCCCTGATAATCATCAGGTAGCACTGTGACTGTTTCTGTCACACCTTCTTCGCTTTGCAGGCGTTAAAATTTGGGAGACAGCAATCACTGGACTGAAATTTTCAGATTAGTGCTATTCCTGTGGGAGGAGGGTCACAGTTGTTACACTGATTTTGGTAGATATGAGCCCAGCACAGAATACAGGAAGGTAACCTGCAGTACTGTCAGCTGCTAACTACACATAAATGTAAACATCTGAGATGGGCCACTTTCAATTAAATGTAGTTTGTGATAGGGAGGGGACTTAAATGTGTTGAGACTCTTAAAATAAAATTGTCTTCTAACAATAGAATTTATTCTCTACAGCTATAATGCCAACTTTTAATTCTTTTTAAATAAAAAAATTTCAAACAGCAAGGCAAATCTGAAGACAGGAAGCCAGGGCTGGGATTCAGTAATATCAAGAGACCCGTGCAAAAGTGATAGCCTTGAGCTGAAACATGCTTTGTTTTGACTTCTAGAAGGAAAGGTCTGTGCCTTATCTCTGGCAACCCTGTAGGGATCTGTAGGGATCTTCTTTTTTTTTTTTACTTTTGAACCCCCTATCACGGGCTGAAGAGGAAATTGCTTTTTCAGATCCTATAAATAAATTCTGCTCATGAAATCACTCACTGTAAAGTACCAGAAGACAGTCCCCCTCCCAAAGGTTAAGTGAACTGCTTGTATAACATTCACAGACCTCAAAAGCCCAGTAAAGAGGTGTCTGAGACCTGGAAATTGTGCCCTCTTATATTCTGTGGCTCTGCAATAAGAAGGTGGAACTTTAATAGTACAACCAAGACATAAATGACTTACAAACCCTTGGCTTCTGCCTCTCAAAATCTCTCAAGTATCCACGATTAATTAATTGGTGTATGCATCTTGCTCTGCAGCACAATAAGAAAGCCTAAAGCATCACAAACATTTATTTTGGAGTGAGAGAAAACAGAATGATTATCATTAGGTTTTGAGGTGCATTTGAGATTATAGCGAGGCTGGAGCGTTCAGTTCTGGTTTAGAAGAAGGAAGGACACTGTTGAGATTGATAAGGTCAACAAAATGATAGTAACTAATTCAAAAGCAAGATGTCAGTGACTGAAGTTATAAGGAAGGGATTAACCTATAAGCAATTTAGGTGGAATGTGTTTTTCAGTACACAAAGGGTAACTGACACACAGGATGAAATAAATTGGCAAGGTCAGCGTCAAATGAGCAGAGAAATCAAGAAGAAATGGGATAACACTCTTAAAAAAAACCAAAGTAAAACAATGCCCAGCGTAGGGGGAAAGATTCCTTAACAACAACAGATCACATCCATTCGCAAAGTTGACAAACACAAAATAAAAGTACAAGTGAAAGGTACAGGGTGCCCTTGTTCTTCTGGGAAACACAAAATTACAGATTCAGATTACAAAGCCTGGTAACCAAGCATCTGTGGATTGGGATACAATTTCTAGGCAGAGCAGGTGCTGACAGATGCTAGGGTTCTTTTTATTGTTCTATATTACACCACAGCAGAAGATGTTCATTCTTTTTTCTTTTCCATTGCACTGTCAGCCAGCAGTTGAGAGAAAAGGCTCGTGGAGAGAAAGGGGGAGGATGAGAAGAAGCCACTTTTATAATACTGCAGAGAAATAGACTTTGGTATGAGCCATAAACCTCATTTCACAGAATAGCAACCCCTTTAAATCTCAGACACCAAATAAAAGGCAGCTCTGTCACTCTCTTTGGTAGTGATTAACATGTGGCATTGAATATAAAACACACACATTTCTATTAGCAGAAGGTAAAGTGGAAAATGTTTCTAAACACTACAGACCAGTCTAAGGATGAAAGCAGTTTATGGAGGTTAACTGTTAAAAGAAAACAACAAGGATTTAGAGAAACAGAGAATACACTCAAACTTTATTGAAAGAGACAAAATTTGTTTTGACATATTCATATTGATTTATCCAAACAAAGGACGTTGCTCCTTGTGCTACTCCAGAACTGAACTAAAGAGAACTTTAATTATTTCCAGAAAGNACTCGGCAAATGCAGTAGCACCATGCACTGGATTTAAAAAAAAAAAAAAAAAAATCTGTGATGGCCCAAGTTTGAAAGAATAAGTTATATTACAGGGAACAGCAAATGTCACAGGAATCACTGGAAACCAAGCCAATGCCAACATTTGAATAAGATGTAAGAATTACAATGATAACAATACTTTGGAAGAGCTTGCAAAGGAAAACAGAGGGAATGAGAACAGCAGAATCAGCCCAGAGGAATTTCTGGGAGAAGTGGGGTGGGCTACAGCATATTTTTCATGCTGTTTGAAGTGAGAAAGCAAGACAATGTTATTAATTTTTGAAGCAATCAAAGGTAAAAAGATGCAAGTCGGGGTTTACTGCTGTGAGAAAATTCCTATTAAAGGTACAAACCCCAAACCCAAGTAGAAAGTTGCAAGAGGCAGTATTTGTAAC
>VYXD01009667.1:0-15615 GCA_013397195.1 Hylia prasina | reverse complement strand
TTTTTTTTTTTTTTTCCTTCAGTCTGGTGGATTTCCTGTATAACTGCCTAGAGGATGATCAAGAAATTTATCATGTTATGAATGCGGGTTATGTTGCCCAAAAGTTCCAGCTGAACACAGAGCACATCAAAGCTGAACAGGAGCAAAGAGAAGTGACTTTTCTAATGTCATAGGCCAGGTCAGGCACAGCAGCAGGAATAGCATCCTGCTCTTTGAGCCTTTAGCCTCACTCTCTACCTCCCACACTTCACTGCCTCAAAGGCAGAGCTTTCTACACCTTTCCCTCAGATATGTCCATGTGCACCTTTGTGCTTCACTTCTGTTGAAACTCGTGGCTTTCAAGGGAAGTTCTTATTTTGAGAGGACATAATTCTGTCAGCGACACATTGCTGTGTGTGTGCCATCACTCTGTGCTCATCAAGCCTTACTACTGCTTAAAAAAACTCAGTTGAAAAACATTGCCAGGATTGCTGCACGTTTTTTAAATTTTTTTGAAGTAGTCAGAACAGGAGGATAAAAAAATAGTGATATAAGAGCAGTTCAATTAAAAAAAAAAAAGATTCTGCATTATCTGTAATGAAAACAGTCCTCTGTAAAAACAAACAAACAAACAAACAAAAAAACACCAAAAAAACCCCACCTAAAATAAAAAAATTCTCAAGTAAATTAACAATGTTGCACTCCTCCAAGAGTATCTGGCCCACATACATAAAATAAAAATGAGACTCTGGAGGAACAGTGAGTTACATTACAAGGTGAGTGAATTTGGTGAACTTTGGGGGGCTTCTGAGGGCTAAGAGAAGTGAAAGTCTAAGGGAAGATCCTCAGACAGGTGGAGTTAGACTAACTGAAACCAGCTAAAAATGTGGTGGGAAGGAAAGTAGCTGTCAAGACAAGGCCAAGGATTCAGGCATCCATGAAAAGTAGAAATTAGTAGCAAATTGTAACAGACAAATGCCCAGGTCACTGTATTCACTGCTCTGCAATTTAAAGATTTCCTAATTGAAAGCCAATATGAGATAATCTATTTCTTATTGAAACCAGAAAGAAGCCATGTGCTTAACACAACAGCCAGGATCAGACATTTACGTTCTCTTAGCTCTGCCACAGATTTTTTTCGTGTGACCTTGGACAAGTCACAGTCTTTCAGTTCCTTATCTCTGACTTGGGGATTATATCCCACCGCTTCACAGAGGTGCCGAGAGATAAACATTTGTTCAGATAACGGGGTGATAACATCTCAGATACAAAAATAAATTAGAGCTATTATCTCCAGGGCAAGGGTAGAGACCTTGCATGCATTTGCACTGCGTTTAGTCCAGCACAGGCTCAGTCCTCACCAGGTCTTTAAATACCATTATGATACAGATAATTTAGTAGAAATAACTGTTGCAGTACAAGCAAGTAACTAATACAGGAATAGGACAGGGATAACAGATGCAGCCTTTCACACCACGGAGAAACTCTTCACAAAAAGTCAGTTTAAACAGCAGTTGTTGAATCAGAAAGTTGAGGCCATTACAAATGCAAGACTGAAAATTGTTACCTTCTGAAGAGTTTTATCAAGCTACTAAAAAAAAGGGCTTCAATCCCAATTCATAATCACCAGCCTGGAAAGCCACAACTGTGGGAGCAAAGCTGTACTGAACCATGAACCTTTTTGGGCTTGTTCAGGTTATGAGCAGCCGAAGGCATCTGTCCAAATTTGTCTGTCCCATCAAAGGCACCATGACAATTGGCAGGGGTTGGCACATCATGGGGGACACCAACCACGGATTAGTTATCACAGTAACTTCAGGCAGCAATTTATTGTCCATTTTCAGAAGGACTCCCCGGGTGAGGTGTGGGCCCCCTCAAGAAGAAGTTTCAATGACCTAGATAGATAATAACCTTAATTCCAGCACTGACAAATACTGAATTATACACATTGGTTCATATAGAAAAAATTGCATTGATATATATGGCCATATTGGTTTCTTCTGCAATAGATTATGCAGGACTTTTGCAGAATGGGCAGTGAGAAGTTATTTTTCTGTTAATCTGGCAAGACTCATAAATGCTAAATTCACACTGCAATAAAGGACTCGGTGTACAATACCTTTGATGAATAAAATTAAAGAGGTGCTGTGAAGAATAAACCTGTTCCTATAACGTAGTCACGTGCAGAACAGCTTAATGTATCTCTATATGTAATATATTTAATTTCTTTGTAATGCCAGTCATATGCTAATATTGTCAACTTAATTTTGGCCATTCATAAGACATGGCATCTGGATAAAAACATTCAAAGATTAAATCTTTATATTCAGGGAATCCTATAAATCACAGTATTCAACCTTTTCAAAAGTGATTACCGTCCATTCTGTCTAAGCATTGTTTTAATCTTTAAAAGACTAATATTAGTATTTCCACAACATCATAAATCAAGTCAAAACCAGAATGAGGCAGACAGCAGATATTTACTCTGATGACTGAACCTGTCATGATAAATACTAATGCCTCTTCAGCAAACATTGCTATAAGTGGGAATAAAAATAAAAGGCAGATCAGTTCTGTGCATTTAGCTGAAGACTTCAGAAAAAGGGGCTGAAACTTCAGAAAAAAAAAAATGGGCTGAGGAGACCCAGGAAGACTTGAATGTCCCTGTGAATTCAAAAAGCTCTCTTCAGCTTTTTTGAAAGGACCATGTAAACCATCTTTCACAATATTCCTGTAATTTTTTTTCATGAGGAAAAAATTCAAAGGAAAACAAACAAAGGGGTTTGGTTTTGTTTTACGGATTTTTTGATAAGGCATTTTTTTGAGGAACATCTGAGCTGCTGCTTTTATCATTCTTAACAGGAACAAAATTGTAAAGCAATTTTTCATCTCTTTTCATGCAGTTATTTGGGAGACAACCTTCTAGACTGAAAAATCCCTTTCTTCTACTTATATTCAGCCAGTGACAGACTTTAAGAGCAAAAAATGCAAAAATACCCAAATCCATTAGATTTTGCAACACTTTCAGGGCATATACATTTGTTTTATGCAAACGAGTGCTATTTGAGAGTAATTTGATTTATATTTATCTTAATCCTGACTGAATTACTGAAGTAATTCTTGGGCTGGAAAGGAGTTTAGGTCACTACTTCTTCTGTCTTAAGCTGCAGGAAAAAAAGTGCTGTTTTCCAGCTTTTTAAAATCAGCACTTCTAAGAACTGAGACAGGAGTTAACAGAAGCAGACACCTCTCAAAGTGTGAGTTGAAAATTGTCTGCAAATAGATTCTCCAGCAGCATCTCCTTCTACCTCTGTCTAGAACTTTCCCTTCTCCTATCAAAGAGTTCACCACCTCTGCCAATCTCCCACATTCCTCTATAGCTGGAAAGACAGGGGGGAAAGAGAAAAACAAACAAAAAGAAATAAGATAGGAAAGCTTGAATTATTCTGCAAAGCAATACAAGTTTTTCATGTTAAATGTGAAATAGCTGAAATTTTAGCTTACAATAATTGCATATTTTCAACATTTTATGTGCGTTTTTACAAAGGGAGCCACTTTCAGCTTTCAAATTTAAAGGTTCAGCTTCAACTTTCAGCATTTGGTCTCTGCAGCCATCAAGACTTGGACTTGCTGCTGTCGGGAAAGGGAAACCATTGGGAATCTTTGGGAACCTTTGGGAACCTTTGGAAAGGGAAGACCATGCGTGGCCAGTGACTGAGCAGCCACAGGGAGATTAATTCACCCCACAACCACGATATTTGTTCAGGGATGAACAAGCTCCTCCTATGAGGCAGAGAGGAAGAGCAGCAGGAAGGAATTGGTGATGCATTCTGCACTCTGCTTTGGAAATAACCCTACAGCGTGCCTGGGTGACCTCACCCACTTGGTGCATTAACTCCTTTAAGCCCTCAGCTCTTGCTGTCCCTTGCCCTGCCCTGAGTACTCTATTGAGGGCCAGCACTCCCCTGGTAGGACAGCGTGTGGCTGCTGAACTGTCACCTCCAGCACCCTGCCCCGTCAATGGAACCTTCCCCAGCACACCCTGCTCCTTTTATACCCACAGCCAGCCAGCAGCTATTCACGCTCTGTCAAAATTCCTCTCGCATTTGCAAATTCTTATTGTGAGCTCCCGGGTTGGTTTAGGGCGTCATTTATGCTCCACAGTGCATTGTGGAGCTTTTCTTCGTCGTGGTGTGGGTTTTTTTTTAATGGATCCAATCCCCGGAGAGTAAGGTCACAAGACCCACTAACTATTGTGTTTAGCAACACAAAGACAACGCTCTGTTCTTATAAAATTCAGCAAAGCTTCAGGCAGGGAGATTTACATAGCGAAATCCCTTGGCAATAGAACTCATCAGCCTCTGGAATTATTGGAAATGAACCAGGGCATGCATTTATCAGAGTGGGCTCCATCCTTTTTTGCCCTGACTGACTTGCTCTACGACAGTTTAATTCTTGCTGTTAGAGGGTGTTCAGAGTGCATCAGTCCCACATCACTTAAAGTGGAGCTGAGCAAAATATGGAAAGGAGAAATAAGAGTCTTCTCATTTATGACAGGGAAGGTTGCAAGTGGCTTTTGCTGCTCTGTAAGTCCTGTTTGTTACATTCAGAACTATTCATATTGACAAAGACATTTATATCCTGTGCTGTTTTAAGGGTAAAGAAAATAGTTGTATCACTTCATTAAAGCTTCCAAGTAACAAATGAGGTTTTGTTAAATATTTCCCTTAGAAAATATTTCAGTGCAAAGATCTTACAAGTGTTCGTGATGAAAAGGCAATTGCATTATTTCTAAATTAATACTGTAAGATTTTAGGGCTGAACATGCTTGGAAATGCATAGAGAGACAACTGAAACAATTCTTCTAGAAGAAGATGAACTGCCCAAATTCTTGTTTCAGAATTTTTGGCTAACTTCAGTGATACTTTCAGTATCTTTGAATCAGTAATTTTTAAAAAGGAAACAGGTTTTCTTCTCAGCAGCACAGTTGCATGCCCATGCCATAATTCTGCAAGGTAATTTAACACAGGCAGAAGGAAAATGTTATCAGTGATCTTTAAGAGCCAATGAATGACTTTATTGTTGTCATTAGCATTCACATCATTGTCAAGAGTATAGTTTCTTACTTAATTTCTCATAACTGTTCTTAGATTGTTGTGTTAATTTTGTGGAAAAAAATAATGGCATAAAAATAATACTATTATGTATACTATGGAAAATAGCAATTTCTAATTCATAATCTATCTCAGCTCTATTTTTATTGAAAAATGAATATTAACATGTTGCCTGCTATCAAACTTTTTTCCCTCAGCAGTTTAGAAGGTTAATTATCTTATTTACTCAAGGTTTGTACTAGCAATATGCTGGATGAGTAGCTGAAAAAAACCCACTCAAATCCTGAATAGTTCAAGAGCCAGTCAAACTAAAGCGGACATATACCACCAAAAAAAACCCCAACCAACAACAAACAAACAAACAAACAAACCCCGAAACACAAAACAAACAAACAAGAAAAACCCACACAAAACCACCCCCCCAAAAAAAACCCCAACTAATTCAGAGTTGTGCTCCAGCTTTCAAAATCATTACCACACACAAAGGCCCACCCAGAAATGAGGACTCCCCTGCAAAAAGCTCTCTACACAAACACCTTCAGAAGCTGTCTGGGTCTTGATATAAATTACCTGCTTATCTATGTGATAAGTGCTCTGAACAGGTTCGTATTTTCATCACAGAGATATGAAAAAGAAGTGTGGCAAGGCAGACAGATAGTTTAATTTAATGGAGGAAAAAATAAATTGTTAGCCAAAAGACCGCCAGGGTACCTTCTAACCTAGATGTAGGTCTTGACAGCAGCCAGAGGTAACTGTAGGGGCAAGAAAGTGAAGTGAACACCAGTTCTTCTTCCATATTTTTATTGGCATGGAATTCTGTTTCCATTTCCCTGCAGCCTCCGTGGGTTCCCCTGAACTACTGGATTTTGGGGTCCAGCACAGAAAGGGATATGGGATACGTCAGTACCAAGCAAGACTCCAAAGGCTGTCCTCTTTGCACTCGTTTACTTTGTGGGGTTCCCCTAGGAAAGCAAACACATGTTTAAATGAAGCCATATGGTGGGTCTTTTCTGCTGTATCCTGTAAATTTCAGTGACAGGGCATAGAGGAATTAGTTAAAAATGACTTGTGGTTTCATCATTTTCCAAGCTCCATGATGAGTCCTGCTTTGATTCTCAGAGACCACATGCAGCATTAGAGAATAAACCGAATTTCTCCATGTTTAACCCTTTCTTTTATATACCAGCAGACATTTTTCTCTCTATAGACTCCCCTGTTAATCGATTGAAGGTGTTTACCTACAGAAAATATGTCACTATCCCACCCTTTTAATACAGAAAGCCATGACTGATGATGTGCCTCAAGAGTATGTCAACAACTGAATGTGTATACACCTGAAAGATTCAGCACAGCCAGTGTTTAAAACATTTTCTTTTTTTTTTCTTTTTATTTATGGCAAAGGATCAATACAAAGCTGCATCTTGTAGACTGAACATTATTTTTTTTGTTGTTGTTTCAGGGAAATATCCTCTCTGGTTATTATGGTTATTATGTCTCAGTATTAATGGTGCTCCTATGACAGTGAAAGTTCACAATTGATGGTCAAGACAGTGAAAGAGGCAATGAATAATAAATAATGAAAGAACAAAGAAATAAACAAATAAAAACAATTAAAAAATTTTACAGACAACTGGTTAATTTTGTTTGGCTAAGGAAAGCTGGGCTCCAGCCATTCCTTGATAAAGTGAATAATTTATGCAATAAATTTTGTATTGAAGAATTTGTAGTGACAAGACATTTCCAGAGCTTAAAATGCAACTGGTAATTATACAGAGATTAATTCTGATGAGTGTGTTTTGAAGGTGCCAGAATACCAAATGTTGAAATAACATTTTTTCTGTTCACTACAAGGAAAGGGAATATCTGTGTGCACCTCAAACAAGTGAAATATGAAGATGAGTAAGGTTTTGGGGATTTTTTCCCCTGACAAAAGTATTTGCTTTAAAATGAAATTTTAAGAATCAGGGTCTGTGTTTGCAGAAATGTGGGAATGAAGTGGGGAAGGAAAGGTCCATCATCATCTCAAACAGAAAAACAGAAAAAATATTCCCTTGCACTCTTCTTGTGGAACCTGCCTTTCAAGTTTTAAAACCTGCAGATCCCTAATAATTTTTAATTGGAAAAAGACACTTTTGTGTGGGGAGACAGATGCAGAAGGCACTGCTGAAGGCAGTCTTGCCCCAATACATTGCAGCTGTGTTAATCACCAAAGAGTGGGAACAGCCTTGCCCTCCCAGCTGTGGGTGTGATATAAGAGTGAGTTAGGTGGGAGGAAGTCCTTTGGAGTCTGCTGGCTGTGCTGTGAGGAGGGAGGGCCAGGTTGTGCAAGGGACAGAGAGGGTAAGATGTCATCTGAGGGACAGACAGGGTTAGGTGGCCGTGCTGGGGACAAGAAAGAGCCAGCTGGAACTGCAGAAGGAAGAGGGAGAGAAAGCCAGAGCTGCATGGAGCTGCCTGTGGGAGGCTACACAGAAAAGGTATGAGAGACTTTTAGATAACAAGGTGCTGATGCTTGGAGCCTTCTGTGGTGTCAGTTGTACCTCCTCTGTCATCTGTGTACAAAACCCATTAAAATATGATTGATTTTTCCAAATGACTTGCTACCAGGATTAAGTCTATGTGGTCTCTAAAGCTATGTATCTGATTTTAAGATATACATTTCTTTAGTCTGGAATGCTCAAGCTAGGATTAATTATTCTAGGCACTTGCAGCAGAAACTTCTGCACGTTTACTGGTAGAAAAATCAGGGTGAGGGGGAAGGGAGAGAGGCTTGAACAACCCTGGTTACAGCCAGCTATGTGTAATAAAGTCTTTAATTAAGTAGTGCAAGTGAACTCTGTGAGCTCTTTTGGGATGGGAAGGTGGAGAGAGTGGGATTAGAGCCCACAGCACTAAATCAACACGCACAATTACAGGCACATATGGTGCAAGTGGAATTCAGTAGAAGTTTGAGACATCTGAGGCCAAATCAGCCTCAGTGCTATAAAGTTATCCCGTTAAAGGATAGCAGCAGAGGTCATGGCAGCTTATGCCACATATAAAAATGGGAACTAGAGGCAGGAAACAGTGTTCAGATGTTACTGAGCTTTAAACCTGTTTTATGTCTGCTTTGGGCCTTCCATTTGTCCAGGCACAGCACACCAAACCTGCTCTGCCCACGTCAGGTACAGCACAGCCTCGTTTTTTAACAGCACAGCTGTGTGCCTGTGCTGTGTGGGATGTTGAAATGTGTTTGTAAAAATTAATTGGTGGACATTAATGTATTTATAGCTTCCCTATTGGCATTCTATTTCCAAATCAATTAGAATTCTCATCTTCCATATGTGGCAACAAAACACAAACCCCTCATTTCCACATGACAGGGTAAAGTGAGACAGAATCAAGAAACAGGACACAGCTCCCAGCTGTGCACTGTAGAAAGTTCTCTGTGCAATGAACAGTGGCTACTAGGGCAGGATGAAAAAAACCCAGAACCTTTACTTTATCAAAGTTATCTTACAGCCTGAGTTTGAAAAAGGATTCTATACTAAAAATAAAATTTAAAAAATACATTCTACCCAGGACAGAACACCTTGTCTTTGTCTAAGAGAGATGACTACATCTATTCCTTAACTCGTAAACTTCAGAGCAGAAGATCAACTGGGTCTTAAGGAGGCTGACCAAAGATTTTCTCAAAATCATCTGCTTTAAGCAGGATAAAACTTTCCACAGCCTAAGGGAAATAGAGGTAGGGAAAAAATTGGCATCAATTTCCAACTTGCAGAAACAAGCTTTGGACTTTCCAACACACCTTCCTCACTGAGAAAATGATATAACTGTGGATTTCTTTTATTCGTTATTATCTTTTTCTAGAAATATTTTTTCTATAGAACTTAAATTTCTGTGCCATATTTGACTTATGAATAAATTCATAAAAATGACTTTTTATTAGCAAATTCTCTTACTTTTAGAGTGAGTGGTATTAAAATCACTCATACACCTGGGAAAACTGAGGAAATTATTATAATATAATCTTTACATATGGTATTGAGGCCACATTTGCTGCAAGATGACAGATTAGTACTTATGGATTTTGCATACTGCTAACCACTTAATATCTGATGGTATCATCATCATGACAGACAAACAATGTTTCTGCTGGTCCCAGCAGTTCAACACTGCATTTATCCACTGCAGAACACAATGCACGTATCCAAGTACATAGATGAAAATAGAATTTTGAATCAGTGCTGTACCTGAAACCATTTATTCTTTTGATCAAGGAGTCTGTTAAGAGAAACATTATTGATCTGGGGTTCAGTGCAGCATTGCTGTGTAACTATTTTATGAATATGTGGTCTGGTAGTGCAGGGGATCTTGTTTCCGTGCTGCTGTTAGGGGAACGTGCTTCCAGGGTTTCCCTGTTTTTTCAGTGTGGTAGCTCAGGGATGGAAAGGCTCCCTAGATTAATTAAAAACTGTCTCAGAGGTGGTGGGGAGATGAGGTCATGGAAAAGGGGGTGGCTTAAACCTCGTGGGCTCTCCAGGTGGACACAGGCAGCAGTTTTTGCAGAGGCAGCCTGACCAAGAAGGCAAACCACAGGGACAAGAGACAAGAAGAAATTAAAAAGTGGCAAACCAGAGGAGGAAGGATAACAGACCATTCCTTGATTAGAGTTGTATCTGCTTTTTGTGGTTCCCTTCTGCATCCATGTTTTACTTGATGGAGGTAATTTAGGAGCTAGTTATCATGAATATTGTTTCTGGGGCTGCTGAGGCAGCTGTGATAAATCACAGGGAAGCCCAGCCTGTGCGTGGTGGGAACAGAGTGTGAGTCAGCTGAGGGGTGATGGATTCTGGGGTTATTTATTCCAGACGATGCCAGGGTGAGCTGGAAGTGCAGTTGTCCCTGTGGTGACTGCAACAGATAATCTGATGAATAAAGTTTGCATTTTAAACCCAACGATCTTGAAAAGTCGATGTGTTTTGTACTCCTCCCATTTTTCTCTCCTCGTGTTTAAAAAAGAAACGGACGAATGTAAATATAGCTGGCAAGCAGAGAGCAAAATGTCACCACAAGTGGGCATCTAATAACTAAATAAAAATAAGTACGTAGTAGTTATGGTAGCCAGCTGCCTGAAATTGTTGTCTAATATTAATATGAAGGATGCCTTGAATCTGGATAAATTTTATCACTCGAATTTCTGCATCTAATAAAAGGTAGCTTAGTTCTCACAAGTTCTATTTCCCTTGCAAAATGAGGGGGGAAAGAGAAAAATTCCTGCTTATTTCAGACTCCAGCATCCCCCAGTGTCTGAGTCACACTTTGCCCCAGGTTCAGCAGGGTAAAAGCATAATCTGATTCAATCCTCCACATAGGTAGCTGGAGATTGGTGGGATTTTTGAAAGTGGGGCTAATGCAGGGAGATAAGTTCCACATGTCCAATGCAGGATAGCAAGTTGCTGCTGATTAGTGATCCTGTGTAATGGTAATGCAGCCCAGTCTTCAGGGGATTGCAATTGATCTCTTTTGAAGATACACAATGTGCCCCTGCATTGACCCAGCCTCTGAGGCTGCACAGCACACCGGCAGAGCAGGGTGAGAGCAACTTTGAAAAGATACGTTTAAAATTTCGTTTAAATGAAGACAATTTCCCGGTAGCACTGCTTGGTTTATTTGCTTGCCTTTAGAAGTGCTGCATTGCTGTGTCAATGCTACTGAAGTTAATGGAGTTAAGGGCAACTTTGTCCTAAATATCCGGGTTGTTCACACCCTGATGGTTTAGCAATCACAAGTTTTGACGCTGCCTGCTTGCTCAGTTGCATCGGTTGAAAGAATCCTTTCTGTGAAATCAGAGAAATCTGCAAAATCAGACTGAGCTGTGCCATTCCTCACAGAAGTCCGTTTGAATTTATCTGCAGAATTCTGCTGGTGGAGACTCTGCTAACTTCCTAGAGGTTTATTTCCCCTGCTTGCTTAAACAAAGAGATCTCTACATCAGAAGTGGTGAACACAGTTGACATAGATGCTCAGGGAGTAAGAGGCAGGAGGACACTTGGTTATATTTGCAGAGGACATCTGTGCTGAAGTTGAACTTGGCTGCAGAGGGAAGCAGCACATTCTCAGTGTCACGGGAAGAGGAATGCTTTGTTCTCTGTCCCGTGCCCCTCGCGGAGTCTCTCAGCTCAAACCAAACAACACTGAGTGAATTAAACAAGTTCATGCTCTCCTCCTACTCCAAGACAGCCTCAGCCAAAAGCAGTGGGAAAGAATCATCCTTAGGGTCCACCTGTAACGTTCTCACAAATAAATGGTGATCAGTGGCTAATTTAAAGTCCTGTGTAGCTCCCCAGTTTCTGAGTTTCTCCAAAAGAGCTGTTAATAAAGGCACTGCTGCTTCAAGCTTCATCATCACAAGCCCTGCACAGCAACTAGATGTCAATAAAATGTCCAGAAACATCGTTATAGTGTGACATGGAATTCACTAAACTAGATTTTAAAAAGCAAAGCCTTCTAGCTTCTTACAAATTTTCCAGCATCAGCTCCCAATTCAGGCATTTGTTCATGAACCCTAAACCTCTCTTATTTTACACAGCACTTAATTATTTTTCTGAGGGACAATGAACTCCTGACACATTTGAAACAGGGAAATTTTAAGAAAAAGAAAATTGGATTCAAAAGGCTGCAGAGCTCACAGGACACCCCCCATTTGTCTGTTGTGTTTATTCCTGATTAAAATCCTTTCAACCAAGCTATCTAAGTTCTGTATTCTCACTATCCTTGGCTAGCCCAGGTGCACAGAAATTCACTAAAGATGAGCTGTGGCTGATCTTAGAACATCATAACAGCAGTTCCCAAAGAAGCATGTTTTCCAAGGGATTTTGGTGCAGTTTGTCCTCTTGTAACTCCAAACCTCTGCACCTCTGTAGCTGCTGCTGCTTTGAAGAGCTTTGTGTGTTGAGTGAAGGTGGTCAAACCCAGCACAATTCTGTGTGCAGGGATGCAGTTTGCCAATCACAATTCCAGCACTGAAGGGCTGTGTGCTGATGGCTGCTGTGCAGCCAACCCACCTGTCAAGGCACAGGGAGAAATTACTTAAAATGAAGAACCCCTGGTGTAAATCAAATATTGATGAAAGGTGGCCTTTAATCACCTGCCTGCAGCTCTGCGAGGCAAGAGTTGATTTCAGACTTATTTACTGAGTTCCTTTCACCTTTTTCCCTTTCATTAATTTGCTGGGAAATGCTAAATGGAGAGATGGAAGTCTGTTGTCTAAAGAACAGATGCTGTTGCAAGCTCTGCTGGTTCTGATACTCTTCCTCCCTATTTCTCTGCTTAAAGGAGGCCCTCCCACACACACACTGTGCACAATGCACACAGCAGTCGTGGCACTATCTACATATTATTCAAAACCATGATATATTTACTCAGTGTTCTTCCAGCTGCATGTTTTAGACCTGCTCATTAGTCTGGACCCCTCTCTGGCTCTTTTTATCTTGGGAGATTTGACCATGGGTGCAGGTACAAGGACTTCACAGCTTAAACCTCCTTTAATCAGGTGGTTTATCTTTGTCTGCTTGCTTAGTTGTGGTGAGGGGCAGCTGGGGGAGAGAGTTTGGAAGAAGTTGGATGCATTAAGAGATAGAGCCACGTCTTTCCACTCAGTTCTAGGGATCTGACTATTAGCCAGGCTCATTGTTTTGGCTGGGGCCAGTTGCATTTTTTGATTGTTTGGCGCTTTTTCTCTGTCCTGGATTAAGAAGGGTTCAAAGCCAAAAAGGAAAGAGGGGATGGAATGAAAACAGTCGTGTGGGGGGCTGTGAAAAATAACATTGCTGTGAAGCTGGGATAATAAACAGTGACCCATGATGATCATTACTGAGCAGCTACAAAAGCACTGGGAAAAAGGGAAACTTCACTCAGCTGCAATTGAGTCTTTAAGTGACTGGTCCTACGGCAGCTGAACATCCGCTCAGATGGTTGGGAAATCAGCAGGGCTTGAGGGAGCCCTGACATTTTGCTATTAAAAACCTTGATGTCCTCTCAGCACTGATGGCAGGAACATGTCTGAAGGTGCAGAGCATCTGTTCAGCTCCCTCTCCCGAAGCTGGCTGCAGTCTCAGCACGGAGAACATTTAACTGTTTCCCCCATGCACTTCCTGCCTGATCCAGGATGCTGTCTCCCACAGCAATAAAGGAAATGATAGCCCCCCATATACATTCAAGTAATAATAAAATAAGAAGTAGGTAATAATAACCAGAGCCATATGAAATATGCACTTCATGAACCAAAATTAAACTGGAGAAATGGCTAAGCAGGAAAGGTCAGGGCTCATAAACTGAACATAATCTCCTGTGCTTTACGCCTCCCTCCCCAAAAGCAAATTAAATTTTAATGATTTTTGGAAGCTCTGGCTACTAAATACCATTTCCAACCTTCTGTATGAAATGACAGCATAACCCCGAGGCCAGTGAAAGTGGCCAAGACCGTGTGCTTTTACACGCAGTGTGTTGGATTATTCCCTAATGTACAGAACACACATCCTGGTGGGGTGATGCAAGCAGCCAGGACTGAAAGTTCTGCTCAGGGCTCTGGACATCAAGGTGACTGAGGGGGAACCTCTCCAATGTCCATCAGGATCAGAAGGGAAGGTGTCAGGAGGATGTCAGGAGCCAAGCAAGGACAAGAGGATAAGGCAGAAACTGGTCCACAGGAGGTTCCACCTGAATATGAGGAAGGACTTTCCTGTGCAGTGACCCAGCACTGGGACAGGTTGCCCAGAGAGGTGAATATTCTCCTTCACTGGAGATATTCCAGAACTTTCTGCACACAATCCTGTGCTGTGTGCTCTGGGATGGCCCTGAGGGAGCAGATGACTCCCTGTGGTCCCTTCCAGCCTGACCCGCTCTGGGATTCTGTGATCTCCACTGCTCTAATGCTGACAGTGCCATGAAAAATCCCTCCTAGAGCAGAAGACAAGGGTGCTGTGTTCACTTTACATGAAATCTAACATCCACACTAACTGTAATATGTTGGGAGATAAGGCTTAAATTATTCAGCGAAGGTAATTTATTGAGATCTCTCAAAACCTGCAAATCTTAGCTTCAGAACACAGGTGTGCTTTTTTTTTTCTTTTACTTATTTTTCTCACTACTACTTTATTGATATGAGTATTTAATATTCTGAACTCTATTCAGTATCCATAAATCAGGGTGATAGAAGGAAATGAAAGCCTAAAATGGTTTCTAAGATATTTCTTCAGCGTCAGATAAATTTTTTAGTCTTTGAGTGAAATTACGGGTATTAAGCTGGGAAGTAAAACAGCACAAAATTAATGTGGACCCCAGCAAGAAAATTTTTAGGACTCTGGTGTAATATGTCTGGGATAAAGAAAAGGAGGTCAGTCTGAAATACAGTAGAGGCTGTACCTAAGTCAAATCACAGGCAATTCCTTACACCAAATATTTCCTCCATGTTCATTTCAGCTGCTAAATAAACAACCAAAATTAGCAGCAGATTTTAAAAGGGTTGTTGGTGGCTTATTCGGTTACTTGAACTGGTTATTTGGTTCACATATTTGTTTAAAGCTCGTTTGTTTTCAAATAAAATGAACACAAAATGCAAGCTAAGAGTAGTTTTAAAATCATTTTCAGACAAAAAAATATCAAACTTTTAGAAGAGTTTGATTAACTTTAGTTTGATAACTTTAGGAAGAGTTTGATAACTTTGGAAAGAGTAAAGGCTTTCTTAAAGATATTCTGCACTGACTCAGATGTATTAAAGAAATTTGCATGAAAAAAGGATGGGGTTTTATGAGAGCTTTCTAAGCATACAAAATCATGGCATTCACATTAAAAGGCAAAACTTCAACTTTCATGATAAACAAATATTATTTCTCCTGCCAATCAGTACATCACCATTCATTTAAAAATTATCTGCAGTGATGAATCTTTCCTGTTTTACGGAAGAAGAAATAGAAATTAGATTTCACACAGTCAGCAGAAAAGTCTGGACTAAAACTTGTTCCCAGCTCATCCTATTCTTATTGTTGGACACACTGGGAATTAGAATTAGTGTTTGTACTCCGTGTTGTTTAGAAGTATGGGAAAAGTGACTGGCAGAACACAAGAAAGGCAGAGGAGATGCATAAACAAAAAAAAAAAAGGCAGCCTTTTCTGATGTGAGACCGTGGTGATGACAATTGCGGAACGAGCCTCTCTTTACAAAAATCAGATCATCTCCAGGTCATTATCACACTTGCAAAACCTCTGAGCATCGCTGACTTTTCACAGCTTTTGTGCTCGCCCATCTGTCATTGCCTCCTTGTGTTCCTCACCCGCCAGGGGAGTGAATGGCAGGGAAAGCAGCAGGGTAATTAACGGGGCTGCTACCTCAGGGGGTGCCCCCTTTTGTGCGGGGCAGCTCTGATGTTTTCTTTAGAGACACGCAGGACAGTCGGGAGCACTCCTGCGCTGCCTCAGCCCCAGCTCTACGCTTGGGGAAGCTTTTGAAACACACAAAATTTAATATATATATATATAT
>VYXD01009665.1:32194-42652 GCA_013397195.1 Hylia prasina | reverse complement strand
GTGGATCCCTTTCCATGGGGTTATTCCTTCAGGAACTGGCNCATGTGGATCCCTTTCCATGGGGTTATTCCTTCAGGAACTGGCCCAGTGTGGATCCTTTTTCCATGGGGTCATTCCTTTAGGAACTGATCCCTTTTTCCATGGGGTCATTCCTTCAGGAGCTGATCCCTTTTTCCATGGGGTCAATTTCTTCAGGAACTGCTCCAGCCTGGGGCCCCTGTGGGATCACTGGTCCTACCAGCAAACCTGCTCCAGTGTGGGCTCCTCTCTCCACATTTTTTTTTTTGTGGAAAAGATGGAGATTAAAGTTCGAAATCCCTCGAAGACAACTGAACTTCCCCCTCAGTTCATCAGTTCAGGATCACTCATGGGGAAATGAGGGAAAATGAGGGTTCTGCTCCAGACTTAGAGCTGGAACTCTGCTTTCTTTTTGCTTTTTTCCTTAAAATCCCAAATCTAGACAAAGAGAAAAAGCAAAAAACTAAAACCCAAAACCTGACAAAAATGAAAAGAAAATTCCAGCCAGGGAATGTCAGGATGAGGAAGATGTTCATGTCTGAGGCAGGAAAAAGGCTCTAAGAACCAACCCAGTACCCCTTTAAAATCTCTCTGTGACTTCCTATTGCTCAGTTATTTTATACATTCTCCTTGGAAGATCCAATCCCAGAGCAAATTATAAATTTAGAAATGATGCTGTGATTGGGATTATTGGCAAGGAAGTAGAAAACCTGGTTTTATGTCTTCAAAACAATTTTTTTCCATATTTTCCTATCTATTAAAAAAAACCCCTAAACCCAATCAAACAAAACCCAAAAACCCCACAAAATAAACAAGCAAACAATGAAACAGGTGAAAATTTCATGTTGCTATTGACAAATATATGGAATTATTCCTCTGTTTCTTTGTACTACCTATTAGGAATTTCCAAAAATTCCTGGAATCTTCTGTTCTCATACTGAGTCCTCCAACCTCAGCTAAATAAGATCCTTGGCTTTAAGTCTCCCAATACATTCATTTTCTGAGGGAAGAAATCAGCAGATTCCCTGCACCAACACAAACTGGTCCAAACTGTTGTCTCCAAACCCTCCTTTTGTCACTTGAGTGGCTTCAGAAATTATTTCATTTCTCCTCCCGCTACAAGACCAATTCTGAATGAGCTTTTCTCCTCTTTCCTCCCTTTTAAACCCAGAACCTTCTCCATATTTATTTTTTCCCCCCCAGCTTTCTCTGCTGTGGGGTTTTTCCAGCACTGGAGAGGTGCCATTAGCATATCTTGGGAACGCTTCCTGCAGTGGGGATTGGCAGAGAAATGTTTACCCTGAATAGATTGGGAGTGTTGGGCAGTGCAAATAGGGTGGGATTGATTCCACCCGTGCCTCTGACCCTCAAAAAATGCGGCGTGGACTGGAGAGTTCAAAAAAAACCCAAAAAACCAAAAAAACCCACCAGAGAGGGTCTCAGAATTAGCTGAATTTGTATAATTAATATGAGAGAAATGTGCTCCCAGCTGCTTTCCCAGTGCTTTGCCCACCATCACTGGGGAAACTTGGGCTCTAAACCCATAAACGTGGGATTTCAGGCCAGTGGAACAGGCTTGAAACTGAGATTTACAAAAGCAAAGCCAGGGGAAATAGGAGCATGGAAAACACGGGGGATATTATTTATCACGAATCCCTGAGAGGATCAGCTGGAGAGCTGGACTGAATTTAGGAGCAGATAAAGCTGACAGATAAATCTCAGGCAAATCTGAGATGAGAGCCCAGCGTGGCTGGAGGAATAAAATAGATGTGGTGATGAGAGGTGCTGGAGGAGGAGGGGAGCCCTGCACAAACCCAACCCCGTTTTCAATCAAAACCGGCATCTTTGGGGATTACTCAGCCAGAAACTACAACTCCCCTGAGGTTTGCCTCGACACCAGTAAAAGCCCTCAGGTCTGAAGCTGCAAACAGGGGTTCTGTGAAGAGGCCAAACTCCTCATGAATCACCGCCCGTGGTCTTCGGCGTTTGCACCCCGTGGGGGCTTTTCCAAGTGATGCAATGCTTGAAATTCGGTCTGCTGCTCCCTAATCCCAGCCAGGACTGGGATATTGTGGATTCAGGAGCAATCCTAGGATGCTTTGGGTTGGAGTGGACCTCAAAGGTCGTCCAGTTCCACCTTCCACCAGCGCGGGTTGTTCAGAGCTCCACCAGTTTTGATTCCTTATGAACTTCTGGATAAGCGGTTTAATAATGTCTCAGGATCAGCACCTGGGACACACAGAGCCACAACTGAGTGAAATCAGACCTGATGCTGAAATAATAGAAAGAAGGATTTCAACCAGTAAATTAATGAAGGGAACATTCAGGCTCCTGGTGTGTGCACATCCATTTCCTCGATGTAGGACTTGGAATAACTCGATTTTAACAACAAGCCAAGTGAAAGGAAGGACTCTCAACTCTCCACTCTAAATTTCCTGAGTTTTGACAGATTAAATCAGATCCTTAAGGCCATTTTATCACAGTTTTTTTTTTTTTTCTCTCTGTGCAAGCCTGTGATTTATGCCCCCCTTTTTATTGCACGAGCCTTTGTCTCGGCGCTGTTTGATTCAGTCCACTAATGGCCCTCAGCTGATTTTATTTTAGGAGCTGCAAATTTTTGCACACCGAGCCGGGCCAAACTGCAGCCCAGGGGTGAATTAAATGGTGGAATTCAGTGGGGGTGAAAAAAAAAAAACCAACCAACCAAATTAGTGACAGAGAGCAAGATTTTAAGTGTTGATCCAAAGCAGCGCTGCATGTAAACAATGGCTCCTTGGTGTTTACTGTACATTATCTGCCTAAATCCAAGGATTACTGCTTCCCCTGGAGCAGCCACTGGCTGGAGGTTCTCAGTAGTAGCTGTTATTAGTAGCAATGACATATTAATTGAACTTCACTGCTTCCAGGTGTGTGGCACACTCCGGGGTCACCCCGAGCACTCGAGTTTCACGTGGATTCAATTACGGCAGCGTTATGAAGGAATGCGACATGTCATGCATTAAAATGTCAATTACCACTTTTTATGGGATGCAGGGGGGGAAAGAAAAAAAAATATCAACCAATATCAGACTTCTTCCAGCATCACTTCTGTCTGCTTGGGTGCTGCAAGCAGCCAGAGGGGTTTGTGTTTGTCTCCTGCCTCATGCGTGCAACCAGAAGAGACAGAAATATCTTTAAAAATGTCTTATTAAATTCCTTCAGTGGCTTGGATGGATCATTGGGTGTTCTGAGTGACACAGAACCATGTTTGGGGTTGGAAGGGACATCTAAAGGTCATCAGTCCCAAATGCAGTGAGCAGGTACATCTTCAACTTCATCAGGTTGCTCCCTCCAACCTGACCTTAAATAATTCCAGGGATGGGACATCCCTTTAGGATCTCTCTGGTCTGAGGTACTCCAGGTCATGGGGACAGAATCTCAAAGTGTTTTCAGGACACAAACCACCCAAAACTCTGCCCTGTGTCCAAGTCATCATTGCCAGAACAGATCCAGTTGTGTTTCACAGGCTTTTGCAGCAATTTTTGCAGTGTAATTGTTCATCCCACAGGTTCCCTGGGAAATGTTCCCCTCCAAAAAGAAATCCCCTCTTCTGTCAAGGTGTTTGCTCTCCCCAAGTAGGTTTGTTCCTGCTGCCCCTTTAGACCTGCTATTTTTGTCGAGAATCTCTTAAAATCCAACCTTTTGGGTCAGATGGAAAGTGGAAAACTTCCAAAGCAAATTTTAGCTAAAGGAGATGGAATAATAATAATAATAATAATAAAAAAATCCCTGCAATATTTTTATCATGGAGTACTTTCACACCCCTAATTGTGTTCCATGAAATCTCAACCCTCACGCTCTTTGCTGGCGAAGTATTTTTAAGTTCTGGTGGAAAATTCTTTGCTGGCTGCGAAGCTGGTTTGGGGAGTGAATGATTGCCCAGCCGCGTGGCCACGCCGTGGTCAGCTGAATCTTCAGCAGCAGCACTTTTTTTGGTGTGGCTGCTCAAGGCTTATCTCCTACAGGGATCGAGATAAGCAAATCACTGACTGAAGGCAAAGATTTCTTTTAGAATTCAAGCTGAGGAGCTTTTTATTCTGTTTCCATGAGGAGGTGACAAGGGTAGGAACTTGTGCGCTGCTGGAGACGACACTGGACCAAACTCCTACATCAACAACATCCCAAAGAAACACTTTAGCTGCTTCTACCCAGGCATTCCAAACTCTGGATTTTCTTTGGAAGCCTGGGAGCACTGGAAAACAACAGGTCTGAAGTATTCCTGCATTTGTTTGTGGTGTGTTTTGTACCCCATCAAATCCCAATTAAATGTTTGCTTCAACTGCAGATTTTGCCTGTGATCTCTAAAGTTCTTGTTGACAAAAAAAAGAAGGCTGGGGTCACAAACCTGCAGCAGATCCAAGACTGGGAATAATTCCTGCATTCCCAGAGTCTCTCAGGGTCCTCATTTCCATGCTGGGAATGGGCTGAGAGAAAGAATCATCCCAGGAAAGTCCTTGTCTCTCAAACCAAAGGATTCTGTGTCTGGCTGTGAGGTCAACCAAGGAATAAACCAACTTTTACCATGGAACATGACAAATTTCCACTAATTTAAGGCCTTTAAAGTGGAATTTAATCCCAATCCCACAAAGTTAAGCACAGGCAAGTCACAGGGGTGGCATCCCATGGCCTGGATCATGCTCGAGATCCAGGGATGTTTCTAAGAAAAAGAAAATTGTGGTGATCCATTCCAATCCTAAAAATCTACAGAATTGTCCTGGATCATGCAGGAAGATGTTTATAACATTTTTCAGTCCTCTCTTTTATCCATAATCACATACAATCCCTGCTTTCTATTAGGAAAATACCTAAAATAAATAAATAAATAAATAAATAAATAAATAAATATAAGCTAACTAAATACATCTTGCCAATTTTAAGGGGAAAAAGAAGGTTCCGAGAGCCCCCGAACCACAAAACACTTCTTCAAGTCCACGAGTGTCAGAAGCAAATTTTATTTTAATGATTTCTTCCAAAGGGTGCAGATGCCTGGAGGATTGTGTAAATATTTCCTGTTGTGAGCAGCCTTTCAAAGACTGAAGGATAAACACATATTCACAATATATAAAAATATCTCTCCTCGTGCATGAATGGCCGTGCAGAACACTGAAGTTGCACATCATTACTTCAGGGGCAGCACCAAATGGCTCTGTCTGATCTTTGTGTTTGGGAAAAAAAAAAAACCAAACCCAAAGCCCATCAAACTGGAGATCACACAGCACTTAAAAACTGAAAGTGCAAAATATGGGCTGTGAGCGTGTCTTATTTATAAATACGTGCTCTGAAAGGCAGAATGGGCGCTTTATTTTGAAATCCAAGGCACAAGGGGACATTGTTTTTCAGCAGACACTCAAAGCAGCTCTCTGGCAAGATTAATCCTGAAAATGACCAATAATACAGATAATTTGAATGGCACCATTGAGAGGGAGGCAGCTCCGAGGGAGCCTCTGGCTCTGCCCCGTTTTGGGGGGGAGTTCTTTGGTAAAATTTTTCATTGCCGACCCAGAGGAGGATCCTTGTGGGTCCCCTGGGAGTCTGTGGAAGATAAGACACATCCTTTGGGGGTAGGAGAAGGCAGAGAAGCTTCTGGGAAAATTTCCTTCCCTCTCATTTTGGGTGTTTATCCCAGTTAAGGGAGGAGTGTGGGCACCTCTGTGAGCGCACTGTGGCTCCCCAGAGCACCTCACCAGGGATTTTCCTTGAGATTCCCTCTTTCTTCCCAGGGATGAGCCTCCCCCTCCCCATCTCCTTCCAGCAGGGAAGTTTTTCTGCTCCATTAAATATCTATTCCGCGCCCGTGTTTTGGGAGAAGACCATCCATCCATTAAGAGAACAGGCAGGTGGGGTGGGAAATGCTAATGTATTTTGGAGTCTGTTGACTGAAGTCTCTGTGCAGGCAGGGGAAAAAAAAAGAAAAAAAAATCCTAATTTTAAGTGGTGTCCCCACTGCTGGGACTGCTGACATGATTAAAATGAAGCGCAGGTTCCAGGCCCTGCCTGAATCAAAGTTTAAACGAGATTGGAAATGGTTGCTTGACTTTACATCGCATTAACATTAGCAATTTCCTGGCTATTGTTTTTCTTTCCCCACAGTGGTGACTTTTCCAAAATAGATCCCTCATCTGACTGTAAAGGTAAATGAAAATCAGGCCCATTAAATTTACTGTCTGTAAAACACTAATGCCTAACAAACGGTATCTTTACATTTAGATGGCATTTTTATCCTGAGGAATCTCAAATCACTCCATAAAAAAACCCTGACCTTGATCCTAAAGTCGTTTCCATGCGTGAGCAACTTTTGTATTGAATACTGAACAGGATTGCACAAAAATGTCTTATTACCTATAGGCATATTGAATTTCTTAATGTAGAAGCGTCACTCTGGGAAATTATTATTAATTATGCACTTTTATACATAAAAATTAAGATGTTAAATAAAGGATTTAATCAGATTTCATGCTCTTTATCACACACCAAGCAATATTTCTGGTCTGCATCCTCACAGCTGTTGCCTCCCTCCTTTTTTAGAGGAATGCAAGCAATTCCAGGATTTATTGGCAAGTGTCACAGGAAAAAGTGTTAATGAAAGTCAGAGCTGCGAGTCACATAAACGAGGCATCATTTGGGGGTTTTTCACACTGGAGTCTCAAATACTGGAAATGCCAGATTAAAATGCACTAAGCACGTGATGACATCTGGCTGCTTGGCCAAATTTCATAGCCCTGTTATGTTGGCTAATCTGATGAAAAGGTAAAGTGGAATAAATCCAGAACAATATCACTCACAGCCATAACTCCTATAAATTCTCCCTGACTGCAGGATCTACTCAAAACATCCAGACAAGGCATTCTGATTTAGGAACCAGCTTCTCTCAGGATGTCCTAAAATAACAATAATAACAATAATANTTTCTTCTTCTTCTTCTTCTTCTTCTTCTTCTTCTTCTTATTATTATTATTATTATTATTATTAAGTTTTGCAGCATTTTTTGAAGTTCACCACCGTCTTTGCTGTAGCTCTCGCCTTTATACATAAATTACAAAAAAACAGCTTTTTGTTTCCTAATTCTGTATTTTTTTTTCCAATTCTAATTCTAATTTCTGGGCTATAGGAGCACGGGATTTAAAGGAATCTCTTGCATCAGAAGGCTGAGCCCTTTTTCTTGCAGACAATTACATTTTTAGGCTTTTTTCAGGCTGCACAAATGCAACCAGGGAAGGTTTTAGCCCATTTTCAATGCCCCAATCCTACAGCCACCAAGTGCCTCTCACTTTCCAAGTATTTATCAAGGAAATACTCCCTACATGCCTGGCTCAGAGGGAATTGCCTTTAGGCAGCTACTTAAATAAATTTTTAAGGAAATAATTGAAGAAAAACTAATTTTTCTATATCAGGGTCCTTTTGAATGAGCAAATCTCCCCAACACGAGCTAAAATCCTGCTCAGGCTGTTCAACACTCAATGTTCTCACAAGGAAAATCCCGACTTCATAATTTTTAAAGCAAGATATAAAAGGCAGATTCTTCTCTCTTATTTTTTTTTCATTCATCCTGACCCTTGACAGCCCTGCCTCTGCTGGGCTCAGTGGGATTTGCTGTTTTCCCCTCCTTGGACAACGTTGTTCCTGCTGGGAAAGGTCCTGGGATGATGAGCAGTTTGGAAAACAAACACCTTTGGAAAACAAACCCCTTTCCCTCCCTCTCCTTCCCTGGACCAGTCAGGGTTTTGTCCAGTGCCACACATTCCCCAAAAAAACGTTGGCAACATCAAACGTTTGTCTTCTAGAAATTCAGTGGAACAGAGTTTTGTCATTATTTATCACATAAATGAAGATGCAATAGAGGGTGCTCAGGTTTGTATTTCACTAAGCTGTGAAAAAAAATCTGGTTTTATTCAAGGGAAACATCTGATATTATTGCATCCTCTCTCTTCGCTTCAGCAGAAAATTTATTGGCCAGAATCTTCCAGACAAAATGTTCTCTTTGTTTTCCTTCTATTCCCCAACATTTCACACACCACAGAAAATCCACTCGTGTGTCTGGAGGGCTCTGTCTGTATTCAGCCCTGGCACAAGTGCTGGATAAATGCTGATTATTCTCCTCAAGCCCTTCTCATTATTCTATTTAAGTCCTGATCACTCAGCATGGTGTGAAGATGAGATAAAAATCAGCTTTATTTCTTATTCTGAGAAAAGCTGACATCAGGATCAATAAATCCTGACAGAAGCTATTAACATTTTAATGAGTTACTCAATAATATTCTAAAGATGTGCTGGCAAGTCAAGCCTCCTTTGATTAAGGACAAATTTCTTAGACTACTGTAAATATATATTTCAAGGCCCAGAATGCAAAGCTGTCACTTATCAGTCAAGAAAAAAGGGCAAAAGTCAGGGCTCAAGGAACTGGGGAAGGGGCTGCCCACATGATTATGATGATTACTGTACACGATGGAACTTTTTAAGATGCCATTCATCTGAACCAAGCAGAGCCAAATTTTAATTGTGGGGTTGTCCTACAACTGAAGGTGCATCCATGGATTCCTTCTACAACATCCAGAAATCTCACAGTGCTGGGAGAAGTTGGATGTGGTTGAGTGGAAAAACAAATAAAGGGAGAAAATCAGGTGAACAGGGGGGAAAAAAAAGGGTCTGTGCAAACCCTGCTGAACCTCAAGGTGAAATGTTCTTGTCCAAGGGTGAGTTTTGCCCTTTAATTCCGCTAAAATCAGGATTTGACCTCAAGGAGAGGTGCTGCCTGACAGGCTGCTCAAAGTTGCAATAAATTTGCTGTCAGGATGATGCTATTGAGCATAATGCCAATAACTTCCAGGAAAATCCTGCCTGGGATCCCATGCCTGCAGAATATTGACCTGAGAGCATTTTAATAAACAAATATGAGCCTTTGGACACCGAGCCAGAGGTGACTTTTCCAACGGAGTCAATCCAAGGGAACCCAAAGTGCAGCAACAAAGCTGGGCACAGGAAAGGGGTGGAGGAATTAGGAACTGGGGACATCTGGGTAGGGGAAAAAAAAAAATCCCATTAGCAACTCTTCCCTGTAAGTTTGAGCATATGGAAACATGAAACAGCTCCTCCTGGCTCACAAGGAGAGCATTCATTCATTTCAGGAGGGTTGCTCCAAGCTGGAGATGAAAATTCTCCTCAAATATAAAGGGAAAGCAAGGAAATGGCAGCAAAATTTTGTGTCACCCATGAAGAACTCTTTGGAGGGGGCTTGTGATGTTCTGAGACCTGAGTTTACAGTTTGTAATGGAAGAAATACATGCAAGAGCAGGGAAAAAAAGAAAAAATCCTCTTTCTGCACCAGAATAAACAGGGAATTGAAGGTCTGGAGTTTGATGACCACAATTCTCACAGTTCCTAAAATATAAATTTCAATGGAGACACAAAATTGTGTCATCCAGCACTCTGATGCTTTATAATGAAGAAAAATTCCTGTTGAGGGGAACTAAGAGTAGAAAGAAAAATTTTAAAAGGGAGAAAAAGTTTGGACAATTTGAGTAATCTACACAAGTTTCTCTCTCTTGCAATTGGCCATATTTAAATTGCTGCCATGTGAAAAGGCTCTAACCAATCATCCCTTGGTCACTTCTCCCAGACATCCTGCTCTGAAATGAGGAGTGAGAGGACTTCACACACAAGGAGGTCATGTGGCTCTGGAGTAAATTGAACTCCACCAACTGCAGAGGGAAATATTCCAGATTTCTCCTCTTCGTGCTTTCTATATATAAATTACATCCACAACGAGTGTGCATGTGCATAAACAAAACAGAAGAGACCCCAGGATTCCAGGACTAAATGAATAACGTTGGCATTCATAAATAATTCAACAACTGAGGCTTTGTTGCCACCAAGTTGCTGTTGGCACTCAGCAATAGACAGGACATTTATTTACCTCCCGGTGCCTCGTGACATAAACCAGCATTTACGGGGCTGAGCCTCAAAAACAAAACCTCTGGGAGAACCCTGAAAGCCACTTCAGTACCTGGGGCAGGTGGCAAGGGAGGGATGCACCCTTATTTTTAATTTATTTTTTTGAAATTTTGGTCAGGCATGGCTCGTAAATAGCAGCAGTCAGCAATAATTTCACATACCACTGTGGGGTTCTAATCAGTATTTGGACTGATCGTCAAAGATCTTTTGAAGCGTTTTGGGAGGATTGCCTGGCAGGCTGCGCTGAAGGTTTGCTGAGGTGTCCTAGGTTAAACATGTAAGATGTGCCCAAAGTTTGTATTCTGTCACCATCTTCATGAGCTGCTGGAACCAGGTGGGGCAGTGCTTCCCTTATCTTCTGCTAATGGCCCCATCCATGCCTTGCCCCATGACCCATAGATAACTCCCTCCGGGAGCTGTCTCTGTTTAATGGCCCATCACGGACTCATAGAT
>VYXD01009665.1:17388-31984 GCA_013397195.1 Hylia prasina | reverse complement strand
TTTTACTTCTTTTCTTTTGCTCTTATTAAATTGTACTTCTGACTTGGAGTCTCTCACTGGTTTTGCTTTCAAACCAGCACATGAGGGAAGCAGAATGTTTTGTGGAGATTTATTCTTTGTTTTTTTCTTGCACTGAGAGGGATCATCCACATCATCCACAGGCGAGAAATCAGCTCAGGCAGAGCCTGAAAATGACCAAACTTTGCCTCAACACGACACCAAAGAACTTCACAAGGACATGATGATGAGCAAAGCAGGAAAAGGCCGAGTTTATTTACAAAACTCATTTTTATACATTCCCAGAGGTGCCTGTGGGTTGGAGCATGAAATCCCACCTCCCAAACCACATTGGTCAAGACAACTGTTCTCAGGTTTCTTTTGGGTTGAAACGGCCCCTGAGATATTAGAAAAAGTCTTTTCCCAAGCCCCGTGACAGAAGAAGAAGAAGTCAAGGTTTGTCGGCTCTGCTTTTCAAGGTTGTTTATTCTTTCTTATCTAATACATTCTTTTTTTTGCCCTGCTTGGGTTCTTGCAGCTGCTCAGGTCGTCACCAACTCCCCGACCTTGGGGCTGTGTTAACTCTTTTTACTAAGAACTACGTGTGCCATATTTACAATAAATTACCAATACCTATCACCTCTGTTAGACAGTCTGTTTCTACTCTAAACCAACCCAAAAGTGCCACCACCACAGCAGGAGATGGAGGGCAAGAAGAAGGAGCAGAAGGACAGGGTCCCGCCCAGATTCCTCCATTTTGCCTTCTTGAGCTCCCATTCTAAAACCCCGAAATTCTACTTTTGCACCCTGTGATAAATTAGCTGTCAATTCTAATCAAACTCTTGTGGCTTGTTAATCTTCACACAAAGTTGGTAATTTTTCCCAAGGACTAAAATCAAAGGCACTGGTGTTTTTGACTTGGTGCCAAGGTACCTGAGCCCCTTGCCAGGGTCTCAGACCACCCAGGGCAGCCAGAGGAATGTCCTGGGTCCTGATAAACTGTCAATCAGCCTTCTCCTCCTGCCTAAAAATACGTAAACAATGAAGGACAGTTAGGAAAACAAAGCTATTGTTTATGGTAAAAGTGTGGGAAAGTAAAAATTCTGACTCCAATATGAAAGACAAATCAGAAGGCCTAGAAAAATCCTCAAAACCAGGGTGACCAAGCTTGTCCCCACATAATTTTAAGGGTTTTGAGAGCCCTAAAATCCCTTCTTGTGCAGGTGGCCAGAGCTGCTCCCAAGCCCTCAGAGCTGCTCAGGTTGGCTTCAGACCCTTCCTGGGAGCTGCTGAATGATTCCCTCTCTGCAGCCACCGTGTATAAGGCATGAACCCCCCTCGTTCCTGTGGGCAGCACCTGCTTAGAACACCCCAGCCCTTCCTGACCCAGCCCTCCAAGGCTCTTTTTGTGCAGTGTGACCCAGCAAACAGAGCCCCAGGGAGCCCCTGGGCAGCGCCTGGCACAGCCTGGGGGCACAAAGGGGCTTTGCAACCTCTTGCTCTTTTGGAGCCGGGGTGACAAAAGGGCTGGGTGACCTCTGGCTGTGTCACTGAAAGGAACAACAGCCCGGGTTAAGAGCCTAAAGCCCCCAAAAGGAGCTAAATGCGTGACAGGCCACTCTTTAAAGGTTTTTTTTTTTTCACTCCAGCAGCGGCAAAGTGGGGAGGCAAGAGAGCCAAGGCTGGACCTGAGCCACGAGGGAAGAGGGGAAAAAGCATCTGAAGGTGCTAAAGACACCCCAGGTGCTGTTTGACACCCAGGTTTGATGCAAATGGATTGTGGTGACTTCACCCTGGAAGCACAAACAGGAAATAATAAAATAGATTTAAAGATGGAATAAAATCCTCATAGATAGAATAAGATCTCACAGATTTATGGGTTTCCATGAAAGTCGTATTTTGCTAAGGAACCTCGTCCTCTTCTGCAGAAGATGAATCAAAATCTTCCTTTGAAAATTTTAAAGTTGTCTCGATCACATGGGTCTAATTTAGATGTTACGAGTCTAAAAAAAAAACTTTGAAATTAAACACAAATTACTGCTCATGTTAACAGGCCTGCTTAAATGATTTAAAAGCTCTGAAATATTTAACTGATTATTATGCTTATTCCTATTTCCCCCCCTAGATATTATTTCCATGTTTTCTTCTCCCATTCTGTTTTGGGTTAGGGCAAATTTGGGAGGAAACCTTTGAATGGGGTCTCTCTGCAAAGCAAACTTAAATGGCTTCTCCCCTAATTGATTTGGGAAAAAATCTTTTTAGGGAAAAAATCTTTTTAGACAAAAGTGGAAAAAAACTGTTTACTTAACAAGCAAAGCGCTCACAAACATAAAAAACCCCAAATAATATGAAACAATAATTTTTTCTTATATTGTTAACTTACTTCAAAACTAATATATATTTTAACTTTACATACATGTATATCATACATACATATATATATAGTATACAGTTATATACAGACAGTGGTAATGATATTTAGAAAATAATGATATTTACACATAGCTTTCACTTAATAATTAGATCCATTCCAATTTTTCTTTGCAAACTCTGCTTTTTTTATCTCTGCTTATTGACCTTTTTTTTCCTGAATTCCCTCTAATTGTTTCCTTCTGTGTTGGACAGGGTGGATCACATCCAGGTGAGGAGAGCAGGCTCTGCTGATACTTTCCTGCTGCCCAATCCCTGATTTTGGGCAGGAATTGTTCCTGGGAATGCCCAAGGCCAGGTTGGACACTGGGGCTTGGAGCAGTTTGGGACACTGGAAGGTGTCCCTGTCCATGGCAGGGGGTGGAACAAAATGATCTTCCAGTTCCCTTCCAATCCAAACCACTCCATGATTCCATAATTCTGTGGCTTTTGCTTTTCCCACACCCCTAACAGGTCCATTGGAACCCTCCAGAACCCTCTCCTCTCTGCTCTGAACAACATGAAACGTTTTTGTGCCACATCCTGGGATTTAGGAGACATTTTGTGCTCTGGCAGGGTCCGTGTTCAATCCTCTCCTGCCCTCTTCCTGTGGCACAGAAATAGCTGAGGGGTTTTGGCAAGAATACAGAGATTTTTTTACAGATTTTCAGGCAAATTTGGTGTCTTAAGGTTGGTGAAGCAAATCCTTGGTTCAGTTATTGGGACTGGACATTGCCTCAGGACAGGGATCCAAGTGAGCATTCCCTGCCTGTGCTTTTCTGCATCCAGTAGTTTTGGTTTCCAGGGTAAACTGCATTTATTTTGTGTCATGGCCTTCATGACTTCATCACTGCATGGTCATGCTGAGTTTCTGTGCTCATAGGGAAGTCCCTGGTCCAGTTTCTAATTTGTGTTTCAGACCTGTGAAAAGAATTCACCCACCTGGGCCTTCTCTAGTCCATTTTCCATCCCTTCGGTTTGTAACAAAATTTCCATAAGGATCCTTCACACTCCCTCAAACCAAATTCCCGGGAGATTGGTCCTACAAAGTTTCTGACCACAGAAATCATGGAATCATATACAGTTATAGAATGGGTTGGAAGGACCTTAAATCCCACCCAGTGCCACCCCTCCCATGGCAGGGACACCTCCCACTGTCCCAGGCTGCTCCAAGTGTCCAACCTGGCCTTGGACACTGCCAGGGATCCAGGGGCAGCCACAGCTGCTCTGGGCACCCTGTGCCAGGGCCTGCACACCCTCTCCTTGTTTCTATTTTGCTGCTTTTCCTTCCCCTGGAGTGTGAGCTCTGTCATTTCATCCCTCTCTCCTCAAGGTTCCTTCTGTGTGAACCAGTTCCTCCCCAGCCCGTGGAATTGCCTCAGGGAAAGTTTCATCCCTAACAGCTTTCTTTGATCATAAAATGAACACATTAAAAAGCAAGTGGACAGAACTGTGTCCCTCAGGTTTTCTGGGCAGCTGATTTGCCTCTCTCCCCCAGAAGATGTTTGGTGTCTGTCTCTGCTCTTTCTTCAGAGCAGTAACTGCAGTCACCCTGTGCTTCTCTTTGAGAGTGGCAGTGATGAGTTCCATAAACTTGATGGGTTCAAACTGAAAGAAGGGAAATTTAGGTTGGATCTTGGGCAGGAATTGTTCCCTGGCAGGGTGGGCAGGCCCTGGCACAGGGTGCCCAGAGCAGCTGTGGCTGCCCCTGGATCCCTGGCAGTGCCCAAGGCCAGGGTGGACACTGGGGCTTGGAGCAGCCTGGGACAGTGGGAGGTGTCCCTGCCCAGTGAATTTGAAAAATCCCAATTCACCATCTGGGTTTCACCTCTGGCTCTCAGTGGCACAGGAGAACGAGACTTCCAAAGCTTCTCTGCTGAGGCTGAAGTGACCAAAAACACCTTTTGTAAACCAGCCAAACCAGATGTGAGCATTAAAACAATGTCTGTTGGACAGCAGCAGGAATTTGCCCATGGAAAGGGAGCTCAGGCCTTGGCAGGGGCTGCCCAGGGAGCTTTGGAGTGCCCATCCCTGGAGGTGTCCCCTGGAGGTGGCACTCAGAGCTCTGGGCTGGGGACAAGGTGGGCACAGCTGGGACTGCCTGGGCTGGGAGGGCTTTTCCAGCCTCAGGGATTTGGGGATTCTGCACAATGCTGTAAGTTCATGAAAGCCAGCAGCACCTCAGCTGCACTGCCTGCTGAGATGACTCCCCTCTCAGAAATGGCTGCATTTGAGTACAAAATAAACAATTAAATGATCTCAGGCCCCAGGGAATGGCTATCACAGCTCCAAGAGTTATCAGCAGCTCACAAAATACCTGCAACTTTCTCTGTCTCCACTTTGAGGAAAGGCTTCAGCACCCTGGAATTACATTTCCCCTTCTCTGGCTGCTGCCTTCCCTCCTTGCTCCCCTCCAGAAGGGCTTTTTTGCTGGTTTTTAATGAAATAGCTGAACAAACACCAAGCTTGAAGTGGTCTGTAAAGAGTGGGCACTGCTCAACCCCCCTCTTCCTTTCAGCTCCTGGCTGCTGTCTCACAACAGCCCCTGTTGCACGGGAATTCTGGCACTAAAACCCCAGAAAACTTTAGATTTCTGCACCCACATCATGCTTTTATCACAGCACAGTAAAATATCACTTATTTTATCCCACCACAAAATCATTGAGGTGATGACTCCGAAACGAAAAGACCCAGGTGCTCGCTATCCAAAAAAAAAATCTAACAAAAACATTAAATGCATCCCAGGAAATAAAATTTATAGTGCAGGAAAGCTTTAGTGACTTCATTGCTCAGATTACCAGCTGGATATCAGTTTCATCAGCAGCAACCTCCAATTTCCTGTTGTGCTTATCACACAATTACTGTTTTCTTTTTTTAATGTCTGCACAGCCCATAAGGCAACAGCTACATTAAGAATAAATACAGGGTGTTTTTTTATGATGGATTAAATGGCCAGGTTGTTCTATGATATTTTAAGACATAATAATGCAAGAAAAATCAGGAACTGAATGTATATAGAAGACAAATAGTGCTTGTATGTTTTCTTTTTTACTGTTGGGAAAAGGATGATTCATGGCACTGGGTGCTTTAGGATTCCTGATTTAGGTGCTGATTCGTGCCCTGGAAATGGCACAAATTTTGTGCCAGTTGGAAGAAAAACTTGGAAATTTATTCCTTATCACTGACTAAGTGCCACCAGACCTCTGGCAGTTCATAATAATGTCATATATCCTTACAGAAACTTGTTTGTCTCTTCTATCCTCACCTGTATGAATCAGAAACTGGCAACTCTTTGTGCTTAAAAACTTCCCTGTTCATCTTAAAAAAAACAATCACCCAGCTCCATCCTAGGAATCTTCCTCATCCCAGGTTGCTCCAAGCAAAAATGAATTTTTCATTTGGAAAAAAAACCCCCACTGTACAGATATGTTGCGATGTAAAGCCAATATTAATGGAAAATATAAATTCAGCTTCATGACTACATTAAGGAGCCATAAAAATGCTGCAGATTTATAAATGGAGGAGACTACAGCAAATTTCTCCTCTCCTCCTGCAAGCATCAGAATCTGCTGGTTGAAAAGTAAATATTAGCTAACAGACATTCAAACTAAAACAATAATTACCTGTGCAAGTAATTGTTTCCTATTTGCAAGACCTGACTCGTTGGCTACTGAAGCAGTTAAAATACAGTTGTGAGGTTATTTTTTCTTTTTTTCCATGGAGAACAATGCAGCAGCATTCAGAAAATCTTCCCCTGTGTCCGTGAAATTTAGTTCAGAAATCCACTTCATATAAAACTTTTTTTACATTTTGCAGTTTGGAAAATCAGACTCCTCTTTTTGGCATTTAAACTCAGCCAGGCAGGACCAAGAAATTTTGAGCAGAAGTCCAATTAACATCTTTTCCCTTTTCCCTTTTCCTTCCTTTTCCTTCCTTTCCCTCCCTTTCCCTCCCTTGCCCCCCCTTGCCCCTTTTTCCTTTCCTTTCCTTTCCTTTCCTTTCCTTTCCTTTCCTTTCCTTTCCTTTCCTTTCCTTTCCTTTCCTTTCCTTTCCTTTCCGTTCCTTTCCCAGTTGCTGTATTTGTAATACCACTGTGACTCCATAAATATTTTATTTCTCTCACTGAAAAAACCGTTTAATTTATGGAATAAATCCCCCCTAAATACATTGCAAAATTGTGTACTATCCATATGGATCTAAATATGTGGATATGAACAGGAAATAAATTGTTTGGAGCAACAAAAGCTGACCCTGACAAGGAATTCTTAAAAGCTTTTCCCATAAAGAAAATTGTAAAAGTCCAGGGACAATAAGCTGCTCTCAGCTTTTCTCCTTTGTTTTAGCAATAATAATAATAATTATAATAATTCAGATGGCATGATGGCCTTAAATTTCTGACACTCTCAACAAAAAATGTTGCCAAAAATCACAATTTGTAATGGTTTTGCCTCTTCTCTCTGCCCTGCTGAGCAAGGTCCTGAGGCTGTGTAAGTTTTCAGCCTCATTGAGAAGAAGATTAACACTAAGGAGTAAAAAACTTGCATTCCCAGCTTGGGCTTCACTTCTTTTTTTCTCCTGCTTCACTCTTTTGCTAAGTGGTACCTGCTTTTTTCTCAGATAATCTGTTTATGTGAAATTTTTGGTGAGTTTGGAATATCCAGTGTTAATGCACAGCTCGGGGGGGAGGAAAACCAGACCCCACAAAGATTCCAGGGCCATGAAGCTCATGTTCAGTGCAGGCCACTGATGTGAGAAGCTTCTTTTTAAGCAGTGCTGTAACGCCCTCAGAAATTTACCCCCTACCCATGAGGCAAAGAAGAATAAAATTATTTTCCCCTCTGGTGTTTCATGCCCAGGTCTTTCTTTCCACAGGCTCTGTGAATTTTCCAGCTCTGAGTGGAGGAGGAGATGCCAAAGTCACCGGGAAATACCAAAAACCTCTCAAGAACTCGCCTGCCCAAATAATTTGAAACTAGATCAGGGCATCAAAAACGCTGCTTGTGGTACACAGCAGTCCACACATTTATTCAGCAGCATTGGATAGTTCAGATTCTGCCCCAGAACCCCAGGATCAAGGCTGGAAAAGAGCTCCAAGATCTGAGTCCAAGCTGAGCCCGATGCCAACCTTGTCACCCTGAGTGCCACCTCCAGCCCTTCCTTGGGCACCTCCAGGGATGGGCACTCCAAACCTGCCTGGGCAGCTCCTTCCAATATTTCACAACCTTTTCCATGAGGAGATGCCTGCTGGTGTCCAACCTGAGCCTCCCCTGGCCCGGCCTGAGGTTCCTTCCTCTCCTTTTGCAGAGGATCCATGCCTTGCCTTGCTTCCTCTCCTCCTCCAACCACCAGCACCCTCAGATAACCTGGGGAAAAAAAAAACCAACCCAATTCCCATTTTGTGCTGACACCCACGTGCTCCCGAGGATCTCCCCACCAGCACGGGCCTCTCCTGCTCCTGGGCTGTATTTTATTTCAACAGGTGCCTGCAATTCAGGCAGCACTCACCTCCCATCAGGGCACACGTCTGCAGCCCTGCAGCTGCTTATGCCAAGCCACATTTGTCCTGCTGGCCGCATATCCCGAGATACTCGCGCTGCTCGCTGCAGATCCAGCTCGTGTTTCTGGGGAGGACTCACCAGGGGCAGGGATTTGGGACAAAGGCTTCTTTAAAGCAGCCCCGTCCATCCATTGTGCGCTGGATTTCACTCACACGTCCCCAAGTGAGGCTGAGGGAAAACGTTCCAGGGTTTGGGAGTTCCCGCCGCCCTTTCGTGCCCGTGTTGTCGCGGATGAAACCCCCAGTTTCATCCCACTTTCGTTCACGCCAGCCCTCCAAAGGGATCCCATGGGATCCCCACTGATTCCCAGCCCTTCTCAGCTTTAAAGTCTCTGCATTAAAAGTGGGAGTATTTGCACACACACACACACAGAGACACAGAGCAGGGAGCGCTGCTCCTGGAGGGAAAAATTGGCCGTGGTTCAGGGAATGCTCCATGTTTTGGAGACTGTCATGACAGGCAGGGATTAGATTTTACATGAGTGGTGATGAGGATTCCTCTGCTGACATGTGGGGGCCGTGTGTTTTCTTGCCAAGAGGGCTGAGCCACGTAATCCATCTTTCTCCCTGAGAAAAGAGCCACAGAGACTCCCTGTTTTTGCACAGGAGCACAAATGGAGCACAGACAGATCCTCAATCCAACCAATTGTTAATTCTGCCTTTCTCCCTGTTCATTATTTAGAATTTCTTACCTTGGGCAGATGTATAAACTGGCCTGGTTGAGATATTTTAAATACATATTTAATTTCAAAAGCCCTCATCGCTTCTTATTTACTCTGGGTTATAAGCAGGGCATGTTTCCTTAGTTTTTCTCTAATCAATCCAAAATAAATTTTTAAAAATTTCTATTTTTCATGCCTTGGCTTCCTACTTTTTTTGTGGGGAACAGAGTACCCAGAGAAGTATGGGAGGACCTGCAGCACCAAATACCCCACCAAAACCTGGTTATTGCCACTCACTAAGTTCAGGTTTATGGTGAATATCTCCTTTTAGATGTCTCATTTATGGAGCAGTAAAAATATAAAAGCGAAATGTCTCTTTTTCTCTGTTATATCTGGTGTATCACATTACTGTTGATATTTTAAAAGGATTCATTTCAAGGCAGTTGCTGGCAGCATTTTGTTTTTGTAGAGTGCAGACTGAGTGGACTCGACATCTTTTTATTTTAGATCGGTGCCAATTTTTTAAACTGATCAGTCCTTATTATTTTAGCTAATTACACATGAAGCTGGCAGGCAGCTAAAAACCCTTGGAAAGTGTGTTTCAACTTCTGTCAGAGTCACAAGGTGGAATATTTTGGAATATTTTGGAATCTTCCCCCAAGCCATGCAAGCCATGATGGCATTTTCAGTCTGGGCAGCACGTAATTATGCTCATTAGCAATTGCTGTGCTCCACTCTCTTTTTTTCCTCTCGAATAAAATAAAAACAAACCTAGAAACTCATGCCAAGCAATAAAAACTTGAGATCAGCAGGCTTTAAGAATGGTATCTGTCATTTCAGCACAGCAATTTTTGATTTTTGGGTTTGAGTAAGATCACAGGTGATAAAACAAGTACGATAAATGGAATATTTTCATTGGTATTTCCAGTAAATCTCACTGGGCAAAAAGATTTCCAGCATACCTGTAGTGGTTGGAGGCCTAAATATACAGAATTAATTTATTAAAATTGACTCTTTCCTTGGGCTGAGCATGGCCCAGCAGGCCCAGCTTTTGAACAATCTTGTCATCTTCAGTTTTGGGTTTGTTGTTCAAATGAAACCAAAACTCAGCCCCCAGAAACTCAGCTCTTCTTGGTTTGTGGCAGTTTCCACCCTGGGTAATGATTTAACTCAGGCTGCCTTAATCCTTAGGCTGTGCTTGCCTAAAATTTGCTATACTGAGCTCGAAGGTGGGGTTCAGCACCAGCAACAAGAGTCAGGAGCCAGCCCCGTGGTGTGAGGCACTATAAATGAAATAATTCCTGCTTGAGAGACTTAAAAATTAATCCTCAACTTCTGTCATTACAAAGGATGGAGAGTTATAACAGGAGGAGGAGTGGATTCTGCTTGGGAAATCCAGGAAATTTGGAATTCACAGGAGAACTTAGCAGGGAGGCTCAGGTTGGACACCAGGAGGAACTTCCTCATGGAAAAGGGCTGTGGAATATTGGAAGGAGCTGCCCAGGGAGGTTTGGAGTGCCCAGCCCTGGAGGGCTGGAGGTGACACTCAGTGCTCTGGGCTGGGGACAAGGTGGGGGTCACAGCTTGGCCTCGATGGCCTTGGAGCTCTTCTCCAACCTCAATAATTCAGGAATTCTGTGACATCTCCTAAGACAGCGAGGTCACGTTGTGGCAGCACGTGTGGAACACCTTCCTCCAGCTCTGGCCACCAGATTTCTGAAGGAGTCAGATTCATTTCAAGTGAAATTTCATCAGAAATTCATTTCATCAGAAAGGAAAGATTTGTAACCACAGGAGGACAGGTCTGCCCTGGGAATGGGGGATTTGGGGCATTAAAGGATCCCCAGCAGCTGCTGAGCAGGGAGGGCAGCCTCAGGCACACATTCCCATTCCCAGCCTTATGGGAACAGGGATTCCTGCAGGGACTCTTCGAGATTCTCCACAGGGAAAGGGGAATTTCTCCACAGACTCTGGTTAATCAGCGTGGGAAATGTCTCCAGGCAGGTTTTTTGGGAGGACCCCACTCTCCTCAGAGAGCTGAATTGGAGCAGCTCTGCTTTTTCGTGCTGTGACATCCTCAGGAGTGTTTTATTGGTCACTCAGGCAGATGAAAGGAAGGAAAGGTACCTTGAGGAGCTGCAGATTTCCTCTGGGATGTGTTTGGGAGCCTGAGCTTTGCCTCTGAGCAAGCTGGAGGCCAATAAATCTCTGCCTGTTGCAGCAGCTGTTACAAAAGGAGAAAAGATTGTTTTGCCCCAAAGGGACTTTGGGAGGTGAAGTGACAGAGATCAGAACCCTAAAAACTGCTGTCACTGACTCAGGACATGAGACACTGTAGAGTTGTTTCTTGATATGTGTGCAATCCAAAATCCAGGTTTATCCAGACCAGGGGCAGGAGCTGGACTTGGATGATCCTTCCAGCTCAGGGTATTCCATGATTTTGTGGGATTCACAGCCACCAGACCTAGGTGAGACCAAGCACTGCTGGCCACAGCAGAAATGATTAGTAGAAGATGGTTAATAGAAGATGACTGATAGAAGATGAATCCTAGAGATTGGCCACTTTTTCTCTTGAGGGGAACCAACAAAGGAGACAAAAGATGTTCGAAAAACCCCAAATGTTTCTCTTCCCCCCCATTTAACAACTGGGAAACTGAGGCACAGAAAGATCAGTTTGATCTACATCCCCTACAGAATCTACTGACAACCCTGTCTGCTATCCAAAACCTGGGCCCAGTTCCTTTGCTATAATCCCAATTCCCTGCTCCACTGGAGCTGCTGGAAGAATTCTGAAGCACCACTGCCAAAGCAGCTGCCTCGAGGTGTATTTTTTTTTTATTTTATTCATTCATTCATATTTCACTCCTGATTTTCAGTAAGGAACCACAGCTCCTCCAGCCCGGGGCTTCCTTTTGGCAACTGCAATAACAAACCATATTTTTGCTCATCACTTTCTCCCAGTGGGAATATCTGCTGCAGTGCTTGGATAATCCACGTGCCGCTGGAAATATTCTGCTGGAGATGCAGCACTCAGAGCCTGAGTGCTCTTATCTCTGTCAGGCTGGGCAGGCAGGAGTTGATGGGGGGGGAAAAAAAGGAAATCTTCATTTTGATTTCATGTCCTCTGCCTCCAGGTCCCACTTCCCTGTTCTTGCAGTCCGTGTGACAGCAGCAGGAGGAGGGGAGAGAGATGTTTAGGATGGCTGCTGGGCTAAAAATGGGGTGTCTACAAAAGAAAGCCTTTTTCACCTCAAAATATTTGCTGGTTTTGTCCACCAAACGTGAGAAAAACGCCAGGATGTCCTGGAACAGCCACACGCTGCAAGGCCAGGTAAATGGGATCAGGATCCCACAGAGTTCAACGAGTCTTTTGTGATTTCCAATGCACTACGAAAAAAAATGCCTTCAAATTACCCAAGAAGTATGTTAATAGCTGACTAATGCACAAGCTGGCAGGAATCATTGCTGCCTGAGCACGGCTCATTAATCTTACCATTCATTAAAAAAACCAAAAAAAACCAACCCTCCAAACTTTTTAATAAACAATTTTTATTTCAGAAGCAACCAACAGCGGGGTGTGCTTTTTTTTTGCCAGGCAAGCGAGCTGCCCGTGAAAATAAAACACTTATTTACATTTTTGGTTCGCATGTCGAGCTGTCTTTATTCCATCACCAGCTTTGGAAATGCACCGAGGACTTTCCACTTCTGTAAACTCTCAGGGCTAATTTTTTACTCTTTCTTTCCACCTTCCTGAGCTGAAAACATTTTGCTGTCGAGAGCCAGCGTGGGGGGGGAAAAGCGGCTCTGGTGAAGAAGAAAAGAGAGGGAAAAACTTCTTGGTGACAGCTGGACAAGACCCTGAGTGGTGGCCCGAATTCAGACCCACCTGAGGTGGTGTTTCCACAGCAGAAAGTTCCTCTGCCTCCCAGGAAATGCTGGATTTTGTGAAATCCCGGCACGATTTTTCCTGCTTGGGTAATTCCATTTTGCCTTTTGCTTGTGGGTGTAGTCTGAGAAATTCTGATGGAAGAGGCAGCTCTGTCCAGCTTGATTTTTTGGGATCCCTTCATTAGAGATTTTTGGGATCCCTTATTCCATGCAGTGGTGAAAATGAGAGATCAATTTGATTATCACTGGAGAGATAAACCCCATTATCACTTGCAGCTACAGAAACAGGCCTGGCTTTGGTGCTGCTTTGTCAGTAAACATTGGGGCAGAACAACTCAACATCAGATGTGAAACCCTGATTGCACAGAAAAAAAAACACCCTCATGGCAAACCCTCAGTGTTATCCCTGGCATTTCACATCCACACACATCCCAGGGCACACACAGGCTAACTTTTCTGAGTAAACGCTCTTCCAGCTTTCTACAATATTTTTATTTGCCTTTCAAAACAAGCCAGGCCTCAGGATTTATTAATGCAGCAATTAGTATGCTGATCATGCCCAGCATGCTTAAATCTTTATTGGCTGCACGCAGCAGCGAAAGTTTTGGTTTTATTAAAGCTGAGCCTCCTCCGTGCTGCTGTTCAGTGTGTGCTACAAAGCTGAGATCAGCCCTGAGTGTAATGCAACCCACATGTCGGGCTGCTTGCTCCAGTGACTTACAGGAATATTTCAGGTAGCGAGTATTTTCTTAGTGCTCTGTTATAAAAAAATATGTCAGGCACACAATGTTTGCATTATGTGTCGCTTTTCTGGTGCAGAAGTTCTGCCCCCCCAACCCTCTGAGAGCCATCCTGAGCCGTCAGGGGCACCAAAAATGATGCCTCAGACTGCTGGGAGTCCTCGTGTTCCAGTGGGTTCGTGGTGAGGAAGACAATGGGTTAAATTATCTTCAGTCGCCTTCAACATCAATAAATAAAGAAATTGCTCCCACGCTGCATCCATAAAGCAAAACCTACCCTGAGGTGGTGGGTTTTCCCCTCCTGAAGGAAGGGGGAAGCTCAGTTGGGGTTTTATTTTTGATTCTGGAGGCATATTGACCCTTGTGGGATGCCTTTCTTTCACAGCCCGGAGACAAAAATGTCAGTGGGGTGGAGAAGTTTCCTAAAAATCTTTGGTGTGAGCCCCTCGAGGCAGCACCACCCTGCCCACAGCATCCAGCTGCTGTGTGCACCACCCATGGCAGAGAGAAAAGCCAGGAAAATGGGATTTTGCAAAAAATAACCGTGACAGGTGATGTGGAGGTGGCTAAAAATGGAAATTCCCAAACACCACACAAGGAAGAGGAGATTTGCCAGGTTGGTTTCAGGTTCAACCTGCAGCAATTTCTACAATTAATCTGATCTGTAGAGCTGCTCTAAAGACTCTCCTGACAACAATTTGCATCTTGGAACATTCAGTTTTAGTTCCAATTTTTGGGTTTTGGATCCAGGTGACATCTCCACCATGGATTCCCATTTCATCCCAGGTTATCACCTCCTGTAAAAGGGGAAAAGGAAATTTGCTGCGTTGCCTGGCACAGCAACGTTTGGGCACCCTGATAAAAATCTACAATTTCTGGGGCAGGATTTGCCAAAATCTCCCTTTCCCAGCCCCCTGGAGTGCAGGATTTGGGATTGAGGGCAGAAATCTTCATTTGCAAAGCAGGGACAGCAGGGACTCCCCAAAATTCCACCAGCAAAAGGACCCCGAAGCCCAAGAGAGAAACCCCACAGCCCCACCACTCACTCTGGAGCCAAAACTCCACGTTTAAAGGTCCTGTGTTTATTCTGTTATTCCAAAATAACTGGCAAAGATGTTCTTGGAGGAGGGAGATAAAAGACAACCCTGGAAGCCAACCAGCAAATTTCTGCTCCATCAGCTGAACCCATTTGAAAGTCAACACACTCGGGGCTTTGTTGGAGCTAATTCCAGCACTTAGGATTTAAAGTGTGAATCCCCCTCCCTCTCCCATAAACACACACATTTAAATGTGCTCGTTTGAGTGTTTCAAGTCATCTCAAATTCCATGGCATCCACGGGAAA
>VYXD01009664.1:1359404-1424258 GCA_013397195.1 Hylia prasina | reverse complement strand
CGGGACAGCTGGGAACAGCCCGGGGACAGCCCGGGAACAGAACAGCGCAGCCCCCGCACCAAAGCCCCGGCACGTCCGGTGCCCCGTGCCCGCTCCGGAGCGGCGTTTCCAGGGGATCCCTCCCAGTGCCCCATGCCCGCTCCGAAGCGCTGTTTCCCAGGGATCCCTCCCTGTGCCCCGTTTTCTCTCCGGAGCGCTGTTTCCCGGGGATCCCTCCCGGTGCCCCATTCTCTCTCCGGAGCGCTGTTTCCCGGGGATCCCTCCCTGTGCCCCGTTTTCTCTCCGGAGCGCTGTTTCCAGGCGATCCCGCCTGCAGCAGGCCCGGAGTGATGCCTGGGGCTATGGCCCCCGCACGAGCTGGAGTGTCGAAAAAACCTCCATGGCCAGAGCTACGAGGGGAGAACTGCGGATAATCTTACGACTCTCCCGGAGCTGGGAACGCCGGGCGGTGCGGGGTCGGTCTGGGGTGCCGTCGAGTCGGGGCGCAGCACTCTGTGTTGGTCTCTATGGTGGAAGGGTGACCCGGCGCCGCGGTCTTTTGGGCTCTTATAGGGTTCTCCTGCCTGAAAACATTTCTATTAATCATTTCTACTGTCAAACAAAAAGATGTTCGCATGAGAACTCGCTGCGCTCATAGATAAAGGCAAGGCCGTGCAGTTGGTGTAATCGCCTGTGCTGAGTGGGAGCTGACAACAGACTCACATTCATCCTGAGAGCAAGGGATGTGTGCAGGATGAAGAAGACCAGGCTGCACCCACACTGCAGCACACACCTGGACCTGCAGAGCCAGGGCAGCTGATCTGTGCAATGCTAACTCCTAAATGTTCAGTGGCCTTCTCCACTAGGCTGCTTGGAAATGCCTCTATAATATTCTTATGCATTCTATTGTCATTTCAGTGCATTCAAAAACAGACTGTAGCTGCTTTTCATGTGTTCTTCAACAAGATATCCAGAGATTAGTATGTTTTCCTTATTTCTGCAATGATTGCTACTAGGATTCTTCTGTAGAAACATTTGTGTGCCAAGCATTGTAATTTTGACACGCTGGATTTGAAAATAAGTTAATGCTTAGTTAAATACCAGATAAATGAATGTTTTGTGCTGTCATAATATTTTTATTAGTTGAAACTACAGCAGTTAGCAAAAACATTCAGGAGTTTGCCAGTGAAAATATGTTGACTGGGTTCTGCTTTCATTTCTGTGAGTGCAAGTAAACATTATTACCATGGATCTGTGAAAAGTTTATTTTGCTATGGCTCTTACTGGAATATTAATCCTTAAGCTTGCCTTTGTTAGGGGAAAGCAGAAAAGATGTGAGCCTCTAAAGAGCACTTCATTTCTGAACACTTTTCATGGGTCTTCACGTATCTGAGATGACCTGTGATTCTGATGGTCTCTTTAGTTAATTCACAGTCAGGAAGTGCTTCAAATAAAATAAGAGAAATCAGAATTGTCCTGTATTCACCTAAACATGCCAAATGAAGCCCTTCTAATTGTTTTTTGTGAGGCACCTGTATGTGAGTAGCTGACTGAGAGAAGTATCATGCAAATTCTCGTACCATTTTGCAGGCCTTTTTTCTTGGAAGCAGAAAACATACTTATTTTTTAACCTCCTGGTGTGAAGGGACTGCTAATCTGCATGGAGAATATTTTACTTTATGAATAGTATGATTTGTTCTGGGATTGGTGTATTTGCCAAATAAAACGTTAATGTAACACCCTATGTGTGGCTTGTGTTAGTGCTAGCTTTTAAAAATGAAATAGCTCCCCATTTCTTTAAGATTGTCTGGACAAAAACAAATACCTAAACAAACTCAGAATTTAGAAACAGGAAAAAAGACATATGAAAAGTATACTGGGACCAACTGACTGCTAAGAGAAGCCAATGTACTTTCCCCAGAAATGGGGAATCCCATGAATAACATTTAAGGATTACTGGAGCCTTGTAGCCACTCTGTAACCCACCCATTGTGAATCAACCATGTGGAGAGCAGAATAATAGTTGGAATGGATATATTATTAGATATACAGCAAGGCCTATTGGGTCAGGCAGGATCCAGCCAGGGAAAAAAGCACAAAGATTTTCGGTGTGCACAATGAGGTGGTACATAGCAAGAATGCAGTACAAATATATGCAATATAACAATAACCTGTTTTTTTATTATTATTCTTGAGGGTAATACCTTTTCATTTCCCTTCTCTAATTTGTGTGGTTAAAGCTTGCTTCTCACCTGAAACATCCTGAAACAGAGATGACATCATTTATCATTGCCCTGGGAAACATAGTGACAGTTCTATTCTGTTACCTCATTTTCAGACCACAGTTGTGTCACTTCCCATTAATTGTCACTGCCTATGGCAGCCTGGATTAGTTCTGCCAGGGAAATTTACAGTATTAGGGGTTGTGGCACTGCTCCCTTTCCAGGCACCCTCTTCCCTTGTCACCTGCACTGCCCCTGGACAGATGGTCATCAGTGAGGAGAAGCCTGGCTCCAGCCAGGTCAAGCACAGAGTCACCTCAGCATCTGGCTCACAATTCAGCTTTGGGAAGTGATAAGCTTGCAGGATAGAAAATTAATTTTCCCCCATATAGCTTTATATTTATGTATATGTTTTTCCCTCCCTCCCCTCTTTCTAGCACCGTTGCCATGGCCAGCGTCACTTCATCTGCTCATTTCCTGCTGTCCTGAACACTTAGAGATGCTGTTCCCAGAACAACACTTTCTCACTTTCTCTCAACTAGTAATAAAAGAGCCTAGATTGTCTAAAATGACAGCAACACTTTTTTTTGGCAGAGCAGGAGCATGTGAGGAGAGCATTCTTCCTTGAGGGAAGCAGAGCTGCCCTCAGTGGGGGAACAAGCCTGGAGTTGGGGGTGACTCTCATGCAGGTCGTGCCTCTCCTATGGGTCCTTATGGCAAGGGGCTTATCAGCAGCCCCAAGTACTGCATGTGGTGAGCCAGGTGCATCCAGGGAATCTCACCAGAAGGCACAGCTCCCGGAAAGGCCACAGACCCACCAGGGACAGGTGCATGCACACTGATGCCCAGCCAGAGCTCCCACAGGGCTCCCAGGCAGACAGCATTAGAGGTCCCAGGTGAGGAACCACCAGGGAATTAAAACCTGTTAGTGCCTGACAGAAATGTCTTTATCTGCATGTTTTTGTACATCTCCACTTCTCTGCACCTCTTGTCCATCTCCTGGTGCTCTGGTCATCCTCATTGTGTGGAATATTGTTTCTAGGCTGTCTCCTGGATTTGGGCAAAAAGTTTCAGCTGAGATCGATCCCTGGTGCAATGCTGGGTGTATTTTGATGCAGGGGCTGCTGCCAAAAGTTGTTAGGAGCCACCCTCCAAATGGTTTTGCTGCCTCTTCCTGCAAAGTTTCAACACACCATTAATGCAGGAGGGACCTGCTATGGTCAGAGGTGCCCTCTGCCCATGAGCCAAGATTTTAATCATCCACACTCTGGAAGAAATAGCATGTAAGCTAATATTGTGGATAATTCTAAAGCAGGTGCTTTAAACACCTCGTGTCTGCAGATTATTTTTGGGTATCCACTCTAGCCAGCTGGGTCAAGCAATGTCCCTGTGTTAATGTGGCCAAGCAGCCCAGGATAGCCACAGATTATATATATGTAATGTTCACTGGTGATTTAGTTATGTACATGTAATTCTCCCCAGGGTAATTTTCATCTAAGATTTAACCTTTAATTTTTTTAGGTTTTGTGCTCTTTCCTGACTTGCTGTTGCAGCATTAGATGAGGGAAAAAGCTTCTATCCATGCAGAACCTTAACTGTGCTTTAAAAGAATAGCCTAAAACAACCAGCTTTTGTGTCTCTCTTTCCAAGCCTGTATGTTGGCAGATGTTCTGACACTAATAGCTTTTGATAGGTAAAACAAATAACATGTGGGCACATTTAGCTTAACAGTTCCCTTAATGTAGTCTTGTCATGGAGCTAAACTTGTTTGTTGATAAATGAAACTATCAGAACTGAGACAGAGACTTCTTCTGTGAGCTGCTTTATTTTTCTGTCATTTCTTCAGGGGCTTTTGATGAACAACTTTAGTGCTTATTATACATTAAATTATTTCCTGCTTTTCTGTCACAGGTGCCTTGCCACTGAGAATTTCATTCAGTACATGATTTCTATGTAGTCTTTTAAAACTCTAAAATGGTGTTATTTTACATGGCTTCTTTCTGCAACAGAGAACACCATGCTCTGTGGTGGTGGTATCTGTGATGTATGACATCATGGATATACACAGATAATTCTATGTATGGATACTTATAAAACTCTGACTGTTGTTTTAAATAAGAAGTTGCATTCTAAACCAAGGGATTTAGTAGCATCATGATTATAAGGTAGATTTACCTTAAATACATTTGCTTAACCAATTTTTTTATTTTATTTTTTTTTCCCTCTGTCATTCATTTTTATGGTGTGCTAAGACCACTTTCATCTCAGAATCTCAAAAAGCTTTACATGTTTCACAGGTAAGCAAGTGATGGCAAAAAAGTCATGCTATGATTTGTAGTTCTGGAAATGGACCTTGGTCATCCTTGATCATTCTGAGTAAGGAATGGAGCCATGACAAACTTTTACTTTTCTGTGTGACTTTATTTTGACTGTGCAGAAGTGGTAAGCCTATCTCAAGTTACTCTGACTGAGAACTTAATGAAATTATTACAAATGCTATTGACTATTTGCAGAGATCATAAGAAAATTCTGTAGTGACTGTAGTTTTCTTGCAGGATCTTTGTAGGCCACATCCTTCATTCCTTGTGACAACTTAATTTTTTTGACAAGTTCATTCTTTCCTTTGTGAGGTCACTTCTTGCACTGCACAAAACAAAATTTTTCCTGGAATGTTGTCAAGTTTTGCGTGGTTTGATGGCTCTGCATGTTTTCCCATCAAACATATCTGTTTGCCAACATGTATCTCTGGATAAATACAATGCTTGCACCTGAAAAAGCAGCAGTGGCTGATGTGGAATTCTGACCAAACTGAGAAAAGGTTGCTAGGAAGGGGAAAGTGCTGCTATACTGCTAAGTAGATGCATAGAAGTATATTTTAAAATCCAAAACTCCAGTTTTTTGTTCTTCCTACCTGGAAGTTGATCCTTCTCCCCGACCTTGATTTCTTACAGTTAAAATACTACATAATGGAGAAATATCCTGGGATATGAGACTTCTGCAAGTGTCATGTGAAACTTGGATCTCATTCTTGGAGAATAGAATAGTCCCAGATTTAATCCCTTGTGGAAAAAAAAAAAATTGATTAAGAGGTTTAATTACTGGTGTTTTTTAACACATGCAGAACCAGAGTTTACTCAGTAGGTATACTGATTGAGAGAGCTTTGCAGCTAGAGATAAATTCAGGTATAACCATTACTTCGTCAGAACAATGGGCTTAGAAAATCTAGTGGTTTAGCTATTGTTAACTGGAAATATCTGGTGGTTTATTTACATGGGCTGTAAATCGTTTGTGGCATCTTTGTCTTTAGCATAGACATCCCATTAGAAAAATTGTATACTCCCACATACAGAATGAAACAAACAGACAAGAGAACCCTACAACATTTTAAGGCACTTATTTAAAAAAAAAAAAAAATCAATGTCTGACAAATCATAATTCCAACAGCACAAGACAGGCTGAAAGGAAAATTGCACTTAAAAATGACTTCATAAAAATATTTAGAATGAGAGAATAGTTTGGGTTAGAAAGGACCTTAAAATTCATCTCGTTCCAATCCCCTGCCATGGGCAGGGACACCTTTTTGCTAGACCAGAGATCTCAGAGCCCCATCCAACCTGGCCTTGGACACTTCCAGGGATGTGGCAGCCACAGCTGCTCTGGGCAGCCTGTGCCAGGATCTCACCTCCCTCACAGAGAAGAATTTCCTCCTTATATCTAATCTAAACCTACTGTTGTAGGAGTGCCTTACCAATACCCACGTGAATAACAGCAGAGGAACAGGGATTGTGATTCTGACATGATGAGAACTGAGTATTGCCTGTCTTTAGCCTCTGACCAGTCTGATAGACAGGAAAATGGCAGATGTTTCTCTGCTGTTTGTAGGAAACACATTTTGAGACGTGGCATTTTAAGATGAGTTCTGCTTAGGCTGATCTGTAAATAATATTGAAGTGGAAGAATGTTGCAGATTAAGTGAATGTATCATAAAACTTTGCAATAACCAACAAAGTAAACAAATTTTCCTTTTCTGAGCAAGTCTGGCCAGTATACATCTACCCATCAAAATGCTGCACATAAAAAAAAAGCATACTTCTTGTCTTCTGGCCTCTTGCTTTCTGACTGCATAACTTTCCAATCTTTTCTTTCCTTCATCTCTTCTCTCTCTCCCTCTCTCTCTCTCGCTCTCTTTTTCTCTCTTTCTTTCTCTCTCTCTCTCCTTTCTCTCTCTTCCTCTGTCATTTGCAGAGCAGAAACTCTTCTGAAATGTTTTTTTTCCATCAGTGCCTTTTGATGATTCATTTTCACACAGATGCCATTATTTAACTCTGCTGATGCATCAGAGGTTGAACTTGATCAAAGTTTTTGGAACATGATTTTTTTTTCTAGTAGCAGATGCCATCAGAATCACTTTCTCTTTTGTCATATAATTTCTCTGAAAAGGTCAGCATGACCCTATCTTCTGGGCAGAATTCATAAAATTATAAATATGTTCTTCTTAGTTTTAAAATCAAAATCTTGTTTGACAGAAAAAGCATGACCTCAACAATCACCTTGTTGGGATCTGAAAATGGGGGCTTATGTAAGTATGAATAATATGGACATTACCTTCGAAAAATCCAGATTTAGAAAACCTCTTTCAAGTTACAGACAACTTTTGCATTTGTTTTTTATAGTTTTTGAAAAATATTCTTCAGTAAATACAGAATGTGAATTTCCTGATGGCAAAGTGAAGGTTTGAGTCAGGAATGTAAGTCAGCACAGTTTTTCTGGCTGCAAGCCACCTTAGTTTACAAAGTCAAGGAGCAGATTTCTGCTTTTAAATGATCTGTAATTTCCCTTTCTTTTCAATTTATGATTAAAAAAATATACAAGGGTGTTAAATAAATAGCTCATCTTTTGCAACCTGATTCTGAGAGTGCTTACCTTATTTAGATATTACCCTTTAAAATTACCACAAAAATGCAGTGAAAAACTGGAAACTCTCCCTTGGTCTTTTCACATCCACAAACAAGCCTTTCTCCTCAAAAGTATTTTGACAAATAAATATGCTATTTCATATACTTCACTATTTCCTGTTGGACATTTGCTGTGTTGACACAGCAAACAATGTTCTTTTCAGTGCAGAGAATAATAAGAGAATTGTGTGGCTTAAAGCAAAACCAAAACACTTGTTGACTTTGTTGGGCACCCTAAGGCCCTTGCTTAATAATCACATTTTTCAGAGGAAGAAGTACTCACATTTTGTAAAAGTTTCATGACAGGTTAAATACAGGTCTGTTTAGAAATGTGATTTACCACAGCATATATTCACAGAAATATTTTTGAAATAGTTTGTGTTAGAAAATAAGCTGTAAAGCCAGACAGTACTGCTGCTAAATGAAGGGTGCTGATACCATTTCTGAACATTTGAAAAGTATTAAAAAAACTATATCCATCCAATGATTGCTTATTGTTGACTGTATGGATTGGAGGGTTACAATTCCAGGTGTATCTCTGGTGAAAAAAGGCTACTCAAAGGTAACTAAAGATCAAACATCATAATAAATAATATTATCATTATAAGAATACATTCAGTGATGAAAATTTTCTTACTGTCCTGCATCCCATTTGGCCTGAATTCTGCACCAAATGTCAGGGAGGGAAGAGTATGTGTGCCACTGTATGACTATTCAGTTCCAGAATTTTGTTGTGACTAGCATTTTCTTGTCTTTTCCAGCAAATTCATTCAGGCAAGGAGATATAGAAATAATTCTGCGAGTGTTCTCAATCCTTGCATGTCTATGAGTGTCAAAATGCACATGTGAGTATGGAAGAAGCTGTTTATAGTCAGAGGTGTCAGCAAAAGCTATCAAACATATGTTGCTTGAATGAAAGGTATTTTGTACTTAAAAAAGGGGAAAGTCAAGTAATTGATATAAAATCAAGATTACCCTGCCAGGTATGATTATCTCACCTGACATAAAAGTGTTTTGAGTGTTTGGTGCCAATTTTTGATTATCTCAATAGCACTTCAGGAGATCCTTGATGGGATGAGTAGCTGTTGTCTTTTCTGCCATGTGACACAAAAGTTTGTTCGAGGTTGGAGCCATCATGTGAGCAGCAAGGAAATTCCTTCTTGCTAATAAATTCTAAGCTGGTCTAAAAAATCCTCTTCAGTATTTGTAAACCTCTCCTCTTTCTTCTCTTCTGGGGTAGAGAGGGAAGGAGGACTTCAGTATGATGCTGAAGGATTGTGCTGTTATTCCTACCTCCCCCTAAAAGGGCTACAGTCTAGAAAGGCTGTGGAAGATAAAAATTTAGCAGTTATTCTGTGCACTTTGTCTCTTACCTGGCTAAAAAGGAAGAGATTGAATCATATGCAGAATTCAAGAGGTGTGGGAGAAGTGTGTGGAACGTGGAGGTGAGGAAGGACAAGAAGCACCAGTAGGAGCAGGGTTGTAGCTGAGCTAAACAGAATGCAGCATGAACAGGGGAGAAATACAGACTTCTCATCAGCAAAGTAACAGATGCTATTTCTTTATCTGAGCTCTAGGTGTTGGGAGAAAACCCAGTGGATTTTATCACTTTGTAAATGCCTCAGTTTGAAAAAGAGAATTAAGCTCCCAAAGCAATGAATTTAACAGATTCCATCATGAACTAGGAGAGAGGCTGCACACTTTTAATTTTCTTTTTTTTTCCTGGAAGTTAGTGTTGCTTGTTAAATTTCCATAGTGAACCAAGTGAGTCCCTGAAACAAACATAGCCCAGAAAAGTATGGAGTGACTTGTATCAAGAATAATTGACTCAATTTTTGCTCAAATGGCCTGAGTCATCACATAAAACTCTGCTGGCATTCTTGTAATGTAAATCCCTTTTAGAAGAAATATATACCTCAACATGTGGGATGTATTTTAGATTTAAGGGACAGCTTTGTTCCCTTCCAATTGCCTTAGGCACTTTAATGAAGGAACTTTCTGCCTTTTCTTAGGCTCTTGGCAGGTTTCTTCTGTTGTTTTCTACAATAAAAGAGACATCATATGCAGAGTCATATTCCTTCTAGCACAGAGCCCTTTAGCTCCCATCATTTCTATTTATGTTTGCAGAGGAATGTGTATGCTGGAACATGGTAGAAATTATTTCTAAACTCTGGCTGACTGGAGTGCTACTTGTACCATTTTTGTTTGTTTCCAGAGCTTAGTGTGAATGAACTCTTTTTTTTTTTTCTTAGTTAATTGCTCATGATTAACACTTTCTACACCCATTGAATGTCTTGTCCAGTTTAACTTTCCTTGCCCTTACTGTGGGTATTCAGGGTACAAAAACAGCCTCTGGGGTGTCTTTCTGTTCTCCAGGCAGTGTGCTGAAGAATTGTATTACTATTCTCAATTTCAGCTTATTTCCCTTTTTCTTTTTTTCTCCCCTATATTAATTTCTTTTCTCTAATTAATTTAACTTTTTATATGATTGTTTCCTTTTTATTAAGAGCTATATCTAACTTCTATTAACATTTCATTTCCCAGTGCTTTTTCTTCTTCTTTGCCTTCTTTTCCTAGGCCTAATGTAAGCTCTGGACCTAAATAATATTAGGAGTTGTTTTAATTCTTAACCTCCCCCAGAAATGATGCACATCACAGCACTGAGGACCCTTCAGCCCTTCCTACTGTTTGATTACATTCACTGAGGCTTTTATTTTTGTTTTGATAGTGTTTTGGTCATTTCCTACCTCCTCTCCCCCAGCTCAGCCTTTCCACTAATTGTGCTGGTTTGTGCTCCTCTGAAACCTGTAGCCATCAGGTACAAAAATCTGTGGAGTTGTTGTTTGCCCTGTATTTAGGACAGCTTGACTCTTATTAACCAGTTATGTTGATTCTCATTGAAGGATCATCTCTCATACAGGGTCAGTCTGTTCACCTGTAACAAACCTGTAATTAACTGGATTCTTTGTTCTGTAAGAAAACTTTATGATTCCGTCTGATTAAACAAAAATGGCAGGCTTGGGAGAGTGTCTCTGAGGAACAGAGCCACAGTGATAATAAAGAAGGACTTTTCCACATTCACACCCATCTTAGCAGTTCCCCACTGGGGAGCATCTCTCCCCTGATGGCCTGAGCAGTGCTGGTTGGTTGTTGAGATAGCAGCTAATGGAGAAAATAGGAGTTCAGTGCAAGATCAGGGACTCCTGTAAGGAAGGAATGAGCTCATGTGCATCTATGGATTCACAAAATGCCTTTCCATATGTCTGAATTGCTTTAATCCTGTCAGCCTCGATGGCAGGAGCAGGGAAGATAAAGACTTTCAGATTTGCAGGCAGCCCGAGCATTGGTGCAGGATCCTTGGGGTTGTCTTTCCCTTTTCCATGACAAAGGTGTTGAATCGTGACAACCAAGGACTGAAAGAGGTGACCCCATGTGGAACAGTCCAGCTCTCAGTGAGAGGGTGAACCTCAGCCCCGTTGCTGACTCCCATGGGCTGTGTCTGCAGAAGCAGCAAGGACAGTTCCAAACTGCTCTCCTGGCAGAAGGAAGGAGTGTGGGGATCCTTGTGGCCTGCTGGATGAGCCACACATGTGCTGAGAATTAAAGTGTGCTTTACTCCCTGCTTTGTCATCTGCCTGGAAGTTTTTTTCCAGCCAGAGGGTTCACAGTGTGAAGGCATCCCTGTCTTTCACTTTATAGCCTACAGCACGGCCAGCATCTGAAATTTTCAAGGGAAAGTGGTGGACAATCAGGCTTCTCAGTTTTTCACACTTTAGGGGTGACCTCAGGAAGAAAACATTTTTTCCTGCCCTCCAAGTATTTAGCCCTTGTCTCCTCTGTTTTTCAAAACCTTCATTCTGTAGAAACACACTCCTGCTGACTTGCATGAGTTACCTATGGATGTTATTGCAAATGTACACATATATGTATGATCACAGTTTCTGTCTCTGAAACTTATTTTAAGCCTTTTTTAAAGCCAACCCTGTTGCTTATAGAAGTTGCCACTGTATTTTGAGGAGGTTTCTGGCACTAAGTGAAGAAACTGTTTGACTTCTATACAGAGTGAGAGGGAACCTCGGCCCATGAGGAAGGTGTTTCCTCCTTGGCTAGGTGCCTGCCCTTAGGTTGGGGCTTCCTTTATTTGTGTTGAGAAAGCACAAAAGAAATGTACCTCAGGGCTGTGACAATGGTATCTTGCTGCCCAACTTGTGGAGCTTTTTGTCTAATGCCTAGAGGAGAGAGCAGGGTGGACATATTTCCTAAGGAGTTCTCTGTGCATTTTGTCTTTCACTGTGTGTGATCACCTCCTTTCAAGGGCAAACAAACTTGGCTGTCTTCCTGACTCACAGCTGCTTTTATTCCCAAGTTTTCTTTGAAAGAGAGATGAGCAGCTGGAACACTGAGCTTGGACGTTGCTGCTCTGCTGGAGAGAGGGGACCTGGGTGTGGGAGGAGTGAAGAACTCTCCGGGCAGTGTGGGGTTGCAGCTCTTACTCTGTCAGGTCTAAGCCATCTGTCAGGTGCAGCCTGGAGCCAGGGTGAGTGTGGGTGGCCATCAATACCCCATGGATTGCCAGTGAGGAACTGTAATGTGGAGGTAGAAGGGAGGAAGGGGTCAGTTTTAGTAATGGGGAGGTGGTAAGGGCACTGGGTCCCTTCTGCCTTGCCATCAGAAGTGACTTTTTATGTTCTTGTCATACCACGGGCTCAGAGCAGTCATTCCCTGTCCAGTTCAGGCTAAACCTCATTTGTGGAAATTGGTGCTGTTCTGTGCTTCACTAGAAAACTGGTATTTTTTTCTTTCTTTTGGGCTGTATTTTACTTGTGTATGGATTCAGCAGTGTAATTGTATCCAAGTGTGCAGCCAGTCTGGCCACCTCTGTCTTCTTTTGATTCCTTGGGCGGTAGCAACTGCAGAATCCTATTCCAGGTGGCACAGATTTATGTAGTTCAAGTAACATATTCGTGCTGAGATGCAGATGCTGGATCTCTAGAAGGGTTTGGGGGCAAGAGGCTTCAGGGCCAGGAGAGCAGGGCTCATATCAGCAGGAGAAGGCTCTCTTACTTCTCTTCTCTTACTTCTCTTCTCTTACTTCTCTTACTTCTCTTACTTCTCTTACTTCTCTTCTCTTCTCTTCTCTTCTCTTCTCTTACTTCTCTTACTTCTCTTACTTCTCTTACTTCTCTTAATTCTCTTACTTCTCTTACTTCTCTCAATTTGTTGCATAAGTGCAACGAGAGTGTTCTGTGGTTGCAACAATAGCCTTTAATGCATTGAAAAATAAAAGCATTCTGTAGAAAGTGGGGGAAAACAACAGAGGGTTAAAGAATGTATAAGTATCTGCTTGTATATAAGTATATATACAAGCAGATGCAATAAAAGAATGATAACAGGTGATATTGAGTGATATGTCCTTAGTCAAAATATTGCTGATGTATCTTATGCTTGCGCACTTGGGCTTTTTTGGGACTGGCTTTGTGTTTAAACATTGCCTGATATGTGGTGTGTGTGACTGTGTTACTCAGTTTTGCTTTGAAAAGTCTGAAGATTTCTGCAGATTTCACTATCAAACTTGCTTCTGGGCAAAGAAGAATTCCACAGTACTCTGACAATCGAAGGTGGAAGTGATAGCAAAACATGTTGTCCAAAGAAAATGGCTTTATAAGCATATTCACACTACTACTGTAATTTTTATGTCAATATTCTTTCCTGCTTACAACTACAGTGAAATAGTTAGCAGTGTTTATTTATGAGCAGTGTTTAATAGGTTTGAGAGTGAAACACCATGGAAAAGGATGAGGCAGGTACAAAATTTCTTTAGGTCTTATCTCCAGCTTATCTTTTTCAGGTTGAAACACCAGGCATTTTTCAAACACATATTTCAGAGAGATTGTGAGGCACACAGTGGCACCCAGCATGTAAAATAACAAGTTCACAGTCTGTGGCAACTCATTTGATGGATATTTTGATTCCAGTGATCAGATATTATGCAAACTTTGGGGGGAAAAAAAGGAGATTTTATGGGATATGGATGGCACAAGAAAAGCTGATGTCACAGAGATTTATGCTGCTTCTCTAGTTCTTTAATTCTGTAGAAATACAACCCAACAAACTCGAGTCTTACTTGGTAAGTGAATATGCATTGGATGCAGATATCTGGATTAAAAAAATTGTTCAGATCAGTTTTCATTAGAACTGCACTTCATATTATTAAAATGTGATGGATGTATTTGTATGAGGAGGAAGTTCACAGTTATATTTAGTTTTCTCCTCTCAGCAATTTATAACCTAAGCATTAGTCAGCTACCCAATCTCCAGTCCCTTTCAGGAGATATAAATAAATACAGTGTAATACACAAGCAGTAAAATTTATGATCACTGATTGATGTCACTCCTGTCTCTTTCTTGTGATGCTGAATAGAGGGTAAAGAAAACAATTTCTTAAAACATGCACAATCTTGACTCTTTCTGTTGATATGTAGCTGCAGCAGGCTAAATCCTGTGGCCTTCACTCAAACTTGTTACCTAATGTGATGGTTAAATGACGAAAGTGAGATTTTCACCTCTAGAATGAAACTAGATCCTGTGTCGAAAACCTGTCCAGAGCATATGATCTTCTTTGAGTCCTGAGAGTCAGACAAAAGTGTTATTTCTTGTGCTGGTGAGTCTCTGAGGTGCATTTTGGCCTCAAAAATGCAAAAGTTAGCTCTACCACTTATAGACATCCCTTTACCTTAGCTGTCCTCTATTTTCACTTACATCTCTGGCATATTTTATAGGCTGCTGATTAAGTGCCTCCTGAGTTGCATCATGCTATCCTTCATTTTTCCTCCTTTACCTGCAAGGCAAATGACCACAATATTAATAAATTATGCTTCTTATCTCACTCTTCCCCATCTCCCAAAGCAGGTAATTACATGTGTCCTGATTTAAAACTCTTTTGATATTCTTAATTTTTTGGCAGTAATCATACAGAATTTTGACAAAAAGAATTTTTTCAAAAAGATAGAAATTAATTTCAATATTAATTCTGACACGGCTATTATAAATAATAAAATGTTGGGTTAGTCATCTGAGGTCCAGCAGAAACTGGGAACTTCAGTGTGTTTTCCCACAAGTGAAATGTAAGGAGGAAATTCCTGTTTACCTGAAGCTGCAGAATGTTGTCCTGTGCTGTGTTTAGTCATGTGCATGCACACAGATATACAGAGTGTGAATGAAATGGCCTGAATGCCAAGGCCCTTTTGCTGCTGCTGTGCTGCAGAACTCTCACAAATGTCAGGTGTGCTCTTGCTAGCCATGCAAGTGATCTGAAATAACTCTGCTCTGGGGTTTTAAATTGACCCAGAAGTTATTTCCTGGTTTACAAGTGTTTCTTATTCTTATTTTGTAGAAAGAAACATTTGGAAAATGCTGTTGGGCACATGGTGGGATTCTTGGAGCAGGTCCAGAAGCTGGACTTCAGTGATCCTTGTGGGCCCCTTCCAACTCAGGACACCCCATGATTCTGTGATATTCTGTGATCTGATGATGATATTCATGGCTTGACAGTGATCTTACCATAATTGTTACTTTTCTGAAAAATCACATCAGAAATATGTGCCCTCTAGTTTGTTAAATGAATTATGAAATACCTACCTGAACATGTGGCAGAATGCTTTGGAAGTACACATTTGTTAAGATTGAAAACATTGATGCAAGTCTGAAAATCTCTGTGACTTTTGGCCAAAAAAGTTTTTTTAAGCGACAAAAAGGTGTTCACCCTCTTCTTCAAAATTTTGGCTTTGACCTCAGTGCTGGAAAACTCTTTTGTGTCATGTTGCCTTATGTGGTCACTGGATGAATCCATGTTGTTTCTGCATAGCTGCTTGAGTTGTACATTCAGGTCAGGCTGTTTTTGTGACTGTGTGAAGCTGTGTCTGTGTGCAGATTTGGAAAACATTCTGTTATCTTTTCCCCGGCTGCTTTTCCTGTCTGTGCTGTTTTCAAAGCAATGTTTAGTTCACTGATTCTTTCCTCCCTTCAAGCTTTCCCAAAACAAGAAGGGGAGAGGATAAAAAAAAAGGAGAAAAAGCCAGTCTGGAAATTAATAGTGCCTTAAAAATGAGGAGATTTGCCTGTTATAGGACCACCAGTCCGAGCAGCACTTCCTAGAGGCAGCTCTGTGGAGGAAGGTGTTTGAAGTTTTTGTTCTCTTTTGTTGTACTCTGCAGTGAGAGGGGAAACATCCCTGCTGGTGGGAATGATCTTTCTGGAAAAGCTATTGGGAAGTCCCAGAGCACAGTCCCTGGTTTGGGTGATCTGGGGGCGGATCTTTGCTGAGGATTCTGGGGTGCAAATGATGATGAAATTAGGGAAAATTTGAAATTAAAGTGCCAGAAGATGACAGGTGGGCCCCTGTGCTAAGGTCAGCATCACATAAGGGACAGGACAGTTCAGTAAAATTAGTGTCTGCTGTAAAATTACAGGTCTGAACTCATGTATACCCTTCTAGGGACACAGTGATGTCTTTTTTTACACCATGCTGTTCTGGAAAAAAAACCTGTCTTAACTATCTTCCACAGTACAGATTCCTTTCAGGCATTAAGGCTGGTCCAGCTGAAGGTTACACCCAGGAAGCCGTGCAAGGAGAGGGTTAGTTTGGGTATCAGGAAAGTGTTCTTCACCCAGAGGGTGGCTGGGCACTGAACAGGCTCCCAGGGAAGTGGTCACAGCCCCAAACCTGACAGAGCTCAGGGAGCATTTGGACAAGGCTTTCAAGCACATCCCAGTGTATTAATCCCTTTTGAAAAGCAAAATAATAAATGTCACTAGCTGTTCTGCAGCAGATTTCAGGTTACCTGTGCTATAGTTATTTGTATTAAGGGTGTTGTAAAAGAACCTATAAGAAACAGTTTCATTGTCTCTAATGCAGGATCAAAAGGAGTCTTTCAAGGTGGAAAGGAAAAAAGTTGTTATAGTAGGGGCAGATCCAAGATTCTTAATTTGAATAATTAAACCTATTTTGTATTTTTAAAAGCATTTCTAGGAAATAGTGACTTTATGGCATGATTGTTACTTAAGTCAGCCCTATTGTTAGGTTTAAAGTGCATTTGAATTTGTTCTTTTTACTCAGATGTTTTAGCATTCCAGGAGTCAATTTCTTGCACAATGAACAGCAATTTTAACTATTGTTTTATCATCACTGTCTTGTTCTTTAGTGAGCTTTTGATGACATGACTTTTAGCATTCATGGCATGTATGATTCCTAGTTTGAGACTTTTTAATTAACATTTTGATTTTAAGGTAGGTTTCAGTTAGAAAAAAATTCTTAACTGAATCTAATAGAAGATAAATAGTTTTCATAATAATTGCAGCTGGAAATCAATTTATCTGAAGTTTTCAGGAAAACTAGAGAATCCAGATTTTTGTTCCTAAACTGAAGCTTAGTTTGAATGGTGGATTTCAGGTCTGAGTTTGAGTCTGGTTCTGGAACCTTACACAGCTCGACAAAAATATTTTTTGTTTTTCAGTGTGGGATTTTTTCTGAGTGTGGAAAAACAGAGATAACAGCAGGATGACTGGAACAGAAGTTGTCACATCCCATAGAAAGATTCTGTTTCATGTGACTTCAACCATTATTCTGTGCAGAGCAAGGAGATGTGTCATTCCTAGCCACAGCTTTTTGCTGATTGCATTGCAGTGGAAAGGCAGAGCTGTCCCTTTTCTATGTGATAACAAACTTAGACAACAAAATTACTTTACCTTGTAACTCAGAACAAAAATCTACCATTCCTGTCAAACTATGTTTGTAAATGAGCTCGCTAACTCAAACAAACCCACCATAAATCTAGAGACTGAAGGTGGCAGCTGCTGAAGGTATTCAGTAGTGCAGTACAGGAAAAGGATTTTATTTAGGGTATCAATATATCACCTTCCAAACAGTGAAAGTCATTCAGTAAAATCCAGACTTTCTAATAATTAATCCCATTAAAGGTAAATGGAAGCTTTGTCAGCCTAGTGTTTAAAGCTCTCATCGAGAGACTTATTTATTTGAAAAATAGCTGATTTGTTTAACAGAAATTGAAATTATTAATTCCAAATTTACTATTCAGTAAATTACATTTTATGTTTCATGAATATTGTGTGTTTTCTTCGTTGTAGCCTAAGCTTTTACAAGTGAAATCAATTTCTTTCCTCAACTCTATTCATCATGAGGAAATATAAATCCTGTCTTTTATGAAGCTGTCATAGTTCCTAAGAAATATTAGACCCTAGGGCCCACTACTCCATTTAAAACATCCTTCATGTTCCTACAATTTTTTTTTTAACAGTCCTTTTGCTTGTTTGATGACTGTTACTCTTCCCCTTCTCATTTAGTGAAATTCAATATTATGTCCTTATCCTTTTTTTCTTTTTTTTAACACAAGTTAACAGAACATATTAAAAAGCAGAGGTTTAGTATTTTAGTTTTTTAAGGGAATATAACCATGTTTATCACATTGTCTATATTTTTAATAGACAAAAATACTCTTTTGTATTTTTTGTTTGCTTGCATATTCTCTGAAAGGTGTGGGCAACCCAGATGAATTGGACAAGAACCCAAGCTGTGTAAGGCTTGATTCTCAAGTAATATTTACATCCTTGAAGAAGCCGAGAAATACATACTGGGATTTAAAAAAAAATGCACAGAGGCACTTATCTTTTTCTTACATATTCTGAAAATTCTGGTTATGCTGTTTGCAGAGCTGATGAAGTAATGCTTAGATTCTTATTAATTAATTAACTGATTATTAAATATATATTTTTTTTCCTTTTCAGTCCATTCTTTTCCTAGCTCAGTGGCTCAGGATTGTGCTTGTATCCAGGCTTACTTGAAGGAAGTTTCTCAAGGTGCTCTGGCTGATGAATTAGCTAACCTAGCTCAGAATAAAAGTCAATTTGGAGCCTGAGGTGGTGGTGGTGTGGGTTTTTTTACCAAATTTTTTCTCTTTGATTTTAGCTTGAACAGTTCATACCAAACGCAGATGAGATTCCTGTCACCTAACTCTAGTTATCTTAAAGTTAAGTGCTCATTTTCAGCTAATTGTCTAGACACTCTTTATCATCAGCGAAGAAATAGAGGCACTTCAGGAGTGATTAATCCCATCCCAAAATAGATGTCTAAGCTGGGATGAATTGGAAGTAGCTGTCTTCACCAAACAGCAGGAGAGCACTGACAAGTGGTTAGACAAAGAGGAGCTGAAGGCAGCTGAGATGGTGCCCCTCTTCTCTCTCAGTGGTTTTGCTGATTTAAGAGATGAGTTACATTTTTCAGTGTTTGTGGAATAGTTTGACCATGTGAAATAGATGCTGGTTTCAAGTTCCACCAGACTCAGGAGTGCATCAGGCAGAATTTGGTGCACCCAGTTCCACTGCTCCTGTGCAGCCTGTGCTTTGTTGGGGTTTGTCAAAAGGTAGCTGGAAAAAACAAAAGCTGGTGCATAAAGCATTGCTCATATTCCAGGTTGGGATCAGCCTAGAGATCAGCATCCACCCACAGGGAAGGCTCCACTTGGTTACTCCTCTGCACAAACCATGTCACAGTGAGACTTCAAAGCTGCCCTCTCACTTTCTCATTTGTTTTCTGAAACATAAATATTCTAACTGAAAAACAAATTAAACACACAGTGTGTATTCAGCATAACTCAAAAGTAACTGGAATGGAAAGCATTTCAAGCTGGCAAGAATATTAGACAAGTTTAATACCATATAAATGGTTTTCTCAATAAAGTTCAGAATTAATAGCCATTAGAACATTAATGAAGGTTGAAATTTTCCTCAATAGAGTACTTAGTAACACTTTTACAGTAGGAATCCTGTGCAGTAATTTTTATTCCCCTGTGTTTTTTCATGTCTTTTCATGAAATAAGAGCATTTAACATAAAATTAATCAAAAATGTTTCTATTTCGAGGTGTACTATATAACAGAAACAAAACCAACTGAAGGCAATTATTAAACTTTCATTTGCTTCTCCAGAATTAAGGTTCTGCTGAATGTTTTTCATAATTGGACAATAGTGTTTTTCAGCTGACAGTGAGCCTTTCACTGAGAAAGTGTGGACAAAACAGCCACATCTTTGATATAGGATGTCACCTCTATGAAAATTTGCTTAACAGTTTAAAGAAATTTAAGCCTGCACTGATTCTGGGCTGAGACAGGAGAAAATAACACTGGCAGATTCCCATTGAGCTCTGCCCATCTGTGAAATATTTTCCCTGGATTTTGGTAGCAATGTAAATATGCCAGTGGAAAATATTACTGAGTGTCTGTGAAGAATTTTGGTTCTTGAACTACTCATTGCTTTTTCTCTTCCCTTTGTTACTCTAGTTCAAAGAAAGGAATGGAGATTCTGCTAGATTGTTATCAGAGCTTTATCTTATTCGTATTTAAAACCACTTACACTCATTCTGCTTACATTTTACTGATACCATCTTAACATAAGAACTGCAAATCTTTAGAGTCCCCTGCTCAGTAGGCACAGAAGTCTGTGCTGCAAGACCACATTTCCTTGCTTGTTGTATGTTATAGTGGAAACAGACCAGTCAGTTAACTGCATAGTTGTATGTTTATGGTGCACAATGCAGCATCTTTTCTCATCTAGTTGTTCCTTCAGCTGTACAAAACAAGATGCTGTAGATGTTTCAAAACCAGAAGATTCTTCTGGTTTACTTCCATAAGGACATAGCTTTTGCTAGCATTCTGATGTTTGTTGTTCTTCTTTCCCTTACCAAACTGTGACTATAAAGACATACACATCATGGGTTATTTTTTTCATCCTTTTAATAATAATAGTAACGATGATGATAATTAAAAAAAACCTTGTTGCAATTACTTTTCCGTTTATTGTCACGACGGATTTCTCACAAAGGAAATTTGACAGGCAGATTTCTGGAGCTCTTGACGGAGTTGAAAGAGCAGCCTATGCATGTCATTGTACATGCACAGTGGGGCGACGAACACAAACCACACACACAGAAAACAAGGCACTGGTAAGACTGTACAAGTAATAAACGACCGAGAGGTTGCCGATACATTAAAAACCGAGCTTCTAGTGCCAGCAGCCACCTCACCACCCTAAAGCTGTGCGTGGTTTGGGGGCTCTCTGCTCAGCAGCCCCTCTGTGTCCCTCTTTCCATACGTGTTGGAGCCCACGTTTGTGGGTGGGTAAAGGGCGCCGATGCTGCTGCTGGAGCGCACCAGGAAGTCGGCCAAGCGCTGCGTCACGCACGTGGCCGTGTTGCATTTCCTCTTCTCCAGCTGGTGGCTGCCAAGGTGGGACAAAGAGAGCCAGGATTAAGCCCAAGGATGAGCAATCCAGCGTGCCACTTCTCATAGTCACTTGAGCTCTGCTAAACGTGGGAGTTCTTTTAATGCGTGCACAAATAGAGGAACGTTAGAATCTTCCCACCACCTACTTTGTGCCTGAGGAAAATTCCTTGTGCTGGGTGCTATTATCAGTTTTAATGAGGGGGGGTTATTCAAATGCAGAGACCTGAACAGTCATATGTCATTTTTATTGATATCCTGCACAGCAGTTTATGACATCTAGAAAACCTATAATGATAGTATAGGTAAGACACTAAGTGAAAACAATGACTAAATGTTTAACTTTCAGCAGAACTTCTAAATCTATTTAGAGCTCTTGCTGATATCATGAGGATTACTAACAGAATGATGATCACTAACATTTATTTAGTTCTCGTGTTTCCACAGAATCATATCCTGCTCCCACTGAAGTGAGTGGTAATATTCCAGTCCACACCGAGTGGATTAAATCCCAAGACTCTCCAAACTGCACCCCATACCATGAGAGGTAGGAGGCTTTGCCAGCTTCTGCCAGCTTCAGTGCCACTTAGGATGGTCTTTAGCTTTGTCTCTCTACCACTAAGCTCTGACTAAACAGAGGTTCCCTCTACTGGAAAACTGCCACATCTCTTTTGAAACACCAACAGCTTGAAAGTTCTGTTGTGGTGACAGAGAATCCTTTGCTGAATGATACCTTAAAGAGTGTCCAAGGAAGAATCCATATCTAAAAGAAAAACATTTTATGATCTGAACCAACAGACCATGTACAGAACTCCATGTAAAACTTATGTAGCATGAAGGGTGTTTTTTTTTTAAATCGCAAGAAAATGGTTAGTTTGAGAGAGCTTGCGTTTTCAAATTTGTTTCTTAGACTGTTGTGTTATTCCTTCAGACAGAAATACTTGCTTGCTGAGATTGCCTACTGAGTTATTGCTTCTTTTCTTGGACTTATTCATGCTGATATGGCATGAGTTAGACACCAGTTTGTGGCTAAAATTTACTGTGAAGAGCAACAATAACACAGTTTTAAGCTCCCAGCCGTTACCAATATTTTCCTTTGCTTACTGATTATTAAATCTATCATCTAAAATGTCACATAGCCTTTTGAAGTCATTTGTATTGATCTAAGAATCCAAGTGGAATAGCAACTGTGAAAGGAATGTCTGTATTTTACTGGTTCTTCATTAGTAGACAGGCAGCATTTTTTTTAAGCAATTAATATTTTAAATGTGTAATTGCATTGAAAGAAATTAATTGGATAGGGCTTTATATAACCTCTCATAGACTTTCTATTGGTTTTAATCAAGTCCTTAACATAGGAGGTTCAGACAGCAACTGGCTCTCACAGGGATCCTGCTTTGTTTGTGGACGCAGAATTCTCTTTTCCACCAAAGCTACAAAATCAGGCCCTGACACCCCAAGTTTAAAACTCCAGCCCTTACAGGGAGCTGCTGGGTTTCCATCTCACCTCTGGCTGAACCCACCATCCCTTTTAGCTGTGTGATCAGCAGCCTTTGAGTGGACACATGCTGCCAGGACACAATTCACACAGTGAGACATGGTTCCAGGCCCCAGAAAAGCAGATAAGGCACAGCACACTCAGCAAGGTGATGCCTTGTGTTGGAGTATTACGGTTATTTTGGGGGGGAGGGGGTGTATTTTTTTTTAAAGTGATAGCTGTAAAAATGTGAGGACTTGGTCTCTGTTATAAAAGTACTTTGTAAGGTACAAAAATTGTCATATAATAGTGTTTTTAAAATATACATTCAAAAAGAGAGGAACAGACAATTATACATACATATGTATTTACTGAATTAATCTATAACAGAATTCACATTGAAAGAAATTCACTCAAAAGCCTGACAAAACTAGATGAACTTGATGATTCTGTGAAAAATAGAATAGTTCAGTGCTGCTTATCTTTTAGTACAAATTGCAAATAAATCTTGAAGTGCTTTTTATTCGTTAAAAATTGCCTGTAATTGCATTTATGAATTTATAAAGGACACTCTATTTCAGACAAGTGAAATTCTATCAGAACCAATTTCTTATTTTCTTTCTTCCTGTGATTAAATTAATATTTAATTCTGTGATTTAAAAAAATGCTTAATTACTGAAAGCATTTGTACTATAAAATAATTCCATTTTAGCAGAGCAGTAGTATTATTAAGAAGGGTATGTTTTCTTTTTCTTTCCCTTCAGGCTCGGAAATCTGACAAATTTTTTAAAAAGGAAGGCACGTGCAAAATACACCTTTCTTCTCAAGGTAATGTAGTATTTGCAGCCTTTGTAATTTATGAAAGTGTTATAAATGTAAAGCAATTAAATGATTTGCAACTTTGTACCTGGATTTCACTTTCTACCCTGAATGCTTTGATCTTTATGTTACAGAAAAGCTGATCTTTAAGCTTACAAGAAAGCTGTATTTAGTAGAAGGATATTTGAACCTATTTTTTGGAGAAAAAACAGCAGAAGTAGCAGGATATCACTGGAACAAAGTTTGCTTCAAGATTCAATCTGATATGTCTGGAAGAAACAAGGAAAAATCAATACCTTTTTGTCTTTGCTGCTGGTTGTTCTGGCATTTCCTCACTAAATCCTGAGAGTGTATTCTGTGACATTACAGGCAACATCCATCCTTGTCTCTTGGAAGTACCACCAGATAGATCATCAGCCACAGACAGCAATCTTTGAACAACAATAAAATAGGGAGCTTGAATAACTCTATTTTGGTGTTGTTTGAGACATGAAAGCAAAAGCAACTCATGCAATAATCTAAACACATTTTTTCCTAAAAGGAAATAAACATGATTGTTTGTTACTCACCTCTCAATAGGTGTAGCTTCCAAACAGCTCAGGGTGACAGAAAGTGCAATGAAGAAAACTGACAGCTTTAGGTTGCACATCTTTCCTTCCAAACTTTCTGAAAAGAACAGTGATTCAAAACTGAAGGCTAACCCAAATACTCTTCAGCACATCCCATCCCTGATGCCCATTCTGTCCTAAATCCAGAGCAGCTGGTCTTTTTCACAGGCTAGAGTGAGAAAAACAGTCCCCTCAAGTTTAGTGACACAATTCAGTTTCAGAAATATAACTCTCAGCAGTAAATGATCATTTTCCATCCAGTACTTCCAATCCTACCCCTTATCTCTGGTTTGCATTTCCTGGCATATCCCAGTCTCAAATTCTGGTCCTCAGTGCAGTTTACTTTAAAGTTGTCTTAGCCTTTTCCTGAAAAACGCTCTTGATTAATAATAGGGGGTATTGTGCTTTTCTAAAGCACATCTGTTGCACTGCAGGTAAAGTAAGAAAAAAGGGAAATTATTTACCTTTTTGTGGATCTAACTGGAGAAGCCAAGAAAGCCCTCTTGGTTAGCAAGGAGTGTGCATGCAACAATTCCACGCTTGCATCTAGCTCTGGAGTATCCTTTTCCCTCTTCCTTTCTGGCTCTTATATATCCTTGACACCTTTCTCAGCTCTGACATCAGGCAGCACAGAGAGACTGTCGTTAATTCCAATCCCTGCAGACAGAAAGTGCCCCAGAGAGGAGCAGAGGCAGGTGGGTCATTATTGCCCTAGTACATCAGTAAATATTCACCTGGTGCATGCAGAATGCCCTGGTGAAGGTGCTGCAATAGCACACTGCACATCAGAAATGTAGCCTCAATTTTGCAGCTCTGATAAGCTGCTGAGGTAATATTCCCTGTGGGTGTTTTCGAGGGCTAAATAAGGTAACAAAAGTTACAAAGAAAGCCAGAGCAGGTGAAAAACACCAGGCCGCTGGTAATTGAAATACAAGAAAACATATCTCAGAAAGATAGAAAAGTTAAGGTTGTGGAGGTTTGCTGTAGAATATAGATCAGAAAGAAAAGGTGTCTGAAGGGATAAAAGCCGTATGACAAATAAGAAAAGAGTGAAAGTTATTTAAATTGACAGAGTTCTCATTCAGGGTAGCACGGTAGAAATCATGTACATTTTTCAGTCAAGTCTAAATGTGAATGAAAATTCTGTCACTATGAATGTAAAATCTCATATTTTACTAACGCAGGTGGATTTGTCATGTGTGAAAATTGAGTCAATTAATATTTTTCAGAAGGCAAAGACTAGGATTAAAAAGCCAGGAAATGTCAGAATGAAACTACCTGTGCAAATTTATTTCTCTAGTATGCATTGAGTATTGCTCAGGGAAAAATAGGCAGCTTTTGATAGACTAAATCCAATGTTAATGAAATACCTAATTGCAGATTTCCAAGGACACTGATCAGAACCACTTACCTCTGATTACAGTGGAAATTAGGCAAATCACTTTCCCCCCCCACCCTTGTCTCTTTAGTTTCTGCAAGGTACCCCATTACCCTTGGAAAACAGGTCTTTTAATTATTTATAAAGGTCAAGGTTCTGGCACAAAAGCTGAGCAAAAGTTCTCTGTGATAAGAAGTTACCATGTGCATCTTTTCTATCCCCAAGAGCAGGAATTAGTTCAGAACTGCTTCAGTGCCAAGTCCATTGCCTTAACTGGAAACCCCCTTCTTTGTTGGTTTGGTCTGTAGTACCAGATTTTCATTGCAATGGCTCAAGTTCCAGTGTTGGCTCCCTTCAGGCATCTCTGCTACTTGAGGTGAATACAGAAGGAATATTTAGCTGGGATAGTAGCTTCTTAACTTGATTACAACAGTCTGTAAATAAGCCTCTAGAAAGTGACAAAATGTTTTCTTGATTGTTGTAGATGTTGCTTTGGGTTTTTTTTTTGTTTGATGTGGTTATTATTTTTTTTTTAGAGGGGTGCTACTGGTGGATATTTTTCTCTCTGTTTTTAATATGATCATATACTTCTTTTCACCAGGTTCCTGTTATTCTCTCTCTGGATGGACAGCCCCAGTGTAAGAGAAGTAAGTACAGTGTTTTATCTTCACCATGACAGTAAGTTCTGTGCAACACCTGAAACAAGTTTCTCTCTCCAAAGACTCACTGTAGAATTTGGCTAAGATGAAATAACTGGTGTTACTGTCTTTGGGGCAATTTCTCTCCTCTGAAATGATTAAACCCATTTTGCAGAGATAGTATTGTGTTGAAAAACAGTTTATACAGATATTCTAGCTGGGGATTGACATCAGCCAATCTTCACTGCTTGGATATTGGACTTGAAAATGCCTTAGTGTGCTTTTTCCTGGGTGGAAAGGGATCCAGGTGCCACTGACACTCAGCAGTGGTCTTTATGCTCAGCCCATGTGAGAGATACTATTTCAAATCCTGAAAAGCAATGGTTAGATCAGTTTGTGTTTAAGATTTCAAAAGACTGAACTTAATACCCAGAATCTCTTCTGTTTTAAGGCATCTGAGTGGCTGGTTTCTGTATCAAACTTGAATCAAGCTATGGGTTGAGAGAAATAAAATCAAACAGCAATTTTCAAATAAAAATATTGGTCCCAATTTCTAACTGCAGCTGTCCTGCAAGTAGACTGGGGGGGGAGCCATTAGTGCTTTGAGAGAAGAAGAGAAAGGCTGTTGCTTGAGTGCATTGTAGAAATGAAAGTAGGCTCATGATGTCCCAGGAGCATTGCCAGACTGCACAGCATCTTGGCAGAGTCTGCAAGAAGTCTATCCAGCAGTTAGTCACATGTAATGTTAACAAAATTAAGGTTTTGCAGCTCCTGTTGCAAGTTTTCTCAGCAGGAGTAGTGTTTTCCTACACAAACAGGAATGGAATATTAAATTGTGGGATCTCTTTGACAGCAGAACTATTCATAACTCAAATTTCAAGATGCTGGCACTAAATACTTTGCAGTTAGTGCCATTCAGTGGTGGTTGGAACACTGTTTTTACCACTGACAAAGTTCCCTAACCTTGATCTTAGAGAAAACCCTTCATTCTTGTGCATGAAAACTGTTATCAGCCTAAGGAAAAAGAAAATCAAGTGTTCTCATCAAAGAAATCTGTGATCAATTCTATTCTGAGTAGTTACATGTTAATGTTAGATATTTATAGTGGTGTTTAAGTCTTTATGCAAAGATTTGCCTAAAGAATTGTGCCTATAAGAGGGTTAGGTGACACCAGAGCTGAGGTTTAAAAACAATCCAGAAGACATGTTTTCCCAATTCCTTGAACCCTCCTGGAAACTGCCTACACAATGTCTGGAGCTGCAAAATGCTGACCATGCTCTGCACTGGCAGCAGAGGAACAGGAACCAGCCTTGTCTCAAGTGTCTGCTGCTTTCATGTCCTGGGGAGTGGCTTCTGTGTCACTAAATGTGGGATGAACAGAGAGACCATTCTAGCACCTGCTTCTAGTGCAGAAGTCTCAAACAGATGATCTGTGCCTGTTTCTCCCTTTTGCCTACAAAAGCAGCCTTGGGTGACTTGCTCAGGTGCAGATGTTTACACTGTGGGTGTCTAAATGCAAATAAAATTAATTCCATCGGGGTTCTTCAACTCTCTCACGTGCTCAGTGCCTGAGATCAAACGTTGTCTCCCTCTTTCTACATTCACTTTTTTCTTAGGCTATTCTTGGCACCTGCTGGGCAGCTGGTTCCCGCTTTTAGTGGCTCCTTTTCAACCTCTGAGTTCTACAATTGCTTAATAACGTTAATAAGACACCTCAAGACTCCTGGTAATGGATGTGCCTCTCCCATTTGTGAGTGTCAGAGCCACATTACCTGCTGCAGGCACTTCCCCAGCTGCTGTGCAGCTGTGTGAGGCAGATGTCTCCAGTAAATTACGCTGTTGCCCAGTTACCAGGAGCTAGAAGTGTGTGAATAACTCGTGGATTAATTGGCTTGTTGTGTCAAAATGGAAAAAGGGAAGGTTTAGTCATTAACTTGCAATGGGATTATTTCAGCTTTTTGAATAAACCAGCCATCAGAAGAGAGCAGCATTAACATTCATCAGTGTAAACATTCCCAGTAATGACACAGAATGATGCATGTGTCACAGCTTGTGGCTGTTACATGAGTTGAGCACAATGTTTAATGCAATTATTTTGTGTTTATAGCAATTTTAGTAGCCTTTCATTCCTTTAAAATTAAGCTGCACACCAAAAATAAAGAATAAAAAGGAGGTTTCATTGATGGTATCAGTACCTCTGAAAAAGTCCAAGTACCTATATGGCCAAATCTGAAATTAGAGGAGTAAATCAGGTTTTCTGCTGTCGTTTTATATGTCCTAAAATATCCAGGACTGACATTCATGAACGTGGCTATCAGGACACTATTGTAGCAACTAAAAACTATGTGGATCATCAGAGGGAGTGTAAAATCACTCTAGACAATTATGATTAGGAACTTTGATTGTTCTCTAAATTTTTACATCTGGATGGCAAAGTCTGAAAATTTTGGCTATAATGCTTTCTTCTCAGTGATTCTTGCTTGGTGCTGTGTTGTTGAATACCACAATGTTTGTACTTTCTGGGGTGTGAGGAGTTGTAATTTTCTACTGCTAGCACTTAAGCTCTGTGTAACTGCTTCGTTCAAATAGGTTTTTTTTTATCAAATATGCTTTTGCTGGCACAACTTTCTTTGTTACCCCTGTTGCATGTGGGCCATTTCAGTGCTGATAAAAATACAAAGGGCTGTTCCTGTTGATCCCAAAACTGATGTTAAACCTGAGGAAGAAATATGTAAGAAGCAGCTTAGAGTTAAGAGGTGGAAATGTAATAATTTCTCCCCCAGTGGAAGAAAAGATGATTCAGAAATAAACAGGGTCCATCCATGGAATTGATGAGCAGATGAAAAGAAGTAACTTGGGTAGTGAACAGTATTTTAAACCAACTTTTATGACGTATTTTGTTACTCAGCTCACACCACTGACAGGACAATGATGTAGCCTGAAAGGACTATTGCTAATGATTGCTCTGAGAATGAGCTCAGCAGCTTGTGCTGCCTCAGTGCCTGTGGCTGGGAATCCCTCAAGCAGGAGAAATAAACTCCATGTTTTGATCAGAAAAGTCAGAACTGAGAGACCAGTGGTTGGTGAGTTATAGTTCCTAGTGCCATTCTTGTGGTTTATAGAGTTTTAATTGCATCCAACAATTCACCTTTGAATACAACAGGTTTAACTTTTTGATTTTCTTTTCCCCTGTCTCTCCTGCAACGTGTTTCCAGAAGTTAAAAGCAAAAGCAGGACTCCCTTTTGGTTACCAATGTCACTCTCAAGGGCTCTAAACAGTGCTGATGGTACATATGAATATGGAATAGAAATATTGTTCCTTTCTGGTAAACTAAGTCATCCATTGCTTCCTGCTATGCTGAATCTCTTCAGTCACTTTCTATAGCAATTAATGTACAAAAAGGTATTCAGGCTTCAAAGATATTGCTGGGATGTCTAACTGCCACCACTGCAGCAGAACAGGGAGTTCTCTAACATGTGCTGTATCCATGTGTACTTCAAAGCAGAACAAAAAGCCTTGCTAAAAGGAAGGGCAGGGTGACAATACTGAATTACAGAAGCATAGAATGGTCTATTTAATTCTGTGATTTAAAGATCATCCAGTTCCAACTCCCTGCCCTGGGCAGGGACACCTTCCACTACCCCAGGCAGCTCCAACCTTGCCTTGGACATTTGCAGAGATGGGGCAGCCACAGTTTCTCTGGGCACCCTGTGCCAGGGCCTCACCACCCTCACAGGGAAGAATTGCTTCCTAATATCCCACCTAAACCTACTCTCTGTCAGTGTGAAGCCATTCCCCCTTGTCCTGTACCTCCACACTTTTGTAAATAGTCTCTCTCCATCTTTCTTGTTGGCTCCTTCAGGTACTTGAAGGCCTCAATGAGGCCACCCCCAAGCCATTGAATGGCAGAATGAAGTGTCCCTAAATGCTCCTGTCAGGGAAAAATGAGAGGAATTAGGCATGTGTGGAAGTGCTGTTTTTGATTTTGTAACTGGGAGAACTCTCCACCTATTCTTCCCCACCCCAGCATCTTTTATAAAGAGCACAGACATGTGTGGAAGATGCAGTGAGACCAGGAGCCACCCTCCATGCTCCCCAGGTGAATTCCATGGCAGGTGAATAGTGGGTAAATACAAAGGAAATGAAATCAATCACCTCTTGGATACATTGCTGCTTTTTAAAAGAATTCTACACAGATTCATGTCAGCCCTTCCTACCTGATGCAGGGCATAAGTTTTAACTAAGTTTTCTTTTAAACTATCCCATTTTTTAAAAAAATCAGATTTTTTTTTTCTCTGCAAACTGCTGCAAGAGAATGACAATCTGGCTTTGTCTTGAAATACTCTGAGTCTTTTAGATGATGCTGTCTTGACAGCTCTGCTATTAATAGTGGCATTTTCCCTGCTGTTTGAAAAGGAGGCTTGTGCTGAACTGAGAATCAGTCATGTTCATAACAATTTTTCACTAAGGGTAGATGCAGTCTGCGAGCTTACGGAGGAGAATTTACGTTGACAATACCATGAAACATTAATTAACTTTATTTATGGTATGTCATCACACCTAGCTGCAAAATGAGATAGCCCTTCTTTAACAATAAGTGCAGTAGGGCTGAATTTCCAGTGTGCTTGAATCATTGTATGTGTGAGTGCAAGACCTGACCTTTTTATTCTACTTGGAGATGAGGAAAGACTTTGATAAGCACAAGGAACAGGAATAAGTACATGAAACTCTCTTTCTACTATAAGAAGTCATTAAAAATTCATTACAAGTTCAGCATATGCATCTGAAAATATTTAGTTTTTGGTCTGTTTTGGCAGTGTCTTTTACACCAAGTATTGCTGTTTCTTTCCATTTAGCAGCAAATCCACTTTTGGCTGAGCTCATCATTGATACCAGATTTCAGGAACGGTGTGAAAAAGTCAGTACTTAAATGTGAGTTCTCACAAATAATTTAGGAGCTACAAGTGACATGGCTAGTCCAAGAAATGTGTTTTATTTTACAATAAATAGTTATTATTATGTAGAGCCAAACACCCAGTGTAAAATTGAAGGCAGGGCATTATTACAAAAATAATAAAATGAGGGAAAAATGAGGTTCTGGGATCTTTCATCCATTAACATATTGAAATAATTTCATATTAACACACATTGTGCCAATGAATGATAAAATTTCAGTGGGAAAAAGCTGAAAAGTCACCTTATGAAAATATTTGCTTCAGAAAAGGGCCTTGTGCAGAGCAGCAGAGAGGCACAGACTTCAGGACAAGTATCTTTAAAATCCATAGGTGTCAAATACCTACTGTATATTTAGAATGGGTATCTTGAATTCTGCTTTTGATTTTCTGTTACATAAATTTCTGTCTGCATTGGTAGACTTTTATTATGATTATTTTTCTTGGTTTGCAGGATTCCTACACATTTCCACATTTCTGGCTGGTGACCATGATTCTAGTGACTGTAAGCTTGATTTTGTTAGTTTTCAGAGTTCCCGTGTGCTGCAAATGGCTCTTTTCATTTTAGAGAGCTATCACATTCCCACATTGGAATTCCTTATTGGAATGGCGTTCATGCTTAGTGGTATTGTGTTTTAAAATGAGCAAGGCTGGCAATGTCATATATAATTTCATGTCAACAGGACATTTCACACCACTTCATGTAAATGAGGGGTTAACACACTCTTAAACTATTTTTTTGGATGTTGTCATAAGCAGGGATAATCTTCATGGTGTTATGGATCACTGCAGCCCACTGCTTTAAGTCATATATCATCCTGCTGCCTTTTATAATACTCGTAACAATTTGTAGAAGTTAAAAAAGCCACTGTTGAGAGAACCATAGCAGTTATCACCATAGAGGTGAGGTATTTTTTATTAGAAACTCTTTAAAGCTACATTGTCATTTCAAGTCAGCACTTTAATTTTCACTGCCAAAAGAGGATGTGTATTTCATGCAACTTTAATCTTTCTGAGAAAGAGGATCTATTTCAGGGGATCCTGTGAAACTTTCCCATGTTTTGAAAATGAGATGTTTGTAGGTAGAAAGCTGTGCTCACAGGTGCATGCCTGGCTATGTGCCTGATTCCCAACAGATCCTGGATCTTCCCCTCAGATGTCTCACACCTTTCAGGACTGAGCTATGGAAAGTGTACCTAGAAAGGCCAGGAGTATCACCTTTAACCATCTAGACTGATGATTTCTCTGCACACAAAACATATTATCACACCAGAAACCTTGTGGACTTGATGGATAGTGAAAGTGAAATGCTATCAGGTTACATAAACCACTGATTGATGAATCATAGGTAATGTCATTTTTTTCAGAGGAAAAGACTCCAGAGAGACTGTGAAGCTTTGAACTGCCAGTCAACCTGCAGTACATTTGTTCCTTTAACTTTTCTCAAAGTATGTTCCTGAGACAATTTGCCTCGTTAGTGGAAAGCTGACGACCTGATCACACAACAAATCCCTTTGTACTTTAACTAGGAAGTACTGCCCAAAAGTAATTAGCTTCTCAATGCTCTGAAGAGCTGTTTTGACAATTGAAACATTTATGTTTTCTAACATTTAAAACCAGAAGTTTGTACAACAGAATGTCTTCCAGACTTGCAGCAAATTTTATGGAGAATAAAGAATTTTACATCTTCATAAATTTCATAAATTCTAGCAAGGCTAGAAGGCATGAATATGCTTTCCCAAGCAAAAGCAAAGTCCCCAAATCCACACAAGTGCAAATCAATGTGCTAAACTTCTTTCTTAAGGGAGAAACTGTGATGACAGTATAACTGGTTTAAATAAATAACTGGTTATGAAACCAGACAGGAATAATGTGTTGCACCTATGCAGTATCGTCTCCAAGGCATGGGTCCGAATGCTTTCTAGAAAAGTCTATTTATTGTTCTTGTGTTACATGGGAAAAAAACTGAGGCAGTCATGAGGTGAAAAGGATGAGTAGAGTTGATGGCAGAGCTGGGGACAGAAGACGGATCTGAATTTTTATTTAGCCTGTAGCTGATATGAAGCCTATTGAGGTCGAAGGGCATCTTACTGGATGGTCAAAGTAAACCTAAATTCAGACTCAAAATGGGCAGAACGTTTTGTGCCTGTGTTTCTGCACATACAGGGGTAAACATCACCCTTTTTTTTTTTTTTAATTGAATGCAGATTGATGTTTTTCTACCTGGTTTGAGTAGATCAAGGTCTCACCTCTGAGTCTCTTCACTAGTCACTGCAATGAGACCTTGTGGCTCCCCTTGATTACCTTAGTTTGGTATAAACACTGCTTATATAAATGCATTTTTGATTAATGGACAATCAGGTAAATTATTATATATTTCTTTATTTTGCATCCTTCTTCTCTTTCTTTTGAGAAAGTAGGTTCCTAGAGTATCTTGAGCAGGGTTTTTTTTTCATTTGTGCAGATGCTGAAACCCCTACGAGCAGGTGAGAGGAGTGAAAATGTTGTGGAAGAGTCTTTGTTGTGAGGTTCCTATGCTCAGTTCTGCTGGTCTGTTCAAAGGTTGAAGTCTGCAGTGAAGCTTTTGGAGTGTGTACCCAGGTCAGGACACAACCCTGAGAAGCAAATGCTGTGTTGTCCTTGTAAGAAATTCTCCCTGTTAGCCTCCATTTGACTGGGAGGTACATGGCTATTCAGCCATCACAGCTCTGCACTGCCAGAGAAGCAGATCTCAGCAGATATTTCTGAGGAACAAAATGGGTTTAAACATTGCCCTGAATCCAGCTGTGAACTGATGGGGAAAATCATGGTGAATCTTCTCTGTGTCATGATTTCCTTATCTGGTTTGCCATGCCAGCTCCTGTGGGATGGGCAGCCCATGGATGCTGTAGTTTTGTGGAGATAAAGTTCACATTCCCAGCTTTTCATGGCTTACAACTGCAGTACTGGGAAAAAGCTACTTGGTCCTTTGTGGTTTCAAGATAATGTGTTGTGTTTAGAGTGAGGGCAGAAATATCTTCTGTGGTTTTGTAGGTAAATCATCATCACATATAACATTTAGACTGGGACCAATAATTGCACTCTGCATTTTCCACAGGCAACTTTTACTGATTTCCATAAGAACACTGTTTATCCATTTGAATTTCCTGTGAGTTTGCACCAGCTGCTGTAAATGGGTTCTGACCTTAGGCTGGGAAATGCTGGTTGACAAGATTTTTGTTCCTTGGCCAAGATGAGTAGATCTAGAATGATATGAAGAGAGAGAACCAGGACAGATGGCAGCTGACCTGATCTTTATCTGTCTAAAAATTAGTTATCCAGTCTATGCCAAGCTCTTGAGACTTCCAAATCAAAGGGAAGAAAGAAGCACCTCCAGAGAGGTTTTTCCTCCCACTTATTTCAGACAGCTGTCTTAAAATGGGATAAATTACTCTCTGGAAATATCTGACTCTAATGCTTATTGTGAGACTCTGGGTGAGGATCTTCAACACAGCTCCTTGTTAAGAATAGGTTATACCTGATTCTGTACAAATACTCAATGTTCTCAAGGTATATTCCTTATAATGAAGCATTTGAATGATTGGAGCTACCCCTCAAACAAAACCTCTCCAGACAGGAAAAAAATACTTGTGGTCTCTCAGTTTCTCAGACAGAAGGTTGATAATGCAGGAAATGGTGAACTTAGTGAGAATATGGCCTGTAGGAGAAATCCCATGGAGAAGAAGAGAATTCTGAATGCTTTCACAGACTCTCTATAATGCTTTATTGCCCATGAATTAATCACAATAAAGAACAATGCTGGATTCCCTATGTATTGAATTTTACATAAATTTACTGAACATTAAACTGTGTATTTATGAACATATGACAACTTCACATATCTACTTCCCTCTTCTTGGAGAGGTATTTAATTTGTACCTGTTGATTCTAAATCACTTAAACTGCCCCTTAAAATAACCCCTGGGTTAATTTTTCTGCCACGGAGATAAGTATTTAAAAGAAATTTTTAAGTACCTTCTACAAGGCGGTGTTTATTTGACTTGGAATTTTGATTTTCATTTTTTGTAATTCCTTTGTTGTGTCTGAATCTTCAACCTTACTTGCCCTGAGCTGAAATTGTTGTTGAACGAAATAACATTACAGAGACTGTAGAATTACACAGTCCTGTATGTGATGTTACTATGCATTTTTTAATACCAGTTTATTAAAGTTTACTTAATGATTATTTATTTAATAATTTATTAAACTCCAGGACAATGGCTTTTATTTCCCCATTTTGCTTATTTCAGTGGGCAGTATCCCCACAGCTCAGACCATAGGTTTTTTGTCTTGTTATCTTGTCAGGGGATGTTTTAATTTCCTAAAAGTGGCAGTGGGTAAGTGAAGAAAATATAAAATGCAAGAAAACTCTTGGAATACCTTAGGGGGAAGTAAGAATTCACCTCGGTTTTTTGTTGGAGGATCAAGGGTGGAAGCATACTTTCTATTTTTTGTTAAGATGCATAAGCCAAATCCCAGTACAGGCAGACATCAGGTGTGATTTGGAGACCATCAGGAAAACAGAAGGCAATGCTACAGCTCTAACAAAATGTGTATTTTCTGAGGAAGTATGAGGCTTTTCTCATATTAGAAGCATGTAAAGAGCTTTTTACTTGAGGGTTTTTCCCATGTGCGAGAACTGAGAAGATGCTGTATCAGGAACTGAGGGTTTCATGGATCCCAATCCCACCCTCACCACAGGTTTTGCACGCAGCATTCAGGATTTTGGTGTGCATTAGCAGCTCTTCCTGGGAGGGGCACAAACACAAGTGTCTCCAAGAGATTTAAGGTCACAGATGAAACCTGTCACAGCACCAAGACTTGAAGGTGTATCTCCTGATTCTCAGATGGGATGTCTAATGGACTTAATTGAAGTCAAATTATCTCTTCCTGTCACGTGAACTATTTATGATTGGTCAAATTACTTTCTGATTTTGTAACGTCCAGTAATCAGTAACGTGATCTCATTCCCCTCTTCCCTTCTGACCCTGTGTCAGCCTTTCCTAGAACTCCACCCAGCCTGTAAATTCACACACTTACCTGCACTCCTGAAGTTCCTTTCTTGCTTGTGGGTGCTCTCTGGATGCCTTCAGTGCACAGGATTGTCAGCAGCTCATGCTCAGAGACCTGACACAGATTTTTGTGCAGGGAAGAGAAAGAGATGGGCTCAATTTTCCTTCTAGGAACTCAGTCCATGTCTGCCACATCTGAGCACTAAAATGCACAGCTGAAACGGTTTGGCAAAAGCACAAGTTTGGCCCCATACTTGGTTAATTTTCAACAGTGTAGATATAAAGTCAAAGCTCAAGTGTGCCATATCAGTGATTTCTTGCATAAACCTTTTCAAAACTGTAAGTACCTAACTGTTTTGCCATGAGAATATTTTCCGTTGTCACAGTCTAACATTAGTGAAATTGCATTTGAGTAACAGTTTGAACTGTTCCTAGTAAAACAAGATTTCAAAAAGCTTTTTGCAACCAGAAAAGTAAATTAGTTAAAAATCCTGACACCATAATTGCTTTCTGAATCATTATGTTTTGTGATTTTTAACCCTGTAAACAAAATAAAGACGTGGCAGTTTATCTGTATGACTAAGCTGAGCTAAATGGAAGATGAATTTTACACTGAAAGCAGCATGTCCTCTTGGGACTTAGGCAAAGCAACTTGCAGATCATTGCATCATCTTTAAATCCAGGTATTTTTTCCTTTTTATTAGTTAACTAGAGTGAAATGTAATTTATATTGGTGGGTTTGTGAGGGACAAATGGGTCCAAAGTGATGTCTGAGTGCTTGCCTGCCTGCTGCTGTCAGCTGCACCAAACGAGCCCGTTTTGGTCCCCACAGGAAGGGTCTGCTCTGGTTTTAAGCCAGCCTTGCTCAGCCCAGGGTACAGGGGATGCTGTGTGTCCTGCAGCTGCTTTGAGCTGCCCACAGTGGGAGAAATCCTTGTGCACTCTGCCAAGGGTGTCTTCTGGTCCCTGGTCTGGCTCTCTGGAGATTCAGCCAGGCAGTGGAGATGACTGGAAGAGGCAGTTGTGGTGTCATTGCCAACTTCCCAGCCTGCCATAAATCTGCCACCAGCTCAGTGCAGGAGTGGAGGGAGGAATTTTACTGCCCTCTCCCCTGGAATTTCAGTGAACATTGCAGGCCTATGAGTGGGATTCAGGTGCAGGTGTTTACATGACAGCTGGCAGGTCAGTAAGAACCCGAGGGCAAACTTTTGCACAACTCTTTTAATAGAACTCTATTTTAGCATAGCTATATTTCAGCCTGTTTAATGAGCTAAAGAGGTTTGCAGGTGAGTCTGAAGAGCCCAAAAGAGTAAACAAGGTACACAAGAGGAATGTACAATGGAGACCAGGTAGATGGGAGAAGGGAGTGGGAGCACACTTGGTTCATCTTTAGGCACAGAAATGGTAATATAACTTCTAATCTGGACTTAAAGTGTGGTGTGAATGCACCTGAGCTGAGTGAGTTCTGCAGCTGTGTCTTTCTGATAATTTAGGCTGTTAGTCTGTGTTGGTTTCAACATTTGATGAAGTGTGACCACAAAATATTATAAAGCTGGGGAAAGTAATTTTAAGAAACAGAGCTGGAAACAATAATTCTGTCTACTTTGTTATTCAATTAATAATCTTAATAATCTTCCCAGTAAAGAAATTGATTGAAATGCTTTTTATGCGAGATCATAATTTATGCTCTGAGGGATGGTATGAATAATTAAAGGCAAACAATGCTGTTTTGTCTCCTGTGATTGCATGAGGAGCAGTGTGATGTGTCTGATCCCCCAGGTCAGATGGTAACAGGTTGCTGTCTGGTGTCTTGTAGCACCAGAAGAGAAAATCTGCAATTAGCCAGATGATGTTCCCTGTGTGTGATAGTGAAATGCAGGGACTGATGCAGTAAGGGAAAAAATCCCTTTGCCAGCTCCTAGAAGAGGACAGATATAGGGCACTGCTGTTGTATTTCGGTATTGCTGGTGGGCTTCAGAGAAAAGCAGTATTTGGATAAGGCATAAAAGATTCCCTGGGATATAAATTTTATTTCAATTTTTTTTTTTTTTTAAAAAAAGCTGTACAATCACAGTCTAGTCCTGTGGTTGAGCACAGTTAATGGAAGTATCTGTGAGCAAAGCAGAAATAAAAACTCTATATTTATCATAGCTAATTGTCTGAGTGCTGACCATCTGCAGTTATTTGTAAAGTATTTCCAGGAGTGCTGTAGTAATGCATTATGCTTTTAAAAACTGGAAGTGAGAAGGTAGCTATAGAAGGAGTTAATGCCTGTGAATTTGCTAGGAATCAAGTTAGTTAGGAAACACATTTGAGAGGATTAACATTGTTGTAGAAATTAATGTTTTAAGAGATTGACCAGGAGGGTGCTGAGCTGAAGAATTTGAAATGCAGTTGAGTCCTATTGGTGGGGTTGTCAAGCTTGCTCCCCTGCCCTGGATCCATGAAGTGGAAAACACAGAGCAGAGCAGGTGCTGCAGGAAAGTGTATCCAAGACAAAAAAAAGAGAGGAAATTAACCTGTATCCATCCTGCTTATCAGGTAGGGTTCTTACTTGTCCTGGTTTTCTTCAGCTTTCAACCCCATCAGGCTGCAGGGAACTGTATTGTATAATTTTATTTAATGGAGCCTTTGTGGGAGTCCTTAGAGTGAGACCTGTTTGATTCATTGTGCAAACCCTCAGTTGTGTCAGGGCTTTTCCAGGTACCTATATCCAGGTCCCTGGAATGTTTTTGGAATATGTGTAAAATGTTGAGAAAGCAGGCAGCTTAGCACTATGAGACACTTTAATTGTCAAGCTCAGATGGAGATAAGTAAAAGTAGGCAGACAAATAAAGAGGAATATTTTTGAAAATCTTGGGAGGGGAAGGAGAATGGAGTCTGATTTGTGTCCATTTAGAACTTGAGTTGGTCTGGTGGTTTTTGGTTTTATTTTGTTTTCCTCTAATTTTAATGCCAAGAGATTAATGTCTCTTTTCTAATCAAGTTGCTTCATTTAGAATAAAACCCATCAGCTTGTAGGCTTTGTTGCAACCCACTTGGCAATTACTTAAGGAAAATGCTAAAATATCAAATCTCTTAGAAGGAATATAATATTTGTGCAAACATGGGACAAAAACTTTTGTTCTTTTCTTTCATCTTTTTCAACACTGTAATGGGATGGCTGACAGACTCAGAAACAGACATCAGTAAAAATTAAGAAAGACAACATGAAGGAGAAGCCTGAGAAGCCACATGCAGAGGACAAATTCTGCTGCATTTCCAAGCTGAAGGTACAGCAATATTTCAGCGACTTTGTAGGAGCACACAACTGTAATTACTTGCATTTACAGTATTTTGGTGGAAGTTACAGCCTAAACTAAATGAATGAATAAGCTGCTCTTTTTTTCCCTTAATGCCCTAACCAAGGTCAAAAAAGTTTGTAAACAGCAGTGCTGGTTTTTGCTCTCTCTGAACTTTACACTCTGTGAAGTGTTGGAGGTACTGACTGCTACTTTGAGCTCCACCATTGACTTTGTGTAATTCCCCTAGTCTACCATGGTTGCCCTTCCTTCTTAAGCTGTGAAATGAGCCTTACTGACTGGGATGTGGCAGTAAAAATTGTTGATCTTGAATAGTAATTCAAGTTGTCAAGAAATGCTAGAAAATCTTATAAAACAGCTTTTTCTTAATAGTAATTAAAAACCCAAATACATTTCTTTGGCTTTTTAGCTTTTGCAGCAGCTGTATTTAAAAATAATATTGATTTCATTTTATAAACACTGTCTAAAAAGAAGCCTGAAGTTAAAAGGATTTGAATACTACTGCACTCATTAATTTTAACTTTTTAACTGTCAGTTGCTAGTAATTGCCTTGTAAAAAGGACGTTATTTAGTCCTTTTGGTTGAAATTACTTGTTCTGGCCTCATGACCTCTGCTGAGATGGGAGAGCAGATCCTGGATCGAGTAATTCAGCCAAAGGAAACGATCTCAGCTCTGGAAGCAATTTGTCACTCACACGAGCAGAGGGTGGGAAGGTCCTGCAGGTGGCAACCTTGCAGCAGGCACACGGCTGCCTGGGCTGGGTAAATGGGACTTGGGGTTTCTGGAGACAGTCTTGGCCACTTAGAGAANTTTTTGCTTAGTAGAGCCATAACTCTAGAAAAGAACCGATGATGGGGTTTGCACACACACCAGTGGAACAGAACTGCTCACTATTTTAACTGGCAGCCCACCTTCACTGGAGGAAATAACCATGGGATATTCATAAATTTTATTTGTAAATTTGCATAATTTCGAATTGTTTATGCATTCTTCTCTTCCCTGCCTAGGTATTTCTGCTGGCACTGTCACTTGCATTCCTTGGGAAAACGATGTCTGGTGCTTACATGAACAGCATGTACACACAGATAGAGAAACAATTTAATATCCCAGCTTCTTTAGTGGGCATCATTAATGGAAGCTTTGAGATTGGTAATCTCTCATTTTAATATTTCTGATTCTTTGAAAATGTAATATGTGGTCTGAGTGTGTATTAATGACTATCATCTGCTCTCAGTTACTGTATGTGACAATAGTGGCCAACTCTGTCATTCTTTTGAGCTGATATGTAACCATGTCATGTCTTGGAAATGAATAGAATTTGCCCACTTGAATGGGCAAATTTAGGTTTAAAAACTGGTTCAGCTAATTTCTGCACTATCATAATATATGACAGCAATTAACAAAATAGAACTAGTTTATAAGATGTGTATTGAATCTTTCTGATGAAAACAAAAAATAAAACTATGTAAACTTCATTTGAATTTAAGGTCATATTTAGCATTTTGCAGTTCTTTTAATTAAACTTGGTTGGAGTGGTCTATGAATCCTTACCTAAACTCAATAATATTTTAAGGTTTTGTACCTGTACAACAGTACTTGCAAAGAGAGTTCCCAGTTCTACTTTTAGTGCCCCTTACTTTGCCTGTCAGTAAGTTTTATTGTCCAGTGGTAAATTTAAATGTACATCCTTAAGTGTCATTCAGGCCACTGGTTCAATACAGCCTGTTTAGAAATTATACAGAAAAAAGACATTATTTTCTTTCAGAGAATGACGCTCGTCACTCAGAGACATGATTTTGTTCTTCTGACAAAAAGATCACAGAAATTAGTAGGTGTGCAATTACTAAACTGCTATTTTTATAGGGCCTGATTCATAACATGAAGCTTGATTCTTTTCTTAGTTGTATAACAATAAATGGAGAAAATCAACTGATACTAAGTGAAAGTGGAGGAGAGGAAAATGAAGATTTTTAGTAATTTTTGTTTTTAAATGGTACTAGGCATAAAAACCTGTATTTTTGATTCTTAAACAATTACTGAAATTAATATTAAATTATTATTCCTTTTTTTTTTTTGAATGCTTGTTCTCTTGTGTTTATTATTTTCACTACAAAAACACTACAATAATACACTTCTGTATTTCCCTACACATTTCAAAGTAAAGTATCCTAGGGGAATAACTTCCTAAAACAGCTATTATTCTGCAGTCCCTGGGCCAGATCTCTATGCAAAATAGAGGGAAATTTCTTCTGTATAAAGGTGCACTCAAAAATCTCTCTCACTGTTGATCTCTTTTCCATTAAGCCTTTTATTCTCATGTTCTTTTTGTGTGATGTAACTCTTCCAAAAAAAGATCATCCATAGCAGGGAATTACTGCACCATGTGGGCAGTTCCCTGTCTAGTGACATGTTTTACAAGACCAGAAAAGAAACAGAAGTTGAGCTCACAAGGTATATTCAAATTTGTGTTGCACTTTCAAAGCTCATGGGATGCCTTGGTTTGTGAATTGTGAACCAGGTTCTCTTTGCAGGTAACTTGCTCCTGATAGCATTTGTGAGTTACTTCGGAGCAAAGCTTCACAGACCCAGAATAATTGCTTTGGGCTGCACAATTCTGTCCTTTGGATGCCTTTTGATATCACTTCCTCATTTTCTGTTTGGAAGGTGAGTGTTCTGCTTGACTCACAGCAGCCTCTGTGGTCACTGCTTGCATTAACCCATGCATCCATGCATCCCATGCAACTGAGTGTGTTGCTTATGGGGGGAGACACTGCTGGGCATGGATTCCATATGATCACTGCAGGGCAGTTTCTTTGGTTTTGCTCCTGAGAGGGCTCCAAAAGTCAGTCCTGACCTCCTGAGGAGAGTCACCCCTCTGGTGGGCACCTTCCCTTGCCTTTGCCTTCATCCTTTGCTCCCCAGGTAGCAGTGGGCTGTGATACTGTCACTTCACACTACTAGATCTTATCTGCTTGGATGGGCACTAGAAGGTGATTTTCAAAGATCTCTTGGTCTGGAACCTGGATGACAGATCATACCTGTGTTGCCAAGGCTTGCACTGGACCATAAGGATTCTTCAACTACTTTTAAATCATTTTTTTACTTGGCTTAAAAAAGTAATAATGTAGGCTTGTGTAGGTTTTAATCTGCAAGGTATTTTTTGATCCTTCAGTCTTGTGTCCAGTGTGGAATGGCTCTGACAGCCTTGGCAGCACCCTCTGTTCAGTTAACTCTTGACACAGATTCCCTTCTTCTCCAGTACAGACAAATGAGATTGTTCTCATGAACATCTTCTTGACCTGTACCTGCTTTCCTTTGATTCCAACAGGTATCGTATTGAAAGCAGCATTTCACAAAGGGAAAACTTTTCAGTGATGCCTCTATGCCTTGTTAATCAAAACTTGTCCTCTTTGCCTACAGAGGAACCATCAACAGGTATGACTTTTCCTGGGTCTGTGTATATTTTTTTCTGTGTCTATAGTGTCTGAGTAAATAAGTTTTTAATTTTATTAGCAATCACTTCAGGGTTCTGCTTTTGATCAGTACTTTTTGAAAGAAATGTACTTCTAGAAACTAGAGTTCAGGTAATTTCCTGGCCTTTGTGTTTCTTTGGCCTGTGGCTCCAGAGCTAAACATCTTTTTCATGCATTTTTCACATTATCCAGGCAGTTCAATTAACATCCCTGGCAGTCCACTTTGGAATAGCAAAACACCAGGTTGTTTTCACAAATGTTCCTCTTTTTAACTTGAAATCCTGTGATACCATGAGGAGGTAGGAAGCATATTTCAGCAATGGGTAAGAAGCATAAGGATATTTTTTTATTGTACCATATAGGAAATAAAAAGAGAAAGGAGAGGAAATAAAAATAATGAGAAATAGAGCTAGAATCAAAATATAGGTCTCACTTCCCTTTAGAGAAAATAATTTAAACTAGGCTGAAACTTATCTGTGAGACTGAAACGTATGTGCACTAGCAACGTGCATATAAAGGAACTACTGGGAAGTCAAAGGCTCAGAGGAAACCATTTAATGATCACACACAAAATTCTCATGCTGAGGGTGGGATTAATCTCCTGAGTTTTTAGCTACCTCAGAGGGAAGCATTCAGTCTGAACTATCCCTTTAGACTCCTTTGACAGCTGGGGAGAGGAGAGCCCAGAGCTCTTGCAGAGCGTGTCCCTTGCTGTAAGGGGCAGGAGAACAGATGACTGGGGATACCAGCACTGTAAAAATCACCCCAGGACAGACATCCATGCCCTGTACTGCAGGGTGGATCAGATTACCTCTTGGGTGTGCCTTCTGACTGCTGGAAACTTTGGTGCTTGGTGGATGATGAAAGTTAGGTGACCCGAGCCCCACAGTTTAACAATAAACTTTGTGATGGAGTTCCATCGGGGCGTGCTAAAGCTGAATCACACTGCTGTAACACTGCCTGAATGCAGTGGCACCAAACCATGGCCTTGTGCTGTAGTTTTCTGTCTCTCCATTTAGTGATGGATGCAGCTTCCCAGCTTTCCAAGACTGAATGTCAGTTAAGATACTAATTTTTGCATCTTCGCCAGAAGAATTTGTGAAATGTGCACACCTAACAGCACTTGGAATTAACCTTTCACTTGAAGATTTCAGATACTGTATTTTCCTATTTTATAAATGCAAAAATAAAGGTAAATAATTTTGATTGAAATGATGTATAGCCACTCAACATGCACATTAGAACCCACAGATCTTCAAGCCTATGGATATGCTTGGGTAAGGTGATTGATTCCCTATTAGTCTTAGCAAGACTGTAATATCCATATATATGAGTCCATTTCCTGTGTGAAGTGAAAACTGTACTGAATTTGACCACATCTTCACCTGTGTTTGCTGATAGCAATCTGACACAGAAACAGGAGGTCCAGGTTTCCTCTGTGGTCAGTAATGCTTTCACTGAGAAAAGCAGCAGTTGCTGCTAACAAAGCTGGCTTTTATTTGTTAATGGATTCCCATTGAGAAATCTCAGCATGACAAAGTGGGAGAGAGCAGTGGAATCTGAAGTGGACTGTGGGATGAAGAAATCCCAGTTCAAGGAGAGAAAGGAAGTAGAAAAGTATTGTCACCAATTATTTCTCTCTTTTTTTTTTTTTTAATAGGACAGGCCTACCCACCAAAGCTTAAGCTATTGGTCAATTCTTTGTCTCTAGATTTTTCATTAAAAGTTGGGACTAAGACATTCATTCAGACTTTTTGGTTTTTCCACAGAATGTGAAAAAGAGCCTGGGTCCTTGCTGTGGGTGTTTGTGATGGTTGGAAACATCGTGAGAGGAATGGGTGAAACCCCCATCATGCCTTTAGGCATTTCCTATTTGGAGGATTTTGCCAAAGCAGAGAATTCACCTTTCTACCTGGGTAAATCTACCCTGTTGTGATAACTCCCCTCCTCCAAACACACACATATAAACAGAAACAAAAGAAAGGGTTATTATGATGCTCTTCAGTCCAATCAAGGAAGGCAGAGAACAGTAATTATTGCCTTATCAAAATAATAATATTGTATAACTTGTAGTTTAACCAGAGAAAAGCTTGATGTAACAAGGCCATTTTTAGGGGCAAATGCTTTCCCAATAGAGCTGTCCTAACCATGCACAGAAATGCCAAGAAGTTAATTATGTCTGAGTTCTAATTGATAATGTTTTCTCTTTTTCCTACTCTAGCATGTCTTCATACAGCAACTGTAGTTGGCCCCTTCCTTGGTTTGTTGTTGGCTTCATTCTGTGCAGAGCTGTTTGTTGACATTGGATCAGTAGGTGCAGGTAATGGGTGAACATATAAAACCTTATTTTTAGGGTCTATAGTTGGTGTATTTTTCAGAACCAAAAGATGTTTCCTTGATAATATTTATTAATCCTACCTGAGTTTCTTGGTGTTTCTTTTAGAATGGAAAATATGCATATAATATTCAATTCATATATACACAAATCAATCTGCTTGTAAATTATTTGATGAAAAAAATGTCTCATCTGGCTTCACAGAGGAAAGGACTAGAATTAATTTAATACAAGCCACTGAAATTTGCCAGAAAATTAACAACATTAGAAAAGAAGACTGGAGAATATTCTCCCTCATGGGCCTCTTTTAAGAATCATTAAAATGCTTTCATGTCAGAGATGACTAGGAAAGCACAAAATGACAGAAAAGAATGTTTCTGAAGTGATCCAAGCTGTCTGTTTTTGTGTTTTATTACAGATGAGATAACTATAACAGCTACTGATGCCCGCTGGGTTGGAGCATGGTGGCTGGGCATTTTGATTTGTGCACTGCTGAATCTTCTTGTAGCAATACCATTCTGGTTTTTGCCCAAGTCACTTGTGAAGGAAGGTGAAACCAATGAACCTGAGGAGACAAGTGAAAAAAGTGTAGCACCATTGCAAGAAAATGACAAAAATGAAACCAAACAGACCATGTATGAAATTGCTAAAGGCAAGTTATATTTTATTTCCTTCTTTAATCCTGAAGTGAGAACCTGGTGTACTTGTGTAATTGAAGATGGGTCCAAGATATGCAATGCTTGCTTGGTTTTGATGTCTCTGTAGTTCAAAGGATTTGTGCAGGAATTTAGAATGGCTCCTTGCAGAGGAAGAAAGCTGTTCTCATAGATCTAGGATCTGGACTCCTTCCAATTCCTCTCCTGCATTTCAGGTGTATGTAGATATTTTCTTCCCATGAGGGGGTTACAGCTCTGAAATCTGCTTAGGAATATTACAACTCAGTGAGCTGTGGATGAGTTGCAGATATTGGTTGCTTGTTTCCCACATGCACTGTGCAGAAAAGCAGAAACCCAACATAAATCTTGTGCATTTCTTGAGTTGAACTGAAAGCCCTAAAAGGGAATTGACAGGTGCTTAAGTGTCTCATACACATTTAATTACTGTGGAACAAAGATGTATTAGACTCACATTTTTTCATATTACCATTGGCAGCTTTCACATCCGTGGTCTTTCAAATCTGTGTATCTGTAGGAGGTTATTTTTTTCCTTCCTTATTTGAAGGAAACATCCTTCCTACATTTCCTGGTTGCAAATGTAGGTGAATAAACTATGTCAAAGCTATGATCTTCAGAGTAGTCTCCTGACCCTGTCCTGCTCAGGGCCCTCTGGCAGGACCTTCATTTTCAGAAAGTAAATCCATGTGGCTGTGTGCTGTTTCCAGCTGAGTCCTGTAAATTCCCCATGCCCAGAGTGAGTACTTAGGTCTTGGCTGATATTGCAACTTCACCTTGATAAACAGAGCCTCTCTTTCTACTGTCACTTAGCCTTAAATGAATCCATGAAAAGGATACTGTTCTAGTGAGGGAATGTTCCCAGCTCAGATATGGGTCCTTAGTGCTCCAGGGTCCCTTCAGAGCTTATGTTTTCATGGACATTCCCTCCCTGTGCTGATGTGAATGTCCACTGTCCCTGAATATCCTGAATGTGGAACCTTTCCATTTCACAGGATAGTTGTGGTTGCAAGGGACTTCTGCAGCCTATTGACCAGGACATATTCAGACAATTTTTTAATCACCAGGGATTTCAAGTCGAAACTTGACATTTTTATAGTTGAAAATAACCTAAAATTAACAGCAATAAAATTTCCTTAAGAAGCTCTGATTGAAAATGTCACTAGTTCTGTAAATAATGCAGCCTATTTATTGTGTCTATATAGATATTTATAGTCTAATATTTGACTAATTTTTGAAAGATTTGCATACAGATCTTCTAATGAGGCACTTGCTTGCCTCTGAAAGATGTACCCCCATCCAAAGTGGTGCCCACTTTCAGTGAGGCCCAGTCATTGTTTTGTAGATACTTATATTTATCTGCAGAGTTTCTTGACAATAGCTCAGCACATTGATTAACAGAGAATGTTGGACAAAGGGGAATTGTGGGGCTTTTTTTATGGTTCAAATCCTGACTTAATGGGCATTACATAGAGAAAAGACCTGTGTAAATAAGTTTCTCAGATGCTTATTTGGCTGAAAAACTTGGCTGATACACATTTTGAGAGGATGGTGGGAATAACTGTGGTCACAGCTCTCTTCAGGCCTCTTCTGCCCCAGCAGCAAAACCCAAAATCAGGGTTCAGGTCTCTGGGGGCAGCTTGTCACAGCTCTACAGTGCATTTGCACCCCTCCAGGTGCAGGACAAGGGTTTTGATGAATGCCACGGGGGCATGAGATGAGAGAAAAGGGAGGGAAGATGCAGCAGTAGCTGTTTTCATGAAACAGCACACTAACTCATGGCATTATTTCATTCTAGATTTCATCCCCTTCCTCAAGGCTCTGTTTCACAACCCTGTGTACATGTTATTTATATGCATAACTGTGTTACAGTTCAGTGCCTTTGATGGCATGATATCCTTCATGCCCAAATATCTGGAACAGCAGTTTGGAAAATCTGCATCAGATGCCATCTTTTTAATTGGTATGTTTGCATTTTGCTTTGCTCTGTTCTATCAAATGTCTCCATTCAAATGATCTCTATTTTTACATATATACATATGTTCATGTGTATTTACATATACAGAGTAAGGTTAAGTGCTTCTACAGTGGAGGGATATCACAAAACATTTCTAAATGTCAGTGCATTTTCTGCTAATTTTTTGAGCAGAATTTTAGAATCTAATTCCCATCTTTTGAATTGGCACAGAAAATTCAGCTTATATGAAACTAAGCCATGTGATGTTTGTGTAAAACCACTTCCAGCATGTCTTTCAGTCAGAATTTGCTTAAGTATCAATCAGCAAAGAAGTGTGAGAGCACATTCAGTAATCTCATCTCAAAACTCAGAGTCTGTTCCTCCTTTCTGTCACCTGAGAGTGCATTAAGATGTGTCATAATTAGGATGTGCACTAGCTTATCTTTCTGTTGAGTTTCTCAGTCAGCTGGAGAGGCTGGATTGAAACCATATAATTTTTTTTTTTTTGAGTTGGATTCTGAGTGCAACTCTAGATTGTGGTTTTCCAATCAATAATTTTAATCCTACCCTGTAGCTCACTCCCCAGGCAGAGCTGACTTTGGCAGAGGTTTTGGGTGTGAAAGGAAATTAGCAGAGACCCATTTCTGATTGTAGTTAAATTATTCAGTCAAGGCACTCTTTGGGTCTTTGCCAAACACAACCTTCCCTTACAGCAGCTATAGTAGCTACTTCTCTAGCTGCCTTATAGTAGAGTAGCTTTGATGGTCTCCTTTATTTTAACATGGAAGTTTCACTTGTTTAAATAGGTGTTTACAACTTACCAGTTCTATGCGTTGGGTATTTTTCTGGCGGCTTATTCATGAAGAAATTCAAGATAAATGTCTATCAGGCTGCGAACATAGCATTTTGGGTATCTTTACTGGAATACCTTCTCTACTTTGCTGCCTTTTGGACTGTCTGTGATACCTCACCAGTTGCTGGTCTAACAGTTTCCTATCAAGGGTACGTTCTTTGGGACTCAAGAGGACTTCAGTCTTAAGACACCAGGATGACTTTTCTTGTCAACAATCAGCCAGGAGCTCCATTTCAGTTCCCTATTCTAAATTCCCAAGGCTTTTTGCTTGCATTAGACAGTGGGTCTGTTATCCCTGTTTCAAACAACAAAAGTGTATTAAAAAAGATATTTGTGTCAAGACTCATGCAATTGTATTTCCATATTAATTCTTTTACTAGTACAATTAGTAAAGTCATGTATCTGCAGGTGAAAATAAAAAATTGTTGGTCAGATCAGACATGCATGGGTGCAATTTCAGAATAAGAGAGGAAAAAAATCCCCTTCTTGATCTTACACTCGAATTTTTTTTACTCAAGTTTGATTTCAGTTTACTGGAATTTGATTACTATCAAGTTATCAGAGGATCTTTTATCTGTAGTTTCTTGATTTGAAACCTGCCATTGATCATTAGGAATCATAGAATGGTTTGGGTTGAAAGGGATCTTAAAGATCCTCTATTTCCAACCTCCCTGCCATGGGCAGGGGCACCTTCCACTAGACCAGGTTGTGTTGTGTGTCTCTAAAATGGACATGGAATTGTGTTTATGCAACACCTATGGACAATCAAGAATATACATGCCACAGATGAGAAAAATGCTGTGGAGTATGCATACCTAATTTATAATATTAATGTAATATAATACAATTTAGTGTCCTATAGAAAGATGGAGAGGCATGACAGGGTAGGAGCATGTAGGACTGGGTCCTGATTCAACACTTGAGTTAGAATAGAACCTTAAGCATTGCAAAGAGTTACTGTGGGTTTCTCATTGTTGAAATATTTATTCATCTTCTAAATGTGTTTCAGAATAGAGCAAGTTTCATATGCAGAAAATACTCTACTGGCTGACTGCAACATGGATTGTGATTGCCCACTAAAAACATGGGACCCTGTTTGTGGGAACAATGGAATCACTTACGTGTCGCCTTGTCTTGCTGGGTGTAAATCCTCAAGAGGAACTGGAAGAAGTGTGGTAAAGCACAAATTCTATTGTACTGTAACTATGAAATATAGTAGGTGACAAATACTTACAGCAATACAGGGTGGGGAGTATCCATGCATGTACATTTATTTGAATATATGAGGTGAAAGATTTGAACGGATTCATTGAGTAGCCCCAGAAATTTCAAACTGCGTATGAAAATCAGTTTAAGCTTAAATTAAAAAATAAAATGAAGAGGAATCCTTTTCTACTAAGAACTAAAGGAGTCTTAAATGCTTAACATAGAGTGAGAAACTATCCTGAAGGTGTTGCCAATTGGAAACCTGAGTGCCCAGGAACATTGCAGCCAAAATGAAAGTCCATAGCATGGACTTAATAATCTCTTTTACCCTGTAGGTTTCAACAAGTAACCAGGTATTATAGAACTTTTATCCCCAAATACAGGGGATGGCTGGACCTGTGTCTGGCAGACTGGGAGAGAGGCCACAGTGCAATGCTGCTCATGAGTATCAAGTGTAGGAGGCAGTGAGATGGGTGCCAGCAGTGTGGGTTTGCCACTCAGTGTGCGAGTTTGGACAATCTGTGTGATTAAAATACTGTTTTGACAGGTATTTGAAAACTGCACCTGTGTTGCAGCCTCAGGGTTTTCATCTCAAAACATTTCTGCAACTCTGGGCCAGTGTGATGGACATGAAAACTGCAACAAGATGCTCCATTATTTTTTAATATTGTCATTAGTGTGCAGCTTCATATTTTCCTTAGCAGCCATGCCTGGATACATGGTCTTAATAAGGTACAGTAAAATTTCCTTGTCTTAAGAAATCTACTGGACTCTTTATTCTGAGGAATAAATTCTCCAGGGAATTAAGAGGTGTTTAGTTTGCATATGGAAGGAGGAAGAGCAGAAAAATCTCATTTCTGTGCTGTTAAGTTTTAGTGTAATGACACCTTTGTAATCTGATGTTGTTTTTGGCTATCAGCTTTATCCTAAATGAATGCAGGACCACTGAGACAGGGCACTGGGCTATTCAGTGGTGTGTGATACCTGTGTGTTTATCAATCACATGATGTTGATTACATCATGTGATTGATTACTAACCTACACTCTGTGTTGGCCTTGGTACAAGCAGATGATACCTTGACAGTAGCTGTTCCTTTTGTGATTTGGCAGTCCCAGATAAGGAACTTTTCAGCAAATGAGCATAATGAACTCTTTCAACCAACGTTCTTATTAGAATGGTTTGGGCCTAATGTGATGAAGAACTTGATTTAAAAGAAGGGTTAAACATCTCTTAATAATGTCACCTCTATGAATAAGTGTACAATGCAATTATCATACAGGTCTCTAAAGCCTGAAGAGAAGTCATTTGGAGTGGGTATCCATGGGCTGGCTTCAAGAGTATTTGGTAAGAAAATATCTAACACACTTCAGAGGAACAGTTAGGGCTGACCTAGAGTTAGAGAAGGATCACATCAGGGCTATGGGCATGGCACAGGACTCATTACTTCTATGCAGTGCCTTTGGACAGGAAGCATTTAGGATTTTTTTTTACAGCTCTCAGCAGCATGGCAAAGTAGAGCTGCTTGCAGTTTGCATTTTTTTTATACTGGTTAGTAGGCTGGTATCTTGGTTTAACCCCAGTCAGGATCTAAGTACTATGCATCCACTTCTTCTCCTCCCTCATGGAATAGGGAGGAGAGTTGGAAAAAAGGTAGAACATGCAGGTTAAGAATAGTTTAGTAATGGAAATAAAGTAATAATATAATAATGGTAATAATAATAGTATAATAATAGTAATAAAAATAGTAATAGTATTATAATAATAGGAAAAATAGAGGAATAAAACAAAAGAAAGAGAAGTGACTCAGAATAAAATTGTTTGTGATCTGTTGACCAACACCCATCCCATCCCCAAGCAGCAGTCTGTCCCTCCCTGCCACTTCTCTCCACTCTGTGTACTAAGCATGACATTCCAGGTTATGGAATTTCCCTTTGGNAGGCTGGTATCTTGGTTTAACCCCAGTCAGGATCTAAGTACTATACATCCACTTCTCCTCCCTCATGGAATAGGGAGGAGAGTTGGAAAAAAGGTAGAACATGCAGGTTAAGAATAGTTTAGTAATGGAAATAAAGTAATAATATAATAATGGTAATAATAATAGTATAATAATAGTAATAAAAATAGTAATAGTATTATAATAATAGGAAAAATAGAGGAATAAAACAAAAGAAAGAGAAGTGACTCAGAATAAAATTGTTTGTGATCTGTTGACCAATACCCATCCCATCCCGAAGCAGCAGTCTGTCCCTCCCTGCCACTTCTCTCCACTCTGTGTACTAAGCATGATTAACAAATTCCAGGTTATGGAATTTCCCTTTGGCCAGTTTGGGTCAGCTGTCCTGGCCATGCTCCCCCCTGGTTTCCTGTGCAGCTCCTCACTAACAGAGCATGAGACATGGAAAACTCCTTGATGTCAGCACTCCTCAGCAGCAACTAAAACATGGGTGTGTTATCAACATTATTCTCATATTAAATCCAGAACACAGCGCTGTACCAGCTGCTAAGAAGAAAATTAACTGTATTCCAGCAGAAACCAGGACAAGGGACTACATCTGTCACCCCTTGGAAAGCCATTTGGCATTCCTTCACTCTTGCTTATTGTTTATGTTTATTGAAGGCAGCATTGCCTCTCCTTGATGAGAGAAAATGTTGAGTTCTGAGTAGGAAACAGAGTCCATACTGTAGCATGTGGATATTGTTTAACAGGCAGCAGGGAAGAAAATCTTTGGCTGAGGGTAGTTGGATAAGGAGGAAGAGGGAGCACAAGATACCCAGAGGAGGAGGCTCATGCTGCAAGAGGACAGTACAGATGGAGTAGGTGACAAACATTGGTCTGTGGTGTATCTGATAACCAGAAGGAAATTGCTGTTCACAAAAATGTTGCTGCTATTCTTTCTAGCTGGAATTCCATCTCCCATTTATTTTGGAGCTTTGATAGATACCACTTGCTTGAAGTGGGGTACTATGACTTGTGGTGGAGAAGGAGCATGTAGGATGTATGATATTGTCACATACAGGTATGTTTGCTACTTTAATTTCTCCTTCTTAGTCTATTATTGCATGCATAGGGATGTAATTTTATCCACTTTATGTCTTCCTAGTAGACAAACTGCTCCTGTGTTAGAGATGTGACACAATTTTCTTTGGCATTGGCTTTATTTGTCAAGTGCAACCTTTGACACAGACATTGGAAAGACCTTTGAACAGAAAATGTTCTGGTGCCATAATACTCACTAATAACCTTCCATAAGAATAAGCCTTAAAAACACTGAGCTTTGATAAAACTACTGAAAAGCAGTTAGCTCACGTGGGAAAAAGATTTAATGGGTGACTGCAATATCTTTGAACAAAAAATGATTGAAACAGTAATTGAATTTAAAAAGAAGATTTTAATAGAGAAGATACAGTTACTCAAGTTGGGAATTGGCCCAGAACACTGCACGTCATGTTTTTGTAATCCTTCAAGGATGGTTGTGGGATTCTTAAAGAAAAATCTAGTTGAACTTGTGGCCTCATACTAATTCCTTGTAATACTGTGTTGAGGTTGATTCGGAAGAATATTCTTATAAATAGAAATTGTAACCAGGTAGTCTGAGCCCTTTCAGGACTCTCTCTTTTCCCTGTGGATAAAGCCAGAATAGCACCAGGTGCCTGACTTCACTGTCTAAATAATTTGCCTGAAACTGGGAGATGTAAAAGGCCATTTTGCTGACTGACATATTCTCTGTTCTCACATTCTCATCTTCTGGGCGATCCAAAAGCATCAGGGCACGAGTTTTAGAGTGGCTGTCTAATCTTCACAAAAAAATGTTTGCTGAATTGGTTTGCCCATTTTTTACAAATGCATATATTTAAGGAAACTCATTATTTTTTTCAGATGGCTCTATCTTGGCCTGCCAGCAGTGCTACGTGGAGTGTCCTATATCCCAAGTACACTAGTTCTCCTCATTTTAAAGAAGAAAATGAAATCTGAAAAGCAAATCTTAAATGCCCCAATAGAAATGCAGGATAAAGAACAAGAAGCAGTGAAATAGCATTTCACAGAAGGACATGTTGGGAAAAAACCTTGCCGTGTAAATATTGGATATATCCTTGTGAAAAATTTTGTACTTTAACTAATGAACACTTGGACAGACAAGAATAGAATTACACATAGTTGTATCCTACTTACATTATAAAAGTATCAGTTTGTAAACACAAGGCATGGGAAAATATGTTTGGTGCAAAAGGACAAGGAGCAGAAATAAGAAAACTTATGAAATTCCAGGTTTGAGTTGTCTGAGCAAAGGGCTATGAACAAAAACATATATATAACTGAAAATAGAGAGAATTTTGCATTTGACTCTAAGTGATGCCAGATTTACTCTTGGAATCCTCACATGGTTTCTGTCTCTCTCTCTCATTGACTGTAGGCAGCATTTGTGGCTTCTTTGGGCCCCAGGTTTCCATCAATTTATTTAAAGATAAAGTTCAGGCAGGGATTGTTTGTTATTCTGCATAGTATAGGTGGTCAATATATGGGAAACCTGGTTTATTACATGGTCTGGGTGTTGTGGTAATAAAAAATTTTAAAATTACATTCTTAAAAAATGCTGTGTTATGGTGATGTTTTAAGATTTGCATAGAGCATTGACAAGGAAGGGTCATCAGGATTCATTACTTCAGTTGCCTGCTACCCTCAGATGTCTTAAATATGTGAGGAAAAAAACCAACCCATAATGTCTCAGGTTAAAAAAATCACAAAAACCAAACCCCTGTTGATATAAGTCATACAAGATGTCTCTGTGGTTTAATGCATCCATGTTTAGCATCTAATTTGGCACCGCCTCATGTTTGGCCCCAGTGCAGAGGACTCTTAGGTCTCTCTGCCAGTGTCCATGCAATAAATTCTTAAGGCTTTTTATTACAGGTCCTGGTTATTATTCCCTACTGCATAAGGCATGGAGGGAGCTTGTGGAACTGCCACAGACCAATGCTCCAGCACCTGCAAATATTTCCTACTTATTTATTCTATATGTCACAGACCTGCTCCCATTTAAACCACCTGGGACCTTCTGCAGTCACCAAAAAGTGGGAAGGGTATTTTGCCACAGCAGCTCCTTAGTTCAATCACAGTTTGATCACTTCATGGTGTCTTATTGACATCTCATGTGTGTGTGCTTGGAATTGTCCTTGTGGAATCAGTGAGAAAGCATCACTTCCTCCCACAGAGCAGGAAATCAGCTCTGGAATTTTAAGTTTCTTCAAATACGAGTGATCCTTAAAATGAATTCTTTTGAAAAGGTCTGTCATAGCCCCTGTCTCCCTTTGTATTGGATGATAGAGCTGAGCAGGTGTAACATGAGGAAGGGGAATGGAAGACAGGCAGACATGCTTCAGGAACAGAGCAGATCAGAGAATGCAGCTCCCTGTTAAACCAGAGATATCCCAGAAGCTTTGTGGACATTTGAAGCCGATTTTGAGCATTGTTCTTGCTAGTGTGGGGCACTCACTGAAAGCCATCATTCTTCCTTGTGGTTATATTCCTCCAAAGCTGGAGTTAAAAATCCTTTGCAGACATTTAGTCACAGCTTGGTGCCAAGGTAACCTGGGAAACATGAAGTTACAGAGCACCAGAATTTCACAGCTGTAGGAAACAAAAGGGCTTTGTTAAGTAGGCAAATCTGTGCCACTTAAATGGAGCACTGCCAAAGGGTCAGATCTAGTTAACTCACTGTGTTTTGAAGTGGAAGGAAGCAGATAGGAACATTTCCAAGTTTTAAAATTAGCATTTCAGCAGGACTGTTTCCAAGTCTTAAATTTAGCATTTCACTAGATGTATTAACGTTGTGTTTAATTGTTCCAGTTCATCTGCCTGAGAATGTCACAGTGAAAAAGGCCACGTTCCTCAGGGGCTCTGCTGCCCAGATTGTGCATCCAGGTAGGCAGTGCTGGGTGGGTGATGCCTCCTTAGAGAAGTTTCTGGGCATAAACCTGTGGTGGGAACGTCCCTTCTCCAGAGCAAAAGCAGGAAATGGAGAGTGTGGCTTGTGCCAAGGTGATCCCCATAAATCCTGTATGATATGCCATGCCTGGTACCACAGACATTCCTAGGATTGGGTTGGGAGGTTAGAAAATCACTTTTAGAGCTAGTCCTTCAAATGTAAAGCCAAGCTTTGGACTGGATTCCTTCAAGTTTTAACGCGCTGATGTCGATTCAGCAAACCATTTAAACATGTGCTTAAAAATGTGGTTTCTGTCTGATGTTTATTGCTTAAATGGGTGACACTGGACATTTCAAGAGTGAACCCCAAACTGACGCTCTTGTGACCCCCTTTTGAACACAGGTGGGGTACAGAAAGCACTCAGAGGGTATTTATTGAATGTTTGGTCTGGTCCTGGTCTGATGTTTCAAGCACCAAGACCTGTGCCAGCACTGTGGGTAGCACAAGCCACAGATGGGAACCATGGCAGCAGAAGTAACACTGGTGTAAAGTTTATAAAGCAACAGCACATGAATATCTGAGCTGATCAATATTAAATGATAGAAATATATGGGTGGTAGGTTTATTTTCTGAGTGCCTGGGAGCCCAGCAAATGGCTTTCACAGCAAAACCAACCATGTGTCTCTGTTAGTGAAGTTTCAACCCAGGGAAGAGTGCCCAAGAGCTGGATTTTGATCCTTAAGCTTGCCTGGGTGTTGATGCCTGGATGTGGGTGCTGTCAAACACTGAAAAACAAACACTTGAAGCTTTTCAGGCAATGTGATTATCTTGGAGGTATTTTAAAGGCAATGATACACAAACTGTGCACAGAAGTGTTTATCTAGCAGGTCCTGGTGATTTTCCAATAGCATTTTTATGTATTTATCTAGCATTTTGTACTTAAGGTCTTTTGTAATGATCTTTGATGTTCCATTGGGGGTTTTTTGACTGTGATCAGCTGTTGAGCCATCATTTTCAAAGAAATAAAAAGTCTTCAGTCTCACTGAAAAATGTCAATGCTTTGTAAAATGCAGATCTCTGCATGAGGAGACTGTGGGGTTTTTTTGTTTGTTTCACTGTTTTCTCTCTATTTTAATTTCATCAGCTACTTAATTGCCAAGTCTCTGTTATTTTACAGTCTTATCTGTATCCTAAAAAATCCTGTGTCCGGTATAAACTTCATTGTTGTCCTGTTGCTTCCAGCTTTTAAGAATTGAAACCTATTCTTGATGCACAGGATAAACATTTCTGATTATGCATATTGCCCAAGCTATGATCATGGTTTAGTTGTGTTTTGTTTTTTTTTTTCCTTGAGAGAAAATTACTCATTTGGGAAGAAAATATGTTACCTGACAAGCTGATTTTAATTAGTGGACAGAAGGGAGGTGTGATGACCAAAGTTGCATCCTACATTGTAATTTGGTTGAGGTCATGTCTGATTGTGATATGATGCTGGCTTTGTGTTTGTGATACAAACATATTACAGTAACACGTGTAGCCTCTGAACACAGGAGCATCACAATTTTGGGTAAGTATTACTGGCAGCTTACGTTTACTTTCTTTTTCTATAATTTCATCTGTGGTGAACTGTGGGCTGTTTTTGTAACCTTTCTGTCTCAAGTAGAATTTTAGCAGCTAACGCTTCCCTGCAGACTTTTCTCATCCAAGCAAACCATGGTACCAGAAGTTAATTCAACCTGTGGCTGTGGAGAGGAACACACTGTGGAGAGGAATCCCTGGGATGGGATTTGGCATGCAAAGAAGCCAAATCACTTTTTAGTTTATATAAGTCTGGTCATGCAATACAAACTGGATATATCCAGCTACAATGTCTTGGCTACTGCTGCCTTTTATTTTTTTTTTTCCCCACACAGAATTGTTGTTGGTCTTTTCCTTTCTTGACAAGGCATGAAGTGTTCTCAGTTACGATGCTTGGGATTTTGAACTTGCTTTGTTTAAGACTTTCTCTGAGAATGTAGAAAATTACTGGGTAATTGCCCCTCTCTTGCTTTGTCCAGGGAATCAAGGGCATCCATTACTTAAATCCCAGCAGACCAAAATCACAGGATAAAACACCGAGGATCCCTTTGGAAGGTGAAAACTTAGGTATTGCAATGCCTGACTTCCCTTCTAGAAGAGACCTTTCTGTAGCTCCAGAAGTGTGACATGTGCCTGGTAATTTCCAGGAGAGGTGCCCAGGGCTTCTCCTCACCTGTGTGACCATGGGTGGCAGCTTGATGGATCTCACAGCCTGGGCAGAGCAAGAGGAAAGCCCTTACCTGGAGGGCAGAAAGCCCCATCACAGGTGGGAAATGGTGGTTTAAAATAAGTGGTTCATTACAGAGGTTTTGCTTTTGAAAAGGCCTTGACCCCCTGTGTTGGTGGAAAGGCTGCCTGGCCTTTGTGAGGTTATCACTTAAATAGTTCCAAAACCAGCTTTGAAAAAAACAAACTTCTCATTTGAGGTTAATGAGACACGGAGTGGGCCAGTTCATGCTGTACCTTTGCTGTTACTATTGTTTCAAGGCAGCTGCATGCTGGCTGTACACCACGGTTTTTCCTTCTTCTCAAGAAAACTTTCTGATACAGAGACACAATCATATGTAAAACAAGCTGAAGTTTCTTCAGAAATTTTCAGAATTAAAAAAAAAAGAAATCCCAAGAAGACACAAGACTCATGGGGATTTTTTTTGTTAGTCTTTTTGTTTTGTTTGATTTTTGTTTTGTTTTGCTTTTGGTGGTGGTGGTGATGTAGTTTTTTACCTCCCATTTTAACTGAATGTTCTTCCTGGTGAGTCTGTATAACAGGATAGCAGCATTTGCAATGTTGCTGCTGCTACTTGGTGAGTTCTACTTCCATGACCAGGATCTTACAGGAATATTCCTTTGATATATGCATATATATATATATACTTATTTCAGATATAGACAACTTTTTTATGCTCTCCATCAATTTTCCAGCTTTTCAATTTAACAGATTATGTTCCCTTATCATTTGGATTCCTTTTCTCTAGAAGCCTGGCATCTGAAATCTCCTCCTTGGTGCTACAGAAGTTATTTCTAAGTTCAAATATAGGAAAGACAAAGCTATTCATTGTTTCTAAGTTCTTCTGTTAATTTATCTTGTTATGTTTTTAGGTCAGAAAGGCCTGAGCAGCAGAGGCTGGATTCAGCCATATGCTGTCCCCTCAGAGACCTTAAGACCCAGTATAGGATTTTCTTGTGTTAATTAGACAAGTCTATGTAGAGAAGAGCTGGTATTTCTCCAAATCTTATTTCTGCATGAACATCATGAACTTGGTATCATACACACACAGAGTCAGACAGTCGTATTGTTAAAAAAAAGAATTACGACTTCAGTAAACACCTTCAGACATGAAGAATATTAGGTGTGGGAGAGCTGTTTTCTTCAGCACTGCAGGCTGATAAATCCCAAAGAAATCCACATCACACAGAGAAACCCTTCTGGTTCTGAGGGTGAGCCATTGCAATCATTTAGAGCAGGTGGTGTAATTGGTACCTTCCCCCCCTCACTTTTCTGATATGTGAATTTTTCAGTGTAGGTAATACCAAGTGGAGAGGAGCCAGTACAGGGCTGCAGTTCAGTCTTCAGGTGCAGAGATCACTGATAGGGAATTACTCTGTGAAACTGAAAGGCCTGAGTGCCCCAAATGACAGCTGAGCTGAGCTGTCAATGCTCATTTGCATGTTTTTTATCACAATAATGGTTTTAAATAAAGAGACAGGGAGAGAAAGTGCCAAGATTGAGGCTAGTCTGAATATGTCTTTAGTGCAAAAAAAAGTAAACAGGTAGGAGAAGAGGTACTCCATGAGGCTGTGTTTGCATGGAAAAGGGGTAACTCCCTGATGCACAGTGAAGAAAAACACTTCCCCAGAGTTTTGGGCTGGCAGGTAATCCTCTGGAATAAAAGATGTTGCCTGCGGTCACTGAGAAGGGAGGGCAATAAGCAGAGGGTGCTGTGGCTGTCACCCCTGGCATTGACACTACAGCAGGAGAAGAAACCTCTGGTGCATCTGCCTCGGGTATAACAATTGCACTGCAGCTGGAAATGGGAGCTCCAGCTCTGTCAAAGGGGATTTAAACTCCTGTCCCTTTATAAAGTGCTTGTGCTGGAGAATGCAGGCAGGGATGGTAATGAACAGATGGGAACAATTCAGTGTCCCAGGCCTCTAATTCTAGTCCTGACTGAGTTGGTTTAACACTTTTGACTTTATAAATTGAGTACGGTAAATAAATTACAGTCCTTACCATCAGAAAAAGATTATTTCTTGGCACATATTTATTGATGTTTGCCAAGTCAAATTTTAAAACATAGGTGGCATGACTTCTATTACTTCTCTGGAGATTGTTTTATACTCTGTTAATTTTGCTCTCTTGGAACCTTTCCCAGTGTGTCACAGGCACCCTGTTGTGTTCATTTTTTTATTTTAATACAGAGTTTCTCATCCAATTTAACATTATTTTTTTTCTCTTTGATATTTTTGCATTCTTTAGGTATTTACTAGTGTCAGTCTCCCCAAAGTAAGGCCGTACCTTCCCTATGTGTACTAAGTACATTATGATTTGTCTCAAGAATGCATGAAATCTGTGTCACACTCAACACCCTATTGCTCTGAAAACTGCTTCTTGGAGGCCTTTTGTTTTGCTTCCTTGAAAAATGCCTAACTGTATATTGCCTTAACATGTTGATGCTGTGTGGATTTTTTACCTTTGAGATTTTTCAGTAATTTGGGACGTTAACAAAACAAAAATCAAAGATCTATTTTTTGCAAGTAAAAATTTTGATCCTGTGTAGATGAGTGTCAGAAACTTGTCTCAGGGACTTCTGCTTTTGCTTCACAGAACTTCTGTAACAAAGAAATGTGGTTAAAAAGAACCATGCTGCTTCCTGGAGTGGAACACCAAAACAGTGATTAGAGCCGTATCAATGACACCTCTGACTTTTCTTCCAGATCATAGAGGGTGATACGTTTACATTCCTCAGCAGAAGAAAGAAATTCTCATGGGATGTTTGCCTAAGTTTATGCTGCACATCCATGTTAATGATAGTTCACAATATGTTTGCTTTAGATAGTTCTCATGTAAAAACCCATCTTGCTCAAAACCAATTACTGAAACTAATGCTTAAAAAATTCTTAATGCATAGTTTTATTGAAAAACAAAACTCTACGTAATTTTTTTTTCTCAGAAAGTGACTAAGAAAAGCAGCCTTCTTTGGAACTGCAAAGGGATGTACTGATCTGAAGATAATTTAGGATATATTTTCCTTGAAGCTTCCCACATCCATCTCTTTTTAAGTGAAAGCAAAAGTTTTAAGTTTTCTTTAATGACTTTTAAAACACCATTTAGTAGAAAAACAGCTCTAGGCTGCACAAGTAATAATAATCTTGCATGTAAGAGCACTTTAAGATTTCTTCATATTTAAAAAAAAAATGAAGGTAAGTTTATAATATACAAATATACAAACAAATTGGTATTGAGATGTTCCTTCTACATTTCCCACAAAGGATATGATGAAAACTTTCTGGGAATTATTTAATAAGTTGTTATTGTACTTTTGAATAGAAGAGCTGGCTAGCACTTAAACATCTACCACTTTGGTAAGCCATAGCTGTTTAGGCCCATCATAATGCTTACCAAGAGTTCTTCCTATGACTTTGTTCAAATTTTCTGAAATCCAGGGCCTTTTCACTCTTTTTGCAGCAGGGAATTTGTCCTGTGCTTTTAGGTTACCATCCACAGGGAGCTAAGATTGAAAGTGTCCTCCTTGCACAGATGTGCTACTGGAAGAGCCCAGAGTTAGGTATTTACAAGGGGAGGGTCTCTTCCTGCTGCTCTGCTCATGAAGGCACTTTGTGATCACTTTGTGATCCAGCTCCCTGCTCCTTTTACCCTGGCTCAGGCACATTTTGCGTTCCTACAGGGAATTCCACAGGCAACCAGGGCAGGTCCCACTCTGAGCTGTAGCTTAGAGAGGTCATCAGAGATCTTGGCCTGAGAAAAACATCAACAATAATATATTTGATTTCCTTTGGGTTGTATTTTGACTTGCTTACTTTCTTTTGATACAAACCTTCTGTGGCCAAAAAGGGCTGTGATTTTTAGAAGCTAAATTTCTCCCTCAGTTCATTAAGTTCGTGCTTAATTCAGCCTGCACCTAAGGCACTTGCAAAAGGTGATTTCCAATGGCATGCATTGAAGTGGGCATCCCTTTTCCAAAGCTTTTCAGTGGCAATTAAGCTTCTCCTTTTCAGCTTTGAAAGCATCCCCACTTTGGGCTGTGCAAACCTTGTGATGTTTTGTTTGTAAGTCTAGGGTGCATTTAAACAATAATTCCTTTATTCAGGTTAAAGCACTGTTCCAGCATGTGCTGGAGATTCAGATGGGAAGTCTTGCATTAATTCTGACAAAAAAATTTTGATTTTTTTCAGATATTCTTTTCTTTATCAAAAGCCTAATTAGTTCAAGCACAAATTATATCTTAAATTCAAAGGCACAGCATACTAAGAAGTGTTATGAATTGGAATAAATTTCAGTATCTATTTTTCTGAGGTTAAATAGCATTGTTTCCATATAAGCATGCACTTAATACCTGTCTTACAGTTTGAAGAGATCACAACACTTCTCATCTACTCTTATTATTGTTTGAGGTTTTTCCACAAGAGTAATCAGTAGGGTCCCATCATTGGGGAGGAAATTCCCTTGCTGCAGAGTTAGATAGTATCAGTTTTGCATGATGCCTGTGAATAGTTGTCAAATTAAGTTTTACAGGAGTAAATTCCCATAGAAATTATTTTTTGCCACTTATATCTTTGTCTTTTCTGAGTTTTCTTTGGGACCTAAAGAGGCTGGGGTTAATAAAATAAGATCAAATGATTGCTTGGCCTAGCAACTCCAAATCCGCTGTGCACTTTTCCAGAGGTGAAAAATTGGTGTCAAGAAAAAGACTGAACAACTTATGTACAAATCATACCTCTAAGAACCCTTTTCATATTGAAGCAGAGGATTAACTGGTTTTTGTCCCCTCCTTTTGCACGTGCTGTCCTTCAGTGTTTCAGCAGGAGTAGGGTACAATCAGAATTCATGTTCCTCCTCCCTCTGCGACCGAGGGAGCTCATGATGTGACTCGCAGACTGAGCTCCCTGAGCCTTGCCCTTGCAGCCCCATCATCTCCTGGCTGCCAGCCTGGCACTTGTGCTGCTCCAGGCTGGGGCTGTGTTTGGCAGGAAAGCTCAGTCCGTGCCACTGAGCACAACTGAAGCGGTGACAAGCGCGTCCCCCTCGCGCAGAGCTTCCTCCACTGATGAGCAAGAGGCAGCTCCGGAGTGGAAGCTGCCATCTGCTTCACCTCAGCGTGGCAGGAGGCCAGAGCTAAAAATTCTGCAGTTTCTTAAGTGATTGGCACACCAGATGACCTCTTGGAGGAAGGAGATGGCTGAGCACTCTCTCTCTGGGTGTCCCTGGCCACAGAGCATCCTGCGGCCGTTTGCTGCGGTTCATCACACACGGGTGCAGCCAGCCAGGCACATCCCATCAGGGACACCACGTCCTGCTTTGGGAATGTGGGAGGTGGTGCTGCACAGGCTGGGAGGAGGCAGCTCCTCCCACTGGAGCTGCTCCTGGGGCTGTTTGCAGGGGGGCTCTTGCACCCACCTGGACATGCCCCAGCCCTGGCCACGCTGGGAGCAACAGCAGCAGCAGCAACAACAAACACTTCCTTGTTGGTAACCTGCTCTCCTGTTTTTGGGTTTCTGTGCTACCATGGGCCTTGCAGAACAGGTTCCCAGTACAGCCAGTTGTCAGGCTGGTGGCTGACACAAGAGCCCATGGCGTGGTTTGTGGAGAGGCTCTGGTGCGTGCTGCTGGTGCCAGTGGGCTGGCCAGCATCTGGCAGATGTGCCTTTCCTCTCCAGGACTGCCCTTCCATAGCAAGGGCCCTTTTCCTCACCTGCCAGCAGCTGCTGTATCACAACAGATTTGGACAAGGCATGATGGCAAACGCTGTCACTGGAGCTCAGGTTGGAAAAGCTGCAGAAGACTGTTTTCATGGGAGCACTGAAGTCCTTTATGGTGGGATTCATCTCTCCTGACTTTTTGTTGTCTAAAGGTGATCTTGGATGTCTAGCCTTTCACAGCCACAGCTGGAGTTCATTCCATCTCCTGCCTAAAGTAAGTATCTAGAATAGATCAAAGGACCCATGCCTTTGGAAATACTTCTTTTTCCTCCTCTGACTATAAGGCAAACCTGACTGAGTGTCTCATCTGGACGTGTCTGCACTGAACCCATGTGGTGCTACCTTGTAAGTGGATATTTCCAGCTGTATTCAAGGATCACAAGAAGTGTCATGTCCTCTATAGATAAACTTCTGTATATTCATCTTTAAAATACGTTTCTTGTGGGTGTCTCATCTTGGGAACAGTGTTTAAGAGTCTGGTCTCCTGACAGACAAAGGGCTTGCTGGGGCCTTTACAACAGACTGCACTTTTTCCACCTGGTTGCAGACTGTCAGCAAGAATAAATAGGGAACCCATTGCTAATGTTCATACATTTTTTCCCTGCTAACTTTGCAATATTGTAATAGTTAAAAGCAGTCCAAATACAGGTTGCAGTACGTGTACATTTGACATTGTCAGATGATGCAAAATCTGCTTCATTATAATGATATTCTGGTAAATGAATCTAAGCTTTTTAAAGATTAAAAAATTAAAATAATTAAGGCATTAAGAAGTAGGCAAAGGTAACTGTTCTTCACCTGAGTAAAAGTATGCAAATGAAAATCAATTTATCTGAAGAATAAAAGTTTGATGGATTTCCCATATTCTGAACTCTTTCAAGAGAAAGTGAGTTTCAATGTCTGCATTGTTCCCTTGCTTTAAAACTAAATTAATTGAACAAGAAGTCAGCATTTAAATAATAATGCAGGAACACTGCATTAAAATGTTAATAGAAAATAACACTTTGTTCTGTTGCAAATATTCTTATGAAATGATGGAAACAAGCTGTGTTTTGATTTGCTCCTCCTGAGAGCAAATATAGAGCATGTAGCCCTGCTGGTAAAACAGAAAAATTGAAACTTTGAATTAAGACCCATAATAAATTAATAAATATATAATGATCACAGTAAAATGTGTAAAATTCTATTGAGAAAAATCCAATAACAAGTGCTAATATGGCAGATAAAATGATTGTCTGCAGTTAACCTGCAAGCTTCAGGGGACAAAGAGAGTTGCATATTTATGTACTTAGCAAGTTTATCATTTCTTTTAGCTTTCATAATTTTTTTTGGTTCTGACTAAATATTATAATCTCATACATTTAATTAATATTGTCTTCAACAAATCCCTCAGTGCATTTTTATACAAAAGGAGGTAACCAAGGCTTTCCATGCAAACCTCTGCACTGAGGTTTGACGCAGAGGGCTCATCCCAGAAACTGGCAGATCTCCATGAGCCGTTCATGCCCTTCCAGGAGCTCAGCCATCCCTTGGTATCTCTGCTGACCCTCCTCCAAGGCACCAAGAAGTGAGAGCCTGGAGGCTGTAGGTGCCTGGAAAAGCTGAGCCTGCGCTCTCAGGGCTCTTGTGCCTGAGCTGAGCCCACTCCAAGGTTGGTGGGTGGGTGGTAGGGGAGTTCCCTTCGAGTGGTGCTTAATGCAGCTCCAACGTTTAGACATCAGAGGGGAAAAAAAAAAAAAAAAAGGC
>VYXD01009664.1:1339749-1351694 GCA_013397195.1 Hylia prasina | reverse complement strand
TTTTTTTTTTTTTTGTGGTAAAGTATCCTTTTGCTCGTTCCCCCAGAGAGTATTGGAGGATTGTGGCCAGGAAATGCCACCATGGGCCTAAATGGACACATTCATTTTTGACTGCATGGGACTGATTCCCTTCCAGGAGTGGGTCATTCACAACTTACCCAGAGAAGCTGTGGCTGCCCCATCCCTGGAAATGCCCAAGCACAAGTTGGATGGGANAAGCTGTGGCTGCCCCATCCCTGGAAGTGCCCAAGCACAAGTTGGATGGGACGTGGAGCAACCTGGGATAGTGGAAGGTGTCCCTGTTAAGATAAAGGTCCACTTAAAGGTCCCTTCCAAAAATAGAAAATATTCTATGATTCTATGATTTGAAACAAGCTGCATTTCAATTCTTCACACAGGACATAGATCACCTCTGTTCTGTTTTTTTAATTATATATGTGAGCATATACAGAAATGTATAGTAATCTATAATACTATACTCTGCATAATTACTCTGCATAATATTTAACCTTTTTTCCTCTCTTTCTGTATCTTATAGATGCCATCAGCATAAATCCTAAGGACAGCCGTTGGGTTGGAGCCTGGTGGCTTGGATTGCTTATCTGTGGAGCAGTCAACTTCATTGCTTCATTGCCTTTCTGGTTTTTGCCCTATTCCTTACCAAAAGAAGGAGAGAATGAAAACTTGAAGATTAGTCACTTGTCTGTTCAAGGAGATCACTGTAAAATTGACCCCCCAGCTCAGCCACAGTTAAAGTTCTCAGAGGCAGTAAAAGGTGAAAGATTATTGCCCAAATGTTTGCATATGAATTCTGTCTCATGGATTCATTGTGAGCTGAGCATGGACTCGCACAACCTTCAGCAAAATGCACATTTCTGCAGTGCAAATTATCGACAAAAATGTCTTTAAATTTGACAAAAATTTGTGCGATTATAATTACGTGCTGAGGGCGAATTTCAGTCCTCTCCTGATGTCAGACAGCTGGAAAAAAAACTTGTGCTGTTCCTCTGAGCACCAGAGATCCTCAGTTCATAGTTGTGAGATGATGTTTTACAATCCTATGATTATGAAGAGAGAATGAATGAATCCCTCATTAATGACAAATCCACAGAGGGCAGGCTGCTATTTCACTGAGGCAGATGTTTGGGAAGGATACATGGAGCTCAAAATGACTGCATTAGGTGTTGGAGGGACTCCCCTGGATTTGTAGCTCCTGTGTATGCTGAATTAATCTCATCTAGGCAACACCAGATCCAACTACCACCAGCCACTGCTTTTATTGTTATACTTTTATTATTAGACCCAAGCTTTTGTTTGTATGTGCATGGCTACAGCAGATGTGTTTTGAACTCTCACCTTTTAAGCAACTGTGCCAAGAGCCAGACTACAGTCTAAATGCAGGTGTTTATGTTCACTTTATCTTAAATGGATTTTAATATGCTAATCAAGGGTCCCAGAAATTGTTCCAGCCTTTCTGGGGGGCCAGGTGCTTCTCTTCTCTAAACATCACCCTCATGTACGGTTCTTGTGTGGCTGGTGAAGGCTCCTGCTTCAGGAACCAAATTTTACACTTGATAGAGGGTCTTAAGGCTCTGTACAGGAGGTGTTTTGTGAGCCTGGGCACCCCTGGAGAGGAGCCCTGTGCCCCACACAGGACAATCCAGGATCCCTGATTCCCAGCTCAGCACCCACTGTGCTGCTTGGCCCTGCTCCTCCTGTAAGGCACATGTGGGCAGTGAGGAGAACTCTCACTTGAGCAAGCATGTTTTGTGTTAGGCACAGAATTACAACCTGCAATGCAGCCAGTAATTAAATCAAAGTTAATTTTACTATCTAGAGGATGCCAAAACAACTCTTCTCTGTGTTTAGCAGGGTGTACAGCATATACCTCTCCATTGCAGATTTCTTGCCAGCACTCAGGAAGCTGTTTGGAAATCCAATTTTTGTGGTGTTCATCTTCCTCACTATTCTGCAGTACAATGCCCTTGTTGGGATAATAACCTATGAGACAAAGTTTATGGAGCAGCAATTTAATGTATCAGTGGCAAAAGCCATCTTTCTGATTGGTAGGTACCTGACTTCTTTTCAAATTCCAGTCTCAAAAAGGAAGCTTTATTTGCTATTTTGCCTTCTGTTTTAGAAGGACCTTATGTGAATTTTTTTTGGTTAAAAAGAAAGCATGTGGTGGTTTCCTAATTTTCTTACTGTGGATCTTAAATGGATGTTATTTTAGTGCTAATTTTCCTAGTGCCTTTAATTCAGTGAGCAAGAGGATTATTAAAACTGGGTGGAAGTTTTTTCGTGGTGAGATTTGGGTTATGTGTCTGTTTTCCTGAGTAAAAATCACACATCAGACATCAGCTAAAACAAAGCAAAAACTAATGGGGAAAAAAATTTTAAAAGTTCAATGAAGTGTGTGATTTTTTTCTTTTCAGAGTAATATATTGGCATAATTGTTCTTTCATTTTGATTACAAATCCAAATTTTATAAGCAGTAAGAAACCGAAATGTAAAAGTTTGAGTCACTTCATTAATTTCAAAGCTCTTTTTCTGTTTACCAGCTCCTTCAAAAATAAGTACTTTGTAGTGTTCTACAAAAAAGGAATGCTGAAATTACATTAATCTTACAATGATTGGTAATCTGGAAGGACAAGCAGGCTATGTGAGGTCATTGCAGAACTGATATTGCATTACTTTCATCTGAAGACACAATGCCTTAGTCAGCTACAAATGTGGGAAGAACTTGCTTTTTCCTACCCTTTTTTTCCTGAACGCTGAGAAAATTTCACAGAAATGACCAAGAAAAGCAACCAACCATAAAAACAGAGAAAGGCAAACCCCTCCCAAGAACACCTTGTAAAACCTCTCTGTTCAGCAATATATGTAAAAGGCTGGTGCTTGTGAAATACTGAACAGATTAAAATCTAAATGCAAATCATCTCATTATTCACTCTCAGATCAAAATGGAATCTGGTGCAGAACCAGATGCAACTTCCTTTTACATTCTATTTTGGAGATTTTTTGTAGCTTTCATAAAGTTTTATATTTTATTTTATATGAAGCTCATACTTTATATGAGCTAAGACATTATCATTTACTCCAGTTTCTAATAGGCACCTGTATATGTTTTATTATATCTACATACAAACAACAATATAGTAAAAATGCAGCGAACATTGAGGAATAGAGCTTTCTAAAGTCATACAGCTGGTTGAAAAAGAAAATGGGGATATGGAATTACTAGAAGGAAATATAAATCTTAGGCTCTCAAAAAATCAGCCCAAAAAATAGGTATCTGATATTTTGAAAATACCGGATATTTATTCTAAAAGACTCAATGCAAGTGAGAGCAGTTAGCAATTTTTTCTTATCCTCTATTTGCAGGTGTGATACTCTTACCCGTCACAATCCTAGGGATGTTTCTAGGAGGCTTCCTGATCAAGAAATTCAAGCTTCACATAACTGGGATGGCCAAGTTTGCCTGCATCACCTTTATTGTGGCATATTTGCTAAACCTCCTGTACTTCACGTGCAGCTGTGAGGTGCTGCAGGTGGCCGGCCTGACAGCGCCCTACTCTGGGTTTGTATCCCCTCAGCTTTGGGGTGGCTGAATCATTTGTCACAGCTGCTTCTTTGGGAGTGATGCAGGGAAGAAAATCCTAGGTTTTGAGTCAGTCTGAATTCGCATCTAAAGCTGGGGGTGGGAAAAATATGCCAATTTTATTTTCCGAATTTTGTTTAAACTGGACGTTTCTTTTTTTCTTAAATTCTCAATTTCTTTTTCCTAAGTTCTCTGTTACTGACAATATACCTATATATTCTGGCAAATGGCTAAAAAAGATGACATTTATTACAGGCAAATTAAATATCTATATCCTCTTTCAAAGCCTTAATTTAAAGCTAGCCTTTCTCTGTTATGCAGGGAGTAGGATGCAAAAGAAGTGTTGGAAATGTCTTCTCCAGGAGGGACCACCACTAGATCAGTGGTTATGAGCCCACGTGGGGGATTGGCAGCCCCTGGGGTTGCCTCTGACCCATTTCTCATCTGGAAAGTGGAAAGTGGTCCTGGACTGGGCGCTGCAAACAGAGATTCCCCCTCCCTTGGCGGGGTCATGCTTCCTTGAGAACCTTTTCCAGACTCTAGCAGCCTGCCACAATTGCCTACCATACAAATTTAGCTCGGTCTGGTCCAGATTTCAAGGGATTTTAAGGGATTAAACTGAATCTATCAGGACTTACTGCATTTTTAGTTCAGACAGAATGGGGATCCCGAGGTTTTTGAAACCGAGCCTATGCTCAGGGAAATATTTAAGTTATCTTGATGAACCTGATGTCCATTTCAACTTTGAGCTTAGTTTTTGCCCTGAAAATATTTCAGAAGTTTTTTGCAGTGGAGGTAACCCTGGTTTGAGTGCAACATCCGCAGAGTGAATTAAAAATCAGCATAAACAACAAGAGAGCCTATACTGAAAGAGCATTTACAGTTTCTCCAGCAGAAGTGAGTCTGGAGAATTTAGCCCATCTTAGGGTTTTTCCTGGTTAAGTGACCAATTTAGTGTTTTACCTATTTAACAGTTTATATTTTGAAGACAAGCAACAGCCTAATGAGGGCTAAATCCCTCAGTTATCTTCCCTGCTAAGAGACTTAGGGGAAATGTAGTCCACTTAATGTGTGCTTTTGGCTGAAGGAAGGAAGAGGGAGGAAGAAAAAGAAAAATTTGAATTTTTTTACCCTTGAGATTAACTTCAAAGCAAGGATGATTTGTAGATGGTTGGCTCCTAGCACTTTCTGGAAACTGAGCACTGCTAACCTGTGCTTGGAGTGACCTGGATCCAGTGAAAAAAATGTCAAGTACATCCTGCTGTTTTGGTTTTATATAGTTTTACATCCCTACCTCTATCACCCAGATATGGTATGATATCCTACTGCTGAGAAAAAGTATGGTCTTTCCATGGGCCATGTCTCTGTGATAAGAGACTCTAGGTATGATTTTGTTTTTCTTGGGATGAGCTTTCAAATGCAAAAATAATACCAAATATTCCCACCCAGCCTTTTCATTTCCATGCCTTTTCAGTGACAATCCATAGGAATGTTAACACTTGATAAAAAATGCCAAGGGAACTTTGTTTTAGCTGAAATCACCTTAGTGTCCATATGACAACTTCACAGTGCATTGGGTGGTAGCAGATAACCGTCCCTTTTGATTGCTTCACTTTCTCCATGTTTTTCCTACCTACCCCCTAAAATTTTAATTTTTTTTCTACTATAAAATTCCACTAAAACCTTAATTTCTTTCTGTTGTCCTCCAGAATGAAGCACCTTTCCTCCAGCAAGCACATCTACATGGCCAGCTGCAATGCTGAGTGCAACTGCAAGCTGGACCAGTGGGACCCTGTCTGTGGGGAAAATGGGATCACATACATGACAGCCTGCTTTGCAGGGTGTAAATCATCATCTGGGACAGGAAGGAATATGGTAAATATCCTGGCAGGTAGATAACTGTGCAATAAGACAAGGAGCAATGGTTTTAAGTTAAAAGAGGGCAGCTTTAGACTAGATATAGGGAAGACATTTTTATCAGCAGCAAAACCATTTCCTCAACTTCAAATAATCCTACCTGAGCAAGACTATTAAAAACATTATGTTTGCAGAAGAATGTGTGAATGCTTATAACTTCTGGCAGAAGTAGAATTGTCATTGACAAGACTGAAAAAGACAAGCAGCAACGTCAGCCTTGTATTTATAACATCCCATCAATACTGTCTGGCTTCACTTCAGGAAAATTTGCCTTCAAACCCACGTCTCCTGCTAACTTCAAAGCCCACTATCAATCTATCACCAAAAGCTCTTTAAGTGTATATTGATATATATGCATGATTGCCTATTTGGTCCACACCTCTATTTTTTCTTGTTGTTGTTGTTACACATCTCCATGGGATACCTGAGCAGAATGGCTGGATAGCAGTTCACGTATGACTTTGTTAGATTTGACCCAATTTAAACACACACAGAGCACCTTCTGTTCTAGCAGTGGCATGGCTGAAACTAGAATTCCTGTTGCTTTGTGTCTCTGGAGCAGCTCAGAGAAGCTGGAGCATATCAATGACCTGGCCATCACTCTGCAGAGATGATTACAGAAGTTTTTAGCCTGGCTGGTATGGGGAGTGAAAAATCTAGCTGCTGAAATTATTTATTGCTGCTGAATTCTGAATAAATAAACTCTCCTCATCTTTTCCTTTCAGGTGTTTCACAACTGCAGCTGTGTGGAAGGACAAGGGCTCGGGCTTGGCAATTCCTCTGCAGTTTTGGGACAATGCCAAAGAGAAAGCTGTACCAAAGCCTTTCCCTATTTTTTAGGATTACTGACTGCATGTGCATTTATTTTAGCCTTAGGAGGCACTCCTACATACATGATTATGTTTAGGTGAAATACTTTACCTTACCTTGACCGTAAAGCTTGGGGAAAGAGAAACAGAAAACATCTACTATTTCATTCCTGCTGTGAGGAATGGCATGGGGATCAAATTGTGCCCCTGAGGATTTGCCTGTGCTCTGAAATCAGTAACTTTTCAGGGGCAGAACAAAATATCTGACCAGAAATTTAATTCTAATTTGATGCTGAGTAGATACTTTGGTGATGAAAGGGGAGGAATTATGCTGATCCTGAATGCTGGGTTTCAGTTCTAGTGATAGGGATGTTTTTAGCAGAGCATTGGACTTGAAATAAGATGCAATGCTAAGCCATAGCCAGTGCTGTTCACATTATTCAGAGAAAAACAGGTACCTTTGTTAAGCCTTGTGGCCTCACAATGTCTTCTGTGTTGGGAGAGGTCTGATACTCCCATATTTTTGGTCAGCTGAGAGGAACAGAATTATAGCAGGAATATCTTTTTAAAATTTTCATTCCTTCAGTTGGAAAGCAGCACCACTATTTTACATTCAGAAGAAAAGACAATGTTCTGTGCCTGCCACGTGGAACTGTCTTTATTCTCCTGCTCACAGGTGAATCACAATCACAGTGGTCAGTGCCTGTGACTGAATAACTTCTCTAAGCTGCTGATTTCCTGCAGTATTTCTAAGCATAGTGCACACCTGGGTTATGGACAAGGCTCACTTTGCTGGCCAGTTTTCAGAACCCTAATAAGTATGATAAGAAGCCTTTGATGTTGATGCTGGAGAGACAACATGCTGGTGTATAAACTCCCGTGCAGGGAACAGCCTGGGCACAGCAAGGCTCCCTCCTGCCCCTGTGCCAGCTCAATCCTCCCCTCTGGTTTTTGTCTCTTCTTCCAGCTCACCTGATGGACACAGGCTGCTTTCCACTGGTAGGAATGAGGTGCTTTTATAGCCAGGTCACTCACATTCAGTACCTCTCTGTGAAATGCTAGAGGCAGAAGTGGGTTTAATCTAACAGGGACTTCACACCCTTGTTCCCTCTGGTCATCACTGCACAGTGCAGCCCCCCATAAAGCCAGGCATCTTCTTGGAGCTTAACTTATGGGCAAGAACTATCTTGTTTTGGTCAGTTCACTTTAATGTCCCTGTGCATCCTCTCCCAAAAGTATTTACAACCCCATTTCCTTTGGTTCAAGATGAGTTTCTGTAGTTTCTTCCATTTATTTCAATGAGCTTTCTGTGGAAGGAGACTCTACATCTGAACTTTAACTCTGGTGGATGTTTTCAGTCAGGGTTTGAGTGGGCTATGCTGGGTGAGCCACAGCCCTCTTGCAGTGGGGCATGTGCAGATGCTCACAGTGTGACTGTAGCTACATTACTCTGCTCCTCAACACGCTGCTTTTGTTCCCTTTCCAGATCAGTTTCACCAGACCTGAAATCCTTTGCTGTTGGGATAGAAACTTTGGGTGGTAGAGTACTAGGTAAGACCTAATTTCTTTGTGGTTTTCAAGTGGGTAGGCAAAGAAGCCAAAGAGGTAGACCAAAGTTAGCCATTGCAATGCCCTTGCTCCAGAGAAGAACAAAAGAAAATTTTCCAAAATTTTTCTTTATAAGGAGACTGTACATTTCAAAATGTTTGGAGGGACTTGCTACATATTTCCTGGTATATATTTACATATTATGATTATCTCAATATTTTTCCTCTACACTGAAAATAAATTAGGCAAAAGAAGGAGATTTCATTTTACTTCTGAGTTTCTTTTTCTTTTTTTTTTTTTTTTTTAAATTGTGGACTCAACTATCTGAGCTAGATAAGTCTGCATATCCTTAACACCCATCCTCCCTTTTGCTGACCATTATTCACTTAAAACTCCCATGCACTTTGCCTATTATTTTATTTCTTGGGTTTATCTGCAATAAACAATCATTTAAGCATTCAGACACGTAGTCTGCCCTGCCTCAAGCAAACCATGCCTCATCTTCCCTTGTTTGCTGATTTTGAAATCTCTGCCTTGCAGACAAGCCCAAGTAGTCATTTGGATCCCTTTTCCAATCTGGTTATTTTAGCTGAACACTGCAGAGAATCAATCTTCTACTTTTGTAAGGCAGTTAACTTCACAAAATTGCACACTCTCCCTCAAACAACTTACTGATGACACTAAAACACTGTCTAAAAGAAATTCTTTCAGTACTACATAAATGGTATGTGTATTACCCAGTTTCTGTGGAGGAAGTGCTTAATTTCATCCCTTTGCACTGCACTAATCACCTTTTAATGGCAAACTGTGTAAGACCTGAATAGAAACATCAATATACATAAATATTAATATGTCGTGGCATGTAATTCCATGTCAGGGATTGCAAAAGAAATGTTGGTTGTGTTATTTTTTTTAAACAAGAGAAGTTAAACGTCTAATAAAAATACCATTAAAGGGAATTGCTAACATTTCCCTTGATGGATATTATTAAGTTATAATTGTTCATCATTTCAACTCCCTTTAAGTACTTGCATAAATATTTTCACAAATCTTGTCCTCTCAAAGCTGGAACTGGATGTTTAGTCCCATTCCATAATTAAAAAACCTGGAAATTCACTTCCTTATTTCTTTACATGACATTAAAGGATGAGCTCTCCACATCTCAGATCATGAAATGAGAATTTTCTTTGCAGGAGGACTCCCAGCCCCTATTTATTTTGGTGCCTTGATAGACAAGACCTGCTTGAAATGGGGGATAAAAAGCTGTGGGGGATCTGGATCCTGCCGAGTGTATGACACAAAAGAATTCAGGTAATCCTCATTAGGGTTTGGGAATCAGGGCAGCAATCAGCTCCTCATGTTGACTGTCTATAGACTGACTGGGGTCTAACAGTGCCACAGCTCCTTACTTTGACTAGACCTTAATAGGTAAATAAGTCACATAACTTTTATTCCACCTGACATCTAAAATTGCTGGGCAATGCCTTAAGTAACAAGACTTAGTTCTTCTATTGAACCCTGCAGTGAATAATTGAATGAGTGCACTGAGTAGCTCTGTGGCACTTTGCCTTTGTGGGATGCTGTGGAGTACGTGTAGCTCTGCAGATTCTCTCCCTCATCCCTCATTTACTTGCTTCCTATTGTATAAGACATCTCACAAAATCCACCTGGACTTTGTAGGACACAAATGACTGGAGAACTGCGGCCAGGGGCACTGAGTGAGGAGCTGGGGAAGGACAGGGACAATAGGCAAAAAGCCCCAGCAGATGCAGCTCCTCTTTTGTCAGCCCTAAAATAGTCTGCTGAACGGCAGCACTCTCCAGACATTTCTGCTGTAAGTCTAAGACCTGATTAGAGCCTGTCTGGGGCTAAATATCATGAGGTCATTTGCTTTCTGCCTTTTATTTCTTATTTCAAAATGTGAAACAATACCTGGCTGAGAAATGGATGGTTTTGTCAAACTGCTCTTTATATCTTACTTGGTTCCATACAGAATTGGAAAGTTTTATTAATATAAATGTATTTTGTCCCCTTTTTTCCTCTAGGAATGTCTATCTTGGCCTCATTGCAGGACTACGGGCAGGATGCTGTCTCTTGTACATTGTGCTCTCTGTTTTAATTAGGAAACGCTTCAAACCAGATGGAAAAGAGATGACAGATATTAAAAATGCAGAAAGATCAACCAGCAAAGAAGTAGATACTGCCAATAAAAGAGAAATTCTTCCTGGTTCAAGAACCTCAGAGGAGAGTGAGGAAACTCATATGTAAAAAAGAAACAAGGACTTTTGTAACTTTGCCTATGCCTCAGTTTTTCTGAGCACAAAAGGAGTCTAATTACTGACTTCAACAACTAGTTCACATTTTGGGAGTTCAAAATTATCTTTGAACATTGGCTTTTTATTTGCTTTACCCTGTCTTCCTCCTTTTCTCATCTGAAACAACAATAAGGGGAAAAGGTGTTCAAAATTTTGGGGAACTCTCCCATCCTCTTGCTCTCAGTCCCTTTCTAGACCAACAGTAGGACAAACCAAAATTTTGCAAGCGTCATAAATTTGATTATGATTGAAAAATCAAGAAGAAAAAATCCACAATGTACTGCTTTGACATTTTTCACTGAGTTTATTTCAAGTCCTCTTGCTCTGTATTTAGTCCTACAGCTCTACATGGCCAATCAAGTTTCACTTGGGCTCCTTTGATGGTCTTTGCTGTGGGGTTCTTGACCTGAGCTCGTTGTTCCAGACTTGGTCCCACGGCCAGCTGAGACCCCGGGGCTGTCAGTGAGCACCCTCAGAACTCAAACAGCCCTACAACTCTGGGGTTTGGCTTGAAAGTGTTAAACAATCAAAGTGGAAAGCAAATGAAGAAAGTGGTGTATTAATTTTTGCAGCACATCTCAGTAATGGGTTTGAGAAATATTACTCTGAACTGATGCAATAAAATGATGGGTGTTTAAACGTCTTTGATTTTTTTTTTTTTTTTTTAATGTTTGTGTGGAGGGAAGGGAGGGTATTTTTATCCTAAGGACCACTGTATTTGTACCACAGATATATATATAAATTTCCTTCCTTGTTTAAGCAAACAAAGTTTTTCCTTCAGTAAACCTTGAAATACAGTACTGAGTACTTGAAAATTCACAGGCAACCTTGTCCAGCAAAAAGCTTTATTATAGGAAGCTTGCAACAGTTATTAAAAGGGGAAAAAAACCTCTAAAATATTATTAATGTGATTTTTTTTCCTCAGGATGTACCTTTGCAATAGGACAAAACTTATTTAGTAAGATCACTGTAGATTTTGTCTCCATCACCACAGGCATTTTGTTTTATTATCTGGAGGGTATCTCTTCTCCCTGCAGTGCTGTGCAGAAACCTAGAACTAGGAAACAAAATTGCTTTCCTAATTTTAAATTTCCTTGGATATAGAATAGTGATAATAGACATAAAGAAAATCTATCACACTTTATCTGATAAAGTAGCAGATCAGAGGGCTAAAGAGAGGGATTCTCCATATTAAATTATTTTCTTTCTTCCAGCATCTACCCCATGTAAGTGCAAGAACAGGGATGGAAATTGGTGTGATACTCATTGAAAGGAAATTTCTCATATCCTGGCCCTTGGGGATGGAATTATTTGAATTTTATTGCTTAAAGACAATGACCAGCACATTTAGACATTGTTTTTTACATTCAGAGCTCTGATTATAAACTTCCAGCAGATATGGGCAAGATGTGTCTATTATAAGAAATGAAATGAAGGGCACTCTAGTAGAAGACATCAATAGTGCATCTAGATCTGGAAATTATTAAAGAAAAAATCTAAGTTCCAGAAACCTCAGGAACTGTGCACAGAGAAAACCATGGTGTATCATTCTCCTTCTGTAAGCAGTATTTTAACATTGAATAAATGCCTTGGCAGTTCTAAAAACACTCCTGATCTGCACCAGACATAGAGTCAGTCAGGTGACTCATCCTAACATCATTTCCCTTTTACTTCTGTTGTTTGGGTATTTATTTCTGTACACTTTTTCACTTTTTTTTTTTTTTTAAGTTTTTTTTTGGGGGGGGGGTTGTGTGG
>VYXD01009664.1:1301103-1339720 GCA_013397195.1 Hylia prasina | reverse complement strand
GTTTTGTTTTGTTTTGTTTTTGTTTTTGCTGTTTTTGTTGTTGTTGTTGTTTTTATATTATAGGGTTTTTTGACGGAAGCATCTTGATTTTCCCAGGGGGTAATGTTTTATCAAAGGTGTGTTGATAATTGATGTCAGACTGGAAATGAGATTCTGGTCAGATCTGATGATTCATGTCCAGATATTTACCCCAAATGAAACTTAGTAAAGCAAGGCTTTTCAAACAAATAAGAATTAACATCATTCTTCATAACAGTCCTAAATCAATAATAGCATGAGCCCTGCCACAGGTAGTATTAAATGAGCCTCTCACTCAGCATTCTGACAACTCCAAGGCTGTCTCACTTCCCTGTGTTTCCAACATGTTTTTTGAGTTCAAATCTAGCCCTCTCCTGTGAACAGAAGGCAGGAGTTTCTTCAAGGGAACACCTTGTGCTTCAACAGCCAACTAGTACAGAACAGGCAAAAAATTATATAGGTGGTCACGTCAACCAAGTGGCAGTTTCCAAAAACTTTTTATCTCCTTGCTTCTCACAACAGAGAAGAAGTAAAGACACTCTCTCCTCTAATTCCTCCTGCTCCAAAGGCAAGGCTTCACCAGCCTGAGAGGCAGAGGGGGCCCTGGGACTCTGATTGCAAAATCGCATTACGGACTCCAGGATCAAAACTGGCAACTTTGTCCTGTGTGAGAGCTGTGATGTGTCTGAGCTCCATCACTGGGAAAATCCTCCAGGAAAGAAGAAAAACCTGTTGTCTGCCAGCTTCATAAGGGAAATTATTAACCAAGAAAGCCATTTTGGAGGCAAGTTTGAAACTCTACCAAACTAGGCATGTTTTCGAGTACACACTAAAAACCACATTGTTTAGGAGCCATTAGAGAGAGCTGGACGGGCCAGAAATCATGGTAAGTCCACTAAAATCAATGGATAAATAAAAAAGGCAGTGAATTTTCATGAGACTGCAGGAGACTTAAGGGCATGAGCCTTGTGTTTACCCAGCTGTTCTTTGAGGATATGAAAAAGCTCTTCAGTGGCATTTTCAAAGTCCGTCTGTCAGAATAACTACACAAGGCAGAAGACAGCTCAGTTATCTGGCATTTCTTTGCTTTTAGATATACAACTGAGCAGACATAATGACCTATGACTACGTGTTTTTATGATGTTTTTTAGTTGTTTATCAAAGAAATAGAAAAAACCCCAGCATCCCTAAACCCACAGTTTTCTGTATGCATTAGGATCATGTACCCTACAAAAACCAAGCCCTCCTATGGCTTTTGTGTCCCTATTATCAACAACTCCTGTCTATCCTGGCACAAAAATAAGTTTGGAATAAAGTACTTGTTGTTTCAGAATAAACAGAAAATACCTCAGGCTGTCAACTTAAATTTAAAGCATTCAAAATATTTTTGTAACATAGGAGAGAGGTAACAATAGATTTAGTTTACCAGTTTTCACTGTGGAGTATATTGTCATTTTGCCTTCCTCAAGTTTGAAATATGGTCAAAGTTGTTTCCAGCTGAAACTGCTAATAGAGATCTGAATTACATGTTTGGATTTTTTTTTCTCCAGTGTTACTTTCTATTGAATTCATGTATTTATTCCGAACTACATAAACATAATTAAATCACAGCTCAAGCTGGGGATTGTTTTCCAATGGGACAAAGAGTGGTTTTTATAGTTAGGTGTCCTAAACATGCTGTAATGTGATTACCACTTTTAGTGAAAAATGAAGTAAGTCTTCACTGATTAAGAATATCAGAAAACAACACGTCATCAGATTTCTGTAGATCAGCTTAATGAACTGAAATGAGTGAGGGGCAATAAAGTAATTGTTACAAGAGAAATACAGGTTGTGGCAAAATATTCTGATGGAATCCTCGAGATTTGGTCGGAAAAAAAAATACATTTTGCAGGAAAAAATCCTTGGGAAGCATTACTAAAATTCTTATAACAGGTCTGCATCTTAAACCAGAGACATTCTGAGTCAGTGACTGTCAAACCTAAATCATCCATCTCAGCTGGGTTGCACTATAAGGCATTTATATAAAATGCAGTATTTTCTTCTCTAAAGTCACCAGATAGGAAATCACCAGAAGAGTTCCATGTTTCTCAGTAGGAGATATTGCAGCATAAATGAATGAGTGCTCTTGTTATCTGCAAAAACCATAAATGACTTAATCTCCTTTGAATGCATATTTATTTTAATAACATCTTATCAATGGAACTCTGATGTTACATATTATTACCTCTAAAATTAGTATTACACTAGGTGACATAATCACAGATGTTATGCTGAGTCCTGGCTTAACTGACAAGATCAATGAAACCTAAAATATGACTCCTATACTAGTAACAGGTAATAATTAAAAATAATATTAACAATAATATCTGAAATATCTCAGAGGTCCTGCCAGGTTTTCTGTATTGATTACTTCAACTTTACTTTTTTTAAGGTGCAGGTGCATGGGTCAGAAAACCATCTCCTAAACATAACAGATAGATAGATTTCTACATAGAATTTTGTTCTTCACAGCCAGTAGAAGGTATGAATCACACGAGATTATAATGGCCAAATATAATATTATATCAGTTGGAGAATGGCTCATCAGGATACCTGGTTTGCAGAATGGAACACGTCAGCACAGGAATAAAATTGCAAATGAAGAGAAGAATTTGCTTTAGGAGACTGAAAAAGTTTCCCATCAATGCTTATAAGGACAGATGTGCATCTTAAAAAGATGATAATGAGTTTAGATCAAGATTTTCATTTTTGGGTGTCCTATTTTAGGTAATTTGGGTAAGAATTTTGAGTTTAAAATCATTAGTACTCAGAAGTCTGAAAAAGTCTAGTATCAGGCTCACTGAATAAAGCATCTCTTTACAAAAAAAGAAAAAAAAGAAAAAGAAAGAAAATCACCTCAAAAGCATTTTAACTTTTATTTTTCAGGGTTTTTTTAAAGTGTCACTTCAGAGCAAGCACACAAACAGGTTCAACCCTTCTGAAGATAATGAACGTTTGCCAATCCCCAGCTGTTCCACTCTCGTATTTGCTTTAGCCTGCAAATACTTGACTTTTTGATTGGAAAAAATGGTTAGATCATAAAGTTATAAGTCAATATACAGAACAAGAGGAAATTTACATTGCAGTCAAAGGTATGATCACCACTGAGTGAGCTGAAACTACTGAATCTAGCTGGCACCTGTTCAAGTGCTGAAAAAGGCACCTGCTACAGATTCTGGGAAGGTGACTGGACAGAAAGCCAAAACCCTGTGCTGGAAACTGAAAGGCAAAGGCATGTTCATAACTGCTGTGATTTGAAGCTAAATGAATCAAAGCTAAACTTCCAGTGGTAGAACTGTTGTCTCCAGGCAAAAATTACTCTTTGGTCAAGAAATGAAAGGTGGGAACTTCAAATAAAATAATGTTTCCAAAATACTTATAAGATGTATATAATTTTTCAGACATGCAAAGCTCACCCAGAATCAGAGAACACCTCAGTAACTGTTAATAAATAATATAACATCCTGATTTTTAAGTTACATCCCTTTAGAGTAGGAAATATGTCCTAAAGCACTTCTTTTCTTGTATGTTTGCTGTCATCTAACTCATACAGATGGAAGTGTTCAAAGCCCTTTCATGGTCCTGTTTCATTAGTGAACATGAGTTAAACTTTTTGGAACCTGCATCCTTTGGGATGCCATTATAAAGTAAACCTGAAAGACAAATTTTGACTTAGGAGTTTGACTTATAAATCTGGTTTATAAGTGCTTTGGAAAATCTTATTTTACCTAGCTTGCATTTCTTGACTGAAGAAATAAGACTGTAACAGGGTAAGGAAATGAATGCAAACATCCCAAATGCCAAAGTAATCTGTTCAATTTCAGTGTGCCAAAAAATGTCTACCTTGAGGGTAACAGATGCTCCAAGCAAAGTTTTGGAAGATAAAGAACACTTCTTCTCATGTCAAATCATTCAAATGTTCATGTGTAATACATAATTGTAATTTCCAGTTCAGTTTTTCTCTCTTCTCTGACTCCATAGTGTTGATGGAGACTGACCTAGCAGCTGAAGATACAAATGGAAAGTTTGGTGGAAATACCATGATTTCCACTTTTTTCTGTAGAAGACACCCTCTGAGAGAAAAACTGAAGAGCAGAAAGGGACAAAAATAGTTCATTCTGATCACTGAGCTGTCACTGCAAAGGGTAAGTTGCAGCAACTTGGAAAGAAGTGATTACAAGTAGGGCAGTAATTCCTTAACAGGATTTTCTCTTTCAAGTTCAATCTGGAACTCACTCCAGGATCAACACAAACAACCCTAGCCCTGCATGCAGCCCCTACCCAGAGGTCTTCTTTTTTTGAATCAACTGTGCTGAATTATTTACAGATTTTCATTGTTCATACCAAACGTTGGAACAATTTAGTCTCGTCACTGTAATCAATTCTGTTCCTTATATTTCTTTTTTCTTTGCTCCCTTAATTCAGCTTTCAAAATGACACCTAAGGGCTGATGTCCTGCAGAGACTTCCCATGTTGATAACTGTTTTCACCATTTCATCTGTTTTCAGAGGTAGAATAATTTAAGTAATACATCAATTTGACACATTTTTACTTTGATTTTGGCCCATCCATACTTCCTTAAGTACGTGCTGCCGTGTCAGTTTTGTTCTGCAGTTCTGCATTTGTTGAAATGTTTAGTTGTCCCAAACCTTTTAAGGATCAACAGGAGCATATTTGTTCAATAAACTGCCTGCTGTTTCTTTCCATGCCAATATTGACTTTTTTTGCAAGTTCAAATTGACTGCAAAGTGCATCCCTTCTCCATTAGTGTCATCAATATAGAGATAATCACAACTGACCCAAAGACAGTTCCAGACCTATGAATGCTTGGATGACCTTAAGAAGTAGCTGTTGAATTTCCTACATCCCTGGAGGATTTGTCAAACAGGGCTGGAAAAAGGGCATTTGTGAGACCTGAATGGCAAAATCATTTCTTACTCTCCATAATGCTTCTTCTTAACCAACTCAGTGTATTCCTGAAGTCAAAGAAAACAACAAACAACTTTAAATCTTGTGTATTAAAATGAGGATTAAAAAAAGACTAGTGGGCTGAAATTAATGATGATTCAGAAATGAGTCAGCTATTGAATTCTCCTTTAAAATCTGTTTTCAAGAAGGGGGGAAAAAAAAAGAATAGTATGAATAAGTGGAAACTAAGGAGCTTTTGCAAGTAAATACTTGCAGCTACTTAGTGTAAGTAAGGAATTCCAGAAAACATGCGCAAGAAGGAGCACCAAGAAAAGTAATTAGTGCTATTACTACAAGTGTCTTTTAAAAATAATTGATAACTGCTAGGATTTCAGGTGAGTTTTGACATTTTGAAAGACCTGACTGCATATAAGACACTTATCTTTGGGGTGAGCTGAACACAACATCCATCCCTGGTCAGGTTGTGACCCTAATCCCACAGGGCACTCAGGGTAGGCTTGTACTGAACTGCAGGCTGTCCCTTTTGTTTTCATATCTCACAATGATGCATTAAATGCATGTTATCTTTTAAATTCCAAGAATTCTATTAGAAAGGAAAATGCATGTGTTTGTTTGAAACTAAAGTCAGTTCTGTTGTTCTGCTGTGCTGGATATAATGCTTGACAGATGGGCATTTTGCCAAAGAAAATACATTTAATAAATTCTGAAATTTAAAAAAAGAATGGTGATAACATTTAACACTGCTTTAGATGAGAGCTAATGAGTTCACCTCCCAGTTTGGACTAAGTCAAATTATTCACACCTCATGGATTTGCATCAGTAGAGGCCTTGTCACCAAAACAAAACTGACAGATTTTTTTTTTGTCTTTGTTTCATATATCTGTGATGTATTTTATTGCCTGTAGATTCTACTCCAGAACAAACCTATGGCAGTATCCATGGGGTGGCATGCACCACATAAAAAAAAAGAATGCGCCTTTCTCATGTTTTGCATTGGTTCAGAGATAAAGGTCATGGCACTGCACACAGATTTGGAAAACCACTTTTTTTTTTTTTCCTTAATGTGTTCTAGCTTTGTCTTGAAGAGGAGATTCTCAGAAAAAGGGAAACATCTTAAGCAAAGCATGCTTAGCTAAATAGTATATCTGTATTTATTTCAGACATGGGGTACTTAAAAAGTGGGAAAGGTTCTGCACAGTTATTTTCCTGAGCACTAATAGAAAAGACAAAAATAATTCTCTCGCCTGCTTTAGGCACAGAAAGTAGCAAGAAAGGAAAAGATTTTTCTTCTCTTTCTAGGTTTTTCTCTGGCCCATTGTACAAGCACTGGACAATGTAAATTTATTTTGCAGTTTACAACATGTCACCTTTGGTGTGTTTCTTCTAGGGGTGGTGATTCCACCACTTCTCTGTTCCAAGCATTTCTGCCAAGAAAATATTCCTGATGTCCAAACTGAACCTCTCCTGGCACAGCTTGAGGCCATTTCCCCTTGTCCTCCTGCTGGTCACCTGGGAGAAGATCCTGACCTCCCTGGCTACACCTTCTGTCAGGGAGTTTTAGAGAGCCACAGGGCTCCCCTGAGCCTCCTCTTCTCCAGGCTGAAGAATGAAGAACTCTAGGTTTGATGGATGGAGAATCTCTACCTTCAGTAAATACCACTTCATTTGGAAAAATAGTCCCATTCTTCTCCTTTCAGCTGCTGCAATCACTGCTAAGTGAGTGTCATGACAGACAACACGCTTCAGAACAATTCAGCATTTTGCTCAACATATATTAATCTAATATATCTAGTAACCATATCCCACTGAGCCTTGAGCATCTATTTTAAAGGATCAAGTGCCCTGTTGTGAAATGGTACTCAAGTGCTCATTTTTTTAATTTAAAGTAATAAGTTGCCAAGCTTCAAGTGATGCGAGTACAGCACAAGCAAACCAACAAATACACAAAGGCAGCTTCGAGGGTATGAGCTAAAGTATACGAGCCGAGGGAATTTTAAGGTGTGTGGAAACACTGATGGATGTTTTTCCTGCCTGACGGTGGTTTTCTCCCGGAATAACCAAAATTGAGTGTGAACGGCACATGGATAGTTGCGACGGTCATTGGGAGTAAAGCTGTTATTTGAGTGCCCTCTGCTGGACTTTGCGTGGCGCCTCAACACTGCCAAGGGCATTTCTTGTGTTTCAGAAACTCTTAAATTAAAACAAACAAACAAAACCAAACAAAAAACCCACAAACAAACAAAGAATTCCCCCCCCCCCAAGTATTTTAAAATAAAATTCCACGACTCGAAGACTTTTAAAAAAAATCCAAACCCACTCCGTTTATGAAAGCAGGTGTGTAGCTTTAGGTAGGCATAACTTTTTTCAGTTGAGGTAAGACAAAATGCTCCATGGAAAAATACTGCTTTCACCAATTTTGAGATGAAAACCAAGTGCAATGATGCAATTTGGTGAGGTGTTTGGATTAAATGCTTTGGATTACTGTGAATTTTGATTGAATTTGATGGAATCAGAAAGCTTGTCCTAAGCCTTGAACTTTTCTCTCCTGTGTCAGTCCCCTGCATGGATCTGCATACAGGATCACTGTATGCACTTTTTGTGGGCCTTTGGCCTGTGGATGTTCTGGCAGCATCTTTGATCCCACTAAAAAAAAATCAGACTGGCTCTGTCAGAACTGCCAAGGAGGTTTTTCTTTGTCTGTTGAGAATTTGGTTCCATTTGTGTAACTAATTCTGTTATACTTGTAATCAGGTACACATAAGGCACTTTCATATTGCTTGTTAGTGTTTATTGTTGTTGTCTGCAGTTTTGCTGTTAGTTATGCTCTCTGTACAGTGTAATTATTTATTATTTAATTACAGCGTTTTGAATGGTGTTTCTAAAAGAAGCTGACCTGATTCACATGACACTGGTCTAAATTGCTTTCTAAATAGAGGATTCATTTTCTGCATCAGAAGAACCTGGCAAACGTTCTTTAATCTTGCAGTTGTCTTCTTTATTCACAACAGCATCTTCTTGTCTGTTCTCTAGAGGACTGGAGTTCTTATTTTGAAAGTGTTTCTTCATCATTCTGTAAAAAATTATTCCAACCAAGTAGGAAGGACCTCTTAAAATTGCTCCTAAACCCAGGTAGACATACCTGTGGGACAGAACATAGAAGATTGGGCCAGGCATTGAATTTTACAAAAACACTGAAGAAAATCACTTTAATGGCTTTTAAGACTCTTGTATATTCAAAAAAAAAGCTTTGGGGAAGATGTTAAAACTCATTGTTTGTGAATGATTAAAAAAACTGGTCATTTTTACTTGCAAAAACTTGTCCTAAATAATTGATAATATTCTTTTTGCTTATGAAGATAATTGCAAAGTGAAACTTCCATCATCTTCCTCCCACCCAGCCCATTTTTTTTTTTTTCTTTCTTTTTCAAGATTTTTGGATCACTTTATGGCTTTAGATTCTGTAGGGCTAGAAATATATTGAGGTCACCAAAACAGCTTATTGTATGTAAAAATAAAAAACACATCAGAAGTTGCCAAGGCTTGAGTGACACTGAGAAAAGTCAACGGGGAGTTCCCCCAGGAGACTGGTAGTGTTTGGATTTCACCAACACCTACAGTTACTCAGTACAATATTCTTTTATGGACTTTTCTCCCAAAAGTGACCAATGCACAGAGGTAACAGTCTTGCCAGTGTGAAAAATTACCTGCAAATAAGGTAAATTTGGGTAACTTTCCTCTTTATGGTAAGTCCTAAAGTCTGAGGTATTTTAATTGGCTCTAAATATATTAAAATACACACCTCATTCCAGAAATCTCTGTCATGGATATTAAATTTCTTTTGCACAACACAAAAACTGACTAAAAATTGAGAGCTTAACATTTGGTCTTGAGATTTTTCCACTTCAGGACTTCTGGACCAACTTAAAGCTGAGCCCAGAGCTGGTATCTAACCATGATTTTGGATCACACATTACCGTGCAAGAGAATCAAGAATGCCTTTCCACAGAGAGGGTTTTTGTGCCCTGATTTGCTCTACCTGTTTGCATTGGAGTCATAGAGCCTGCAAGCCCCTCGCTTCCCACAGCCTGTGCTCCCCCATTTCAAGCACGTCTTGTCAATGGCTGCACCGAAATAAACTGGCGCTGGAATCCCAGCTGCAAGGAGACAAGGAAAAATTGGCACCGGGCTTCACAGGTAAAGGGCATCTTCTTGGAAATCAGCTTTGCATTTCCTCAGTGGTGATTGCACGCTTCAAGAGCGGCATTGGGTGGATTGGACCCTGCCGTGGTTTCTCTTACCCAGCATTCTCATTGTGAGTGTGAATAGACCAACTGCGAGAGCTTTGAGCTCTGGCTGAACACATCTGAAAAAAAGAGGGATAAGTAAGAAGAGCTGGCCTGTTTAGTGCTTAGACATGCCTATTAAACTGCTATTAAATAACCTGAATTTATTACCCTTGTTGATGGAAAACCAAAATATGGAAGAAGAGTGCTTCCTTCATCTGCTGAAATGTGTTAAGTGGTATGAAAAAGGTGAATTAATCTACTGATTCCCATCAAATAGCTCCTGGCAGGTCCATTCCCTAAGCATAATTAAGGAATTGAAGTTTTAAAGTCATAATCAGAGCCTATCCCGACCTTATGAAATTGGGCTCTCCACTGCCTTCACTCTTGGGAATACATTTCCCTCACTCAATGGGAAATATCCTATTGCCCTAAGACAAAATAATTGCAGGTAACACTGTTAGTGCAGCATCTTTCTGTGCTTGAACAGAATTCCTATGTACAAGGACACATCTTGGACAGCTCAAAGGCCCCTGGCAATACGTTCATCTGTTCTGAGGGGAACTGCACTCAAGGCATCAGAAATGGGCACTGATCCTGAATTCATTATATGTCCAGCCTCTGCCATCTCCTTGCACATCCAGAACTTCTGGCAAATGCATGGCACTTTTAAAACCCAAGCAGAAAGAAGGACATGTTCTGCAAAACTTTATTACAGAACCATAGAATCACAAAATGGTTTGATTTGGAAGGGACGTTAAGGATTACCTTGTTCCAAAACCATGCCATGAGCAGGGACACCTTCCACTATCCCAGGCTGCTCAGAGCCCCAACCAACCTGGCCTTGGACACTGCCAGGGATGGGGTAGTCACAGCTTCTCCAGGCAGCCTGTGCCAGGGCCTCACCACCCTCACAGGGAGGAATTTCTTCTAACCTAAACTTTCCCTCTTTCAGTTTGAACCCATTACTCATTGTCCTACCACTACAGCTCCTGATGAGCAGGAAAGTCCTTTTTTTCTTAAGGACTCTGAAAAAGACTCTGAAAGCCTCACTAGAAAGCCTTTGGTAAACAGCCAGAACTCCTGTACTCACCTAAAAATAAGCATGTATGAAGGAGTGGCTCCCAGAGCATAGCAAAAGCCAGCTATGACTTGTATTACTGTGTAATAAATGAAATTCTTCGAACAATCATCACTTTTTGGACATTGCCCCAAGGTGGCAGAATTGTTTCCTGTCCATGAACTGTTGATTTCAAGACATCTGCAGTTATGGAAGACCTGGAAGACACAAAACAGGTTTAGTAGGACGCTGCTCATGAAATGGGGATTTTGTTGGATAGAAAACAAAGTAAAGAGATGGCTCTAGGCCATTTATGCTCTGGAAACATGTGAATGGCACAGCTCAATAAAGGTTTACATCCATGGACTGGAGCTTTGCCTCTGGGACTCTAGGAATTATCTCCAGCACTCCATGCCAAGCAAAAATCAGTCACCCAGAAAAACAAGCAGTTTCCTGACATCCCAAATTCTCACATGGAGGAAACAAGCTGCCTTTCCTTAACCCATTTTTCATACTTAAACATTAATGATCAGTAGTGAGGAAGATACTACTCAATCTTTAGTGAACTTCAATCTTCAGGTAAAGCCTCAGGGCAGCCAAAATGACATTTATGAAAGGCAAAGCCTATGGACAACCTTCAGGCAACATGAAAACAATTTGATTTGCATGTTTCCCCCTCTTATGCTCAACCTACAGAGGTTGAAAGTTAATATCTAGAATAGGGAGCTAGGGCTTTTTGCTTAATGTGCAATAACTCAGAGAAACCTCTCTTTTCAGCGCTGTTTGTAGCCAGAAATCAAAAATACCTTACTGACTAGTCCCCAGTACCTTTGCTTTTCCTAAAATGCATTATCCTACTAAATTTTCCATGTTAGATGGAAAATAAGCTGCTAGGAAACCTCGGACACCAAAGCAGGGTCTTACTGTGTTCCTTCCATGTCCCACGGAAGCCTCGCACCCAGCCAGACACGCCGAAATATAGGTGATCCCATTGGCTCCACACACAGGATCCCACACATTGGAGGCACATTTGCAGTGAGAGTTGCATCCCAAAAATAAGGAATTGTTGTGGTACGGAATGGGGTTGCTTGGAAGTTAAGTTCAGACAAGTGTAAGAAATTTTTTATTCATTGCTGAAGTCCCTTCTGTGTGACAGTGCTGCAGTTCAGAAACCCACCTCATATGCCCAGGACATGTTTTCACAGCAGAGTTTCTACATCTTTATTGATCTGTTTGAGATTCCATCCTACTTGCGCTGATATTAAAGCGATTACAAGATTATAGAGAATTTTAAAACAAATGAAAACATTGCTACTGATTTTACAGGTGTAGACAGAAAAGAGGAAGGAAGGAGAGGTCATTTGGACTCCCCCCTAACTGAATTTAGAGCTAGTAAGGGTTATCTCAGTCTTATCAAGTATATCTTTACTGCTTGGTAAAAATGCACCAGTGACAGAAACGAGATCTCCTGGTCTCTGTAGTTAAAAACTCTGTTAAAGCCTAGCCTAACTTTTCACCAAGGATATGAAGAATGCAGTACTATCTTTTGCTTTCAGACATCCTTTGTGTATTGAGCAAAAAGAAATGTCTTCACTCATCTTCTCCTGTCTAGGTAAATGAAACTTATGTGCTTGCCATTTTTTCATCCCAGTGCTCCCTGGTCCACTATTTACATTCCTAGTGAAAACATTGCACAGCAATATTCCAACCCTCCCCCACCAAAACAACCTACATTGCTAATGATGCAATTCCTAATTAATCTTTAACCAGCACGGGGCTTTGTCAGGCTGACAATCTGCTGACCAACAAAAACTACCCCAATGACATGTGGTAGTGTTCACTTTCTCTCCAGCATTGCAAAAGCATGTTTCTTTTTTAGCCTTGATGTCACAGTACATTTTTTGAGAAGTATGGAGAAAACCACAATCTTTTCTGTTTAATACTCACCCTTCATAGGACACTGTCATTCCTGCCACCATATGGTTATCACAGCCAACAAAAAAGTGTAACAAACTGGTGGCATAGGACAAAAATGACATGGTAAGTGAAAACTTTGCTGCTCCAATGATGCTCATTTTATACTTTTTCATTATAAGCCCTCCTATGAAAATTCCAAGACCTACAGGAGGTAAGGATGTTATTCCTGAAAGAGATTATAGGAGGGGAATGTTAGAATTAAAGTATCATTATAGTCCTAAGAGTCAAAATCTGTCCTAGTTTTTTGTTCCTGGCAGCTTTATGGTCTGTTATGGCTTTAGGAAGGTTTGTGTTCAGTCCAGCTCCTGGTTGTACATGCAGTTTGTAAAGTGCCTAACCCTCCAAACCCACTTTCATTGCAAGGAACTTGCCAGATGTTTCAGCAACAAAAATGTCTACACCACATGCATTGCATATTTGGGGTGTCCTTGCTATAAAGATGTAAATGCAATGTAATGTAACTTAAAAATTTCTTATGGCCCCATAGGCACAAACCTTGTATTTTTAATAATTCAGATTCAGGTCAGACCATTTACCTCAACCTGTTCTGCCTGGAACTCAGCCCCAGATAAAGCACACCAGAACTTATCCCCATGCCCTGCTTCCAGCACAAGCAGCCCTTGCAGGGTGAAACTCACCTATTAGAAAATTGGATTTGGATGTAGATTGTCCATACTGCTGTTCCATGTACTTTGGTTTGTAAGTCACGAAACCAATAAAAGCACTGAACTGTAACAGTGAGCAACACAAAAATGTAAAGTACATTCGATTACCCAATACTTTTTTCAGGGAGTTATAGAAATCTGAAAGAAAGGGATATATGAGTTGGCATTGAAAGATGCATGGCATAATTACTGGTGAGTAACCTGCAAAACTTAGGGCAAGGTCCTGCTCTCAGCTGTCCAAGTGCAAGTTGTACTGATTGATCTCCATTTGCATGAGGGTGTCTGAAAGCAAAATCAGGTTCTTGAAAAACACCAGAGGTTGAGATACAGGAAGAGAATCCTAAAAGAAGGCAGAAGTATGGGTTAAGGCCTGGCTGCTCTATTGAGATATGCACATGAAGCCTACGGGGCGCCACACAGCGCAGACTTTGTTCAGCTTGCATGAATATTATCACAGGCTCAAGGCTAAGTGAGAGCTGCTTCAGTAGAGATGTCCAGTGTTTTCCACTGGGATATGAACAAAAAATTTGACAAATGAAGCAAAGCCACTTCTTTCCATCACCTTTCCACCCCTTTTTTTTTGGCCTGGGGACTGCATAACCACAGCTATTCAAGCCCAATGTATTTTCATCAGGCACCAATGTACTTCAGAGTCTCCATGAACTCTCTCAAATGAGTAATTTGTCTTTTCATATTGCAAAAGGAGCCTTTGAATATTTTCTTTACGTTCAGATACAGGAACACTTTTCCACTGTTCAAATTTCTCCCCCCACAAAATTTTAGAAGTAGGTGCCACTCAGGTGATGATTTATTTCAGGTGATGGATGCAGAACCTCAGAGCCCTAAACAGAATCTTTCTCTTCTAATAACTTTTGGTGGAACTTTCCTTTCCTGTGGATAGCTGCCTGGTTTAGATGGAAGTGCAGGGGAGGCAAAATATTTTGCAGAACTCTTTCCTATGTGTTGTGCCTATTGCTTTTCACATTTATACAACTTGAGAAACACTTGCCTTTCAGCATCACTGACCACTTCCTTGGCTTAGTTTTTTCAGGAGAAAGCTTATTCCTCATGGCACCCGTGTTTTCCAAGAGACCATGTGAAGTTTTGTCCTTATTGGCTTCCTCTGGCTTTTCCAGACTCTTTGGCAGGAAGCAAAATGGAATAGCAGATAGGAAACTGGTGGCTCCACCTATTAAAAAGCCAAGCCACCATGCACCCACCCAGCGGGAATCCTGTGGGGTGATACTGATGCTCCCTAGAAGTGAGGGAAACAAGCACAAGTTATCCCAGTGAAGAAGCTGAACATTCCCAACCTTCTTCTGCTATGACAGCTACATTTTATAGTGTCTGGCTTCCAACAATAAACATCTAATGAGGGACTATCCATGCAGTGAAGGCATCAGGAATCATATCCTGAACGGTGTTACAGAATTGTAGATTGGTTTGGATTGGAAGGTGTCCCACAAGCAGGGGTGCCTTACAGTTGATCAGGATGGTCTGGGACCCATCCAACCTGTCCTTTAACACTTCCAGGGATGGGGCATCTACAGCTTCTCTGGACAACTGATTCCCATGCCCTACCATTCTTACAGGGAAGAATTTCTTCCTGACGTCTAATCTAAACTTACTCTCTTTTGGATTGAAGCCATTCCTGTTTGTCCAGAATTATTCTATCTGCCGTTCTACACCTTTCACTGACTGAGGTTTTGTGGCACACATAGCAACACCAAGGTCCTTACCCCACACACGGGGAAACCAAAAGGGGTGGCAGACAGACCTCAAGTGTGGTGTGCTTTTTGGCTCCTGAGACCATCCTCTGCTTTCCTGAATTGTATAGGTTGTTATTAAGCAATTGGAAATTCTCTGTAGTGTCAGTGAAATTACTTATGGCTTTAAATGTATTGAAAGGAAGACAAGAGTAGATGGTTGTATTTTCATGATTTTTAGTTCTGGCATGGTTGGTGGGAGACCAAGATTATAAGACTTTTCACTGCAGGACTGGAATTGGCTCACTGTCTTTGCTCTGAAATAAAATCAAACACTGGCTTAACAAAGGGCAAAGATAAAATAGTTCACCTATCTAACTACAGGATTCCGAAGATCTGAAAACTTCTCTGTCCTGCTAGAAAAACAAGATCACTGAAAAGGAACAGGATGAAGGACCACCACTTACAGGGGTTGCTGTGTCCCCTCTGGTATTGTGCAGATGTGAATACATACACCTGTTTTCATCTTATCTGAATAAGCCAGGGCTGAGAAAAAGTGTACATTGTGTTGCAACAACTATGTGAAACATAAATAACGTAAAATACTCAGTGGAAAGGGTGCGTAATTCCCCCAAATGGTAAAACTGCTGTACTAGCAGATTTTTTTTGTTAAAATTCCAGTTTATAAAAAAGTCTTGGTTCTGTGGGAGTTCTTGGTGCTAATTTTTAGAGTTAAGCATGTATTATAATCTTTTAATCTTAAAGCACAGTTCTAAAAGATGCTCCCAGTCGAATTCTGCCTTTATTCTAAAAGCTCTCAGTAATTATTAAAACTGTAACAAATTATACAATAAAATAATTAAATAAATATAATTCAAATAAAAATATATTAATATAATTAATATAATGAAAACATATGCAACTGTTCATTGGAAATTCTTATGAACAAGTACCTGCTTACTTTCACTTTTCCTCTGTTTTGCTTACCTGGATCCACAAATCCAACATCCACGTACAGTTTTGCACATAGAGATCCCAACAGGAAACCAAACATTGGGCCCATCATGGCTATTGTGTGCAAACAGGCTGAAAATACAATGAAGCAGATGCTAGTACCCTCTAATGGCTGAATGTTGTCTTCTGCAGAGGGTGATCTGATGCCTTAAATTTTAACTTTCATGTTTTTCAGATTCTGTGCTGCCCAGGGCTGCAGTTCTGGGCCTCATATTGTCAGTCATCTCTTCACAGAGTAGGGAGAGAAAACAAATCCTTTTCCTGGTGCAGACCAAGGACAACTTTCAGACCCAAAAGCACAAACAAGGGTGGCTGAGGGGAGGAACAAGAAGGATGGGACCTCACAACCTGAAGCTGGAATTGGACAATTAAACCCCAATATGCAAATGGACCAAAACTTATAAAAGAGACTGTTTGTCCATTTTGTGACCATTCTTAGTTCACTTTGGGTGTAGCCCTGGCCAGGCCTTGTCCTGCCCAAGGTGTATCCCAGAGGCTTTTCAATAAATCCCTACTTTATTTAGCTTTGTCCAGTCTCTGTTGCAGGTCAGCCTTCCCAAGGCATCAGATCAACCTCTTATACCACGAATCTCTCAGTTTACTTCGTGTTGAGATTACCTACATACACGGGAACATTCTCTTCTTTAGCAAAATCGTCGAGATAAGAGATGCCCAGTGGTGTTATTGGTGTCTCACCAATCCCACGTAACATGTTTCCCAGTAAGATATATATCCACATATATGATGCTGGCTCCTTGTCACAGCCTGCAGATGAGAGTTTACGCCTTTGTAATAAAATATTTGAATGGGAAACAGGGAAAAATCACAGGAAACATAGCACATTTAATGATTACAGATTAAAAATCAAGGTGTTAAGAACATTTCCTTAGAGAAGATAAATGAAAGGCTGTCAACCCCATTGGTCCTTTTCATGATCTTTTAATAACACATTCTTCCACCTCCATTGCATTTGATTTCTAAAAGCACAGGTAACTATCACCCATCATAAAAAATGCTCATTAAAAAATAACTTGTTATTACTTTCATAAATATATTACCTGGAATATATCATGTATCTTTAATGTGCGAAGTTTGAGATGGTATCTGGCGCAGAGCTTGGCTCATTCTCTACCTGTGTCCCATACAAGCAATACATAAAACAGCTGTATTCCATATTGTAAGGAGGGTGATAGGAATCTCCATTTTTTTTCTGTTAAACTCTCTGCAGTTTCATGTCCTGTCACACTAGTTCTTCCACTCCCCAACTCCCAGTCCCTGGATAACTGAATCCTTGCAACCAAGGATAAAACAAGCTCCCATATTTGTACTTTCATTTACTGTTCTGTACCTGATTGTGAGGCTTCCAGGGCAGTATCATTCACATCTTGATGTAGGGAACAGGGATTTATGTTGGAAGTTAAGTTGGCTGAAGCAGCTGTATGTGATGTTGTCTCATATTTATAGCTGCAAACACACAACAAAAAGTTTAGAAGCAGTGCCCACTAGGGAAACATCAGCGTGGCGGGGTTGGTTCAGCTGCTGTTTCCCTAAAGAGAAAAGTATCTGATTAAATATCAACTCAAAGGGCTACTGAAGGAGCAAATAAGATTATTTAAGAACATTTTAGAAAACCAAAATACTAAAATTAAGAACAAATAAAGCTTAGAATTCTCTGTCTGGAAGGCATAATGTTTCAAGCTGGAAAATTCAAAAGCGCTTGTGAAAGTATTTCAGAGGATTGAATTTTTGGTGTCTAAATTTAGGGTCAGGTCCAAGTGAGCTCCCTGTGTTGATCACACAGCCAAGGAGAAAAAAAAGAATGTCTTGGGTTTGAGCAAAGGTCCCCTCTCCATCTTTGATATGTGTTTGCTCTGTTCAGTTGCTTTAATATGATCCCTTCCCCAGAAATGAGTGCTGCTGATGGGGCAAAGTACAATTAGCTTTAGCAGAACAACATGGTAAAGCACAAATTTTGTTTCTCAGGAATTGCCCTGGCTCTGTTAGACCAGGCAGGCCTATTTTTCCAATTGAAACAAAGAACACCAGGAGACACAGTGCAGAGCAGCTCCCCTACAAATGTTCAGGCTCAGGTTCATGAGTTGCCCCATGTAGACAAGTATGATTCATGGTCTGTCTTAAAGAGTGAAAAACTGATGAAAAGTGTGGTTCTAGTGCAAGATCCACTAACATGAAAGAAAACATTCATCAGTTTATTCTTTTTGCAGTAGTATACCTAAAAATATTCTAATGTATTTAAGAAATCAACAGAAATATGTCTTACTTTATTTGTCATCCTTGTGCCCAAGCTATGGATAGAAACGTTATCACATATAAGCATAATGCAGTAATTCCCTGAGCCTGTGAAGGTAATAAAAATTAACCAGATATGGAAAATCAGTTTAACCAGGCATGTGCATTTGGAACAGTTATGAGTTCTACCAGCACTCATCCATGTGCAGGCTCTAGCATTTCATTCTTTGCCCCCTTTCTGAACAAGTCTGAATGGAAACTAAAGCATATGTGATTTTCTCATTTTTTCAAGGAGTTGAACTTCAGAAGAGCTGCATTTTTTAAATGAACATTCACCATCACAATAGTGATGTGTGTGGCACATGGGGTTCATTGCACCTGGAAGTGAGGTTCTACAGGCCTTTGGAAATCTAAGGCTAAATATACAACGAGTTTCATTTAAAAATGAGAAAGAACAATGCAATTGTTAGGTTACCCAAATTAACCAAGATTAGTACTTACTATCCCATGAAGAAATGAGGCATAGCTGATAAAAAGCTTCCCAAAGCCATGGTAAAGCATCCCACGGCTATTACTTTGGGCCTGTGAAGCTTAGCTCCAAAATAGCTTACAAATGCAATCACCAGCAAGTTGCCTGCAAGGCAATGAACCAGAATTAGTGCCAGATGCTGTCTCATGTTTCTCTGGGCAGTTTTCTGCGTGTTGGGGAGTATCCATTACCCATCTCAAAGCTCCCATCGACGAGACCTGCGGTAGATGATGTCAGGTCAAACCTTCGCTCAATCTGAGTGATGGAGCTTTTCATTATTGTACCAGACAGGGCTTTGCTGAAGTAGCTGAATGACAGAGCAGCCAGAAATACCTGGGGAAAGATTCAGACAGGAAATGGGAGGGAGGGGCAGGAAAACTGGTCACAGAGGGATCAAATATATTTAAAACTGTGTGGAACGATCACCGTCATGACATATATTTGTTACTCAAATTGGACTGGCAAAGTCAGTCTTAACCCAAATTACCTTTTGCTTGGGTCACATGTCCCTTATTTTAGGCCAATTCATAACTGATTCTCTCTTTCAATCAGTGTGGCATCAAAATAAAAGCTTTATGCAAGTTTTTATGATACATCAGTATGAGGAATGTGGTAGTGACTGATTAAGTTCAAATCTGTGTCATACGACATATTTTGAAATATGTCTTTTGCCTGAATACCATATATCTCACAAGGAAAAGCTAATAGTAGTTTAACTGTTGCTTCCACCAACATACATTGTGGCTTTTGCAAAGAAAGATTTATTTGGTAAAATGTTTAAGTTTGTTTAAATATTATCCAGCTATTTCCACATAGTCTAAACCCCAAACAGACTTATTGCTCACTGGGCAAGGGTTCCAATAAAACAGAAACTTGGGTAAATAAACAAAGTAAATACAAGTTTGGACATTGCAATACTATCTACTGCAGGAAATGAAGCCAATCTGGGAAGTAAGAGCTTGAAAATTTGTATATTTACTCTGAATCAAGAGACAAATCTCCCAAGTATAAGATTTGCCGTGACAAGTTCTGTATTTCCTGAGCTTGACTGGCAAAAATTCTGAGAATCACCCTTTGTGCCTTATGCCAGCAGTGGTCTCAGAGGGTTTGGCTGAACAAACTGCTGATAAGCATGAAAACACAAACAAAAATTGCTGGGGTCATTTGGGTTTTAAAATGCAATCCTCAGGTGAACCACAAAACATTTGATGAAATATGGTTCACCTCACCTTATTTTGACCCTACAAGTGTGGTGGCGAGAATAACTTCCAGTGTAGTGTAGGCACCTAATTGAGGCTGGTTCAAGTCTTCCACTTGAAGTTCCTGCCTCTCTTTAATGACTAAGGGGATCCACTTACGAGTAACTTGTGAGTAAATAGGGTAGATAATGAATTTTTATTTTCTTTAGAAAAAAAGATAAGATCTAACTACCCCCTGGACTTCTGTGTGTATCCAGTTCCACAAAAGATAGGGAGAACAGGAACTAAGGAATTTTGCAAGTCGCATCTTGAGCAACATTTCTTGACAGATAACAATGTTAATTTGTGGTGATATTGCTAAGGCACCAAACCTTCAATCCTGTGCAAGAGGAAGTCTTTTTGACTGGTGGATTTTTGTTTCCTTCATCATCCAAAAGTTGGTCAGGTTCTGCTTCCTGATTTGAGTCATTGACGTTGCTGGGTTTGGTTTCCACTGTCATGACTGATTTCTTTACTGAGTGATCTGAACTCAAGAGAAAACAGTAATAAATACAAAAGCACATATGCCAAAATAGAGTTGCTTAAGGACCTCTCTGATGAATCTGGTGAAACTAATTACAGGAAAATGCTGAGATGTTGAAACTGAACCTTTCTACTTAAAACTATTTGGATCAATGACTTGCATGTTTCAAAGTGTGTATTTGTTTAAATGCTGAAGTATCTAGTTTTGACATCTGTTTTTTTAAAGAGACATGAGCAACCCCCTTTCTACCTTGTCCTGTCTTTTAATGCTAAAAAGGCAATTTTGACAGAGGATTAAACGGCCCAGAAATAAACTACAAGGGTCAACAAAGCAGTACTGCTGAAGCACAGGGAGTCCTAGGAAGCTCTAAATTTGCAGGCCATGTGTCTTAGAACTCAGTCATTGGTTTGGTAATATCTGTAGCAACACTGTGCCATCCAATTTATTCCTTTACACTGGCTTATTGGAAACAATTCTTAGTGACAAAAGAACTTATTACTTCACCGAACTGACCTCCTGTAAGGATATTATGTTTTTTTCTTCTTGCAATAATATGCAGGGTAGCCCTGATGTCTTTCTTTTTGCAGAGTGCTGTCTATATGCCCAGATGCTTAAAATGATCTGCAAGTCAGCAGTTCAGCAGAACTGCTCCAGTTCCCTCAGTAACTTCCTGTAGCCATAGACAATGATATATCCTATGACACATCACAATGTTTTAGTGTTGAAAGTCTCGTTTTGTTATTAAGTTGTATTTTGGTTTATTGCAATGAATAGTTCAATACTTGATCTTTTTTTTTCTCAGCTTTTTAAAACTCTGTATCTGAGAGATGGATAACTAAAAATGACACTTCAGAGAAAAACTGTAAAGGAAGTCTATATATCTGTTTGCAAAGTTTATTTAAAGAATGAAAACACTTGCCTGTTGGTGCAACTCCCACTACAATCAGAACAGATTTCTCAACGATGATCCAGAAGCCACTGCAGAGCCCCTCAGAAAAAAATGGGTCACTTGAAACAAGCCATCGTCAGATCTGCAGATAGGAATATTGCATATTCTATTAGAGTATTGAAATTAATGCCCCCAAGTCAGAACTCAGAAATCACAGTTCACATGATCTGATTTGTTTCACCTTTCACAATACTCCCCTCATTTGAGAAAAGGGAGAAAAAGAGAGAGAGGGGGAACAAATCACACAAAGAGAGGTTTTATATGCTTGAATGCAGCTGAAAAAAGTTGGATGAACTTTTCCAATGCTGGAAAAGGTCCATCTGCTTTCCCACTGCTAATATCTACTTCCCAAACTCTTTTGTGGCTATGCTGTCGGTCTGGGTCAGCACACATGTCAGGACAAAAAATATTAGCTTCTCTTTCCCCTTGGCTACTCAGACAGATAGGAACAAGAAGCAGAGAAAGGATTTCTCCAAGACTGCGCAGCTATGAATAAAAATTGATATTAAATAAAAATCCTGGTGCTCAGGAAAATTTAGTACACGAATACTTTTGAGCATCAAGTCCTCTGAAATTTTTTGTGTAACCTGAAGATATAAATTTCTCCTCGTAATTATGATATATTGATGACCACGATAAGATGCTGGAGGAGCATATCAGTGCAGGTCACAGGATTGGAGAAGTGGCTTTTTTTTGGAGAGTTTAAAGGTATAACATGACTTGGAATCTGCTGGCAGTATCTCCTCCCACCCTCAGATGACCCTGACCTACACAGATATCAGCAGGAGATGGAAGAGATGAGGGCTGGGGGTAATTCTAGGCCACAAGAGCATTACAAAAAAATATAAAAGGTCAATTCACAATTGATGACAACATACAGTAGCTGCTGAGCCTGATAATTTTAAGTATTGATAAAGTTTTTATTTTGGATTTTTTTCCTTAGCATTTTTTTCTGTGTTTAACAAACCAAGGGTCTGGTTAAAAATATTAAGTCTGAAAGCAAAACTATGAAGCTTTCTGCATCAAACGTCCCCTTTCACTAATAGGAGTTCTCTAAAACTATATTCTTTGCCTGCACAAGCTCCTCTTCTGCAATAGTGATCTGAGAAAGTTGCATTTGCAGAAAGACAAGATTAGGCAAGGAATTGATATTGTTTAGGTAGTCAATCAACCTAAACAAAAATTAACCCATCTTTCTTCCTAGAGGAAAAAAACCAAATCTCTTCCCCAAAAAAACACGCAAAAAGAAATCCACTAAAAAATTCTAAGGGGTATGCACAGATGAAATTTAACTCAGTTCACTTTTTGGAACATTTGACAAATTCTCTTGATTTTATGCTCAGTACAGTTTTTTCTGAGAAACACTTTGGGTGGGGGAAAATCAAGGCTCTTAACTAATAATCAGCGTGCATCATTTGTGTTGCTGGGAGCTGACAGCTTCCTCAACATAATGGGAAATCATGCAGCAACTTGCAATTCAATTGCAGAGTGTATGTAGCCAGCCTTGCAAAGAATGGATTTCTTCAGTGCTTCAGGGGACATGATATTATAGGGGTCATGGCCTAACTCTGGGCCTCTCCAGTAGATCTATTCCTTACTGAATATTTAAAAAAAAAAAAAAAAATCAGCTTTGTTTTATACTCCCTAATTATATGCAAATGATAATGAATAAGAACATCAACTACAAAACCTCCACATGAATAACAGGTAGCAAGTTTACAAAGGTCATGACGACAGTTTGCTGTAGGCTTTGTAGAGTCTCATAAAAGAAAAATATAGTGATGTTTGAGGAGTCTTAAGAATCCAGCAAAGACACTCTAAGACTTTGGGTTCAGTGTCACCACAGTTGCACTCTTAGGAACTGTGACATCACCCAGTAGAAGAGCAAATCACAAATCAAGAGCCACATTTCCTTCAGTGATTTATGGAACTGTAATGTTTTACACTAACTGCAGTGCTGCTAATCTGATTATTGACTGATTTTTAAATACAATCATAGCAAGACCTTTTAAGTTCACCTAATATGAAAAATGAGTATCACAGAGCTGTGCAGACCTCAATGCTGCTTGCATTGCTCAGGATATACAGTGCAGACAGAGACACACATACAGTGCATGATGCCATCATTAAAGCATTGACGCTTTCACCAGGACTGTTACTGGTGCTACCAATTATATCAAATGCAACTGGAAACTACACAGGTCATGTTTGATAGCTGCAAACACTAATGGCAACGTTTTAAAGACAAACAGAAAGCATACCAAAGAGGTTCATACCTGGGTTCTGCATCCACAACAACAGGTAGTTCTACCTACTCAAATGCTCAAAAGTCAGAGAATTCTCTCCTTAAGCAAAGCTCTGCTGATATGTGGTAGAAGAATCATTAACTTCCAACCCAAACCAATGTTTTAATCTTGTCTCCTCCCAGTTCTGCCCTCTGTTAAGGGTCCCAAAATCCATGTTTATCCACAGCGGTCAAAAGTTAATTAGGAAGAAGACATGCAAGTGTGTTCCCTTTGTACATTCTTGAGAAGCATCTTTTTTTTTCCCTGAAGTTGTCTAGATTGTAATGGTTCACACCTTCCTGCTGTTTAAAAAGATGGCATCCCAACTTTAAAAATATTCCAGTTTCCAATGCATTTTGTTATGAAGTTTTATTTTCATTGTCTGTGGCTAAAGTCCATTCACCTCAGATCTGTTAGAGCCAGCCAAGAACTTGCAGGAAGAGAAAACATAGTGCCTTGGAACAAAGGGGGTGTTCAAGAATCATTCGTGCTTAGCAGACTGTTCAGATTTGCAGTTTATCGCTATTAACAGCAAAGGCAGGTGAAATATGAAAGTATATTAGGGCTATGTGTACTTTGGAGCAGCCCTTTATCACTTACAACCCTAGTTCAAGGAAACCGGAAAAGGTTTATTTGATTGTGCCCCTGCTGCGCATTCTGCCTGATTCCTGAGAGTAACTGTATTTAAAAGACAAGTTATTCTTGAGGCAGGTGAGATATGACTACTGTCTGCCTAGGTGTTACACCAAAATATTCCATTCCTTGTAGTTCCTGCCCCCTTCCCTGCCACCAATTTCACCACATCACCAGCCATTTCCTCATCAACCAGCTTAGTCAGACCCTGATGTACCCTTGATAAATCCATGCTGGTTGTTCCAAATCACCAGTTCATTGTGTCCTGTAATGGATTCAAGGTTAACTTGCTCTATAACCTTCCATAAACCTCTGCTGCTATTTTCTTGATTCATTTTGGTTGTAATTTTTTGTGCAGGATGATTTTTATTTTTCCATGGCTAAGTGGTCAATAACGTGATCCGAAGGGGACTTCATCATTGCAGAGAAAATCCATGGTGTTAGATTATGATCACATCCGTTATATTTAAGTCTCAATGAAAAAAACCCAAAACAACCAACATTGCCATCGTTACAATTTTTCTAAAACAGTTGTACTCACAGTCAAAGCATTACTTAGCATTAAATACATGCAAGAGATGGAAATTCATGGTCCTGTAACAGATGTGGGCCTCTTTTTTTTCAGAGTTAGTGATCCTTTGTGTCCTGTTATGGCATAAAACATCAACTACCCACTTCCAGCAGGTTTCTTACAACATGATTGACATTTTCTAGTCACAAGACAAGCGTCTTGGCCCCTGTTTATTGCTCTTTATTGCAGGCTACCATACCATACTGCTACTCTGTGTTCCACCAGGGGCACAGACACACAAACACCTGTGTCCTCATCCTCCTTCAGAGGCGTGTCACAAGCTCCACTCTTAAGCTCTGACTGTGTCAAGAAAAGTTTTCCCTCTCATTTTACAAAGTTTTATGGTGGAGCTTTGCATTCCCAAGGTTTCATTTTCAGGTTGTCTTCAGATGTATTAGCAGATCTACCCAAGTGGGGGTTTGGCCTTTTAATCCTAAACATCTGAAGAGGGAGGGAGCTAAAATTACTGTTACTTTGGAGCAGTAGAACCTGTAGAAAAAGGTGCTACTTTCTTTTTCATACAAGGAAAACAGTATTTCTTTGTTTTCATCATTCTGACAAATGAATACAAATCAGTTTCTCCCTGTTTTTCCTAGTCCTGTATATACCATTAATTTATAACTTTCTAGGATTAAAATATCCTTACTTTCAGTATGGCTAAGAAAAATTTTTCTGTCTTCTGACTTCTGCTGTCCAAACTGTCTGTAGAAGCATTCACAATCAAAGCTGACTTCTTGAACCAAGAACTGCTGATTAAAACTACCAGAATGGGAAACTACTGAAGTCAAATCAAAGACTGTGGTCTCACACCTTAAAAAAAAATGCATCTCTTTTTATATCCAAGACCTCCCTCCATATTACACTTGCAGGAAAAAAAAAAAGTGATTATGATAGTAAAAATCCCCTTAAAAAAAACACTGAGATATCAGTAATTTCTGATTCCTGCTGAGGTTAAAAGCAGTCCTTACAGAAGCCACAGTAAGTCACCTTTAGCACAGGAGCTGGTTGCAGACTCCTCCAGGCAGAGGGTGGCAGCAGATCCCGCCAGAAGCAGAGGCTGCCAAGGCACCATGTGCAGGGGGCAGGCAGCAGTAGCAGGGAGCTGCTGGCCAGGCAGAGGCCAACTGGAGTCGGCACTTTTGATTAGAGCCCTTCTTATTATCAGGACACTAATCCCTAGATACAGAAAATCAATGTATTTTAAAATTTAACTCTTTGTTAACAAATTAAATAAAGGGGATAGTGTACACCAAGTGTAAGCAAATACTCGTGTAGTTAAGATACTTCAGGAACCCTGAGAGGGTGAAAGTAGCCCTTTCCACAAAAGAGAAGGATTCTTTGGTGCTCCTGTCCCAGAGTGTCTCGTTTCTGTTTGGTGGTGTGGAGCAAGAGAGAAAAGCATAATGAGAGGCTCATCTGTTGTCTCCATCTTAGCCAGTGTCTGGGAATTTATCCTTCCACTGCTCAGTGGAGCATTTGCCTCTCAAAAGAACTTGATAATTTTGTCATTGATTTGCATCATGCATCTGTCTGGGAAAAAGTGGAATATGATGTGCTGCTTCAATGATATTTTTTCTCTTTTTTTTCCACTGAAAATACAAAGGGTAGATATTAATACTGGTTGTACAGCTTCTCTTTGCATTCAGTCTTAATCAGCAGCTTGGACTGGAGTTGTTATCACACACCCAGCATTGAAGTGTAAGTCAGTGGCAGCTGAGAGGGCTTGGGCCTTTTTAGTAGCCAATCCAAATGTGTGCTGCATCACAGAACAGCAGAAACAAAAACCATGCTGCCTTCAGGTGAAATCCCAGGGCAAGCCTCCCATCACCTTCACATGCTCTGGGATAATAACTGAGGGAACAGGACTGAAAAAATTAATATGGCTCACATAATTGAATACCTGGTATTCTATACAAAACCACTTCAAAAAACTGTTCATCTGTCTTGTCAGAGCAGATCTTTTACAAGAATGGGTGAATCTTGACTTTTTCCTGACAGAAAAATCTATCAGATGTCCGAAACATCTCAAAGACTGTTGTTACAGTAAAAAAAAAAAAAAAAAAAAAAAAAAAAAAAAAAAAATTTTTTTATTTTTTTTCTCTCTTTNNNAAAAAAAAAAAAAAAAAAATCTGTTATAGTTTTATCCTGCTTGATTTCCAGACTCTGGAAAACAGTCTGTCTGTACAGTCAAATAAGTCAAATAAACACATTTTTGCTGACTGTATAATGTTATCAGAGGTTGGTTTTTATGTAAACAAGTTTGAGTTTTTCCACATCTTATTTTAGAAGTGCCGACATCACAGGGTCAACAAGAAGGTTCTGGTTGTGTACAACAACCTTTCAAACTTACCCTGCTCAACAGCCATGAGGGAGAGCTTCCTGGCCTGGTCACCATCCAGCTGTGAGAATGTGCTCCACGTGCTCTCCACTAAATCCTTTCCTTATTTACTCTCTTCAAAATTCAATGAACTGTATTAATCTGGGGTGAGCTGTTGGTTAACTAACCTCCTGATATTAGCCACATGTTGCTTAAGTAAGGTCGTTTTAATAAGCACTTTAAATCACCATTTAAATTTAAATGGCCCCACATTTAAATTGCCCTCATGATTTTTACAGCAAATATGGACTTTTTGTCTTCTAGAGGTTGATTAGCACTGGATGAAGAATTGCCTCAAGCAGCACTTTTTTAGTGATGTTCCAGGGCACAAAAAAAGACAACCAGACTGGGTCAGATCTACGATCCCCCTAGGCAAGAGCCTTTGGGCTAGATTATTAATAACTATTAATAGTGTTTATGTGCAAATGCTTTTACAATTCCCCTGGGACCTAGCTACTTGCACTTCATAGCTTCTAAAAGTAAGTTTTAGTGGCTTTTCTTTTAATGTTATGCAGAATTAAGCTGCATGTTGTGTCATCATCAGTCAAACCAGCCAAAGTGGTGCTGTCTGTTTTCTCTCAGATTATTCCAATTGTGCTCTTATTTCAAAATATTGCAGTGGTGGTTTCATACATCAATCTTACTCATTATTTTGAGCATTCCAAGGAGGCAATCTATAATTATTCAGCCTGTTTATTGTTTTTGAGATATCCACACCCCTTGCTCTCTGTTTTTTGGTAATTCCCTCAGATGCTGGGATGGCATGAGCTCCATAGCTATATATATTTTATATATATCTATATAAATTTTATATATATCTATATAAAATGTGTTGTTCCCCCAGTCTTCTGATCTCACCATTTTGCCTCCTTTATCTGTTAGAAGTTCTTGAAAATTCTCTCGTGACATGATTAAAAATGATGTGCCTATAACTAAGACATTTCATTTGAGACTTGCATTTTTTGCTGGGAGATAAGAGAAGAAATGTGCCTTTGGCTCATGTGCTCCAGGCCTGGCTGCACATCCCATTATTTACCCCAGCCTTGTCCTGCATGTGACAGCTGGAGCCCCTGCTATAATATCCCACCTTTTACATGGCACACAGCCCTTGGGTACTTCTTAACACGGGTGTGAGTCCCAGTCTGGCCTCTGCAGGTGATAGCAAAGGTTGGGAAATCACCTCAGCTAATTATTTTAACAATCTCACCTTTGAAAATGAAAGGCGTTTGCTTCTTTGCAGTCTCTTGGTTGCGGTTTAGTATCTCTAACTCTAAAAAGAAAAGAAAAGATCCAGATTTGTTGACCTTTGTGAGACAGCACCTGTTGCAGATATAGTTTAAGATGGAGAATTCTGGGAGGAAGATGCTGACAGATCCAAATGACCTAGTGCTGAGATAATTTTTTTCAGGTATTATAACAAGTCCAGAATATATACCTCTAGTCAGACACTCATCCATGCATCCATCTTACAATTTAAATACTAAAATAAAGTAGCAGACTCAAAAATAGTTTGAAGTGGGAATGGCTTATATCTGCTTGCTAACTTACAGGATTATTATTGCTGAAGGGTGGGAGGAGGAGAATGTACATTTTCAAAACATAATGCAAATAAGAGTTACTAAAACAAATTCTTTTCTCATATTCCTGTGTGTAAAGAAAATGGGTCATGGAAGGAAAGCCCATATTTTAAAGAATTATTCACTAAGTATAGGCTTAATGTATAACCATAGGAGATAACCCATGAAGCTGGGTTTTCCTGTCCTTGTTTCTTTCTGAACTGGAGTAGGATATATTTATTTAACTTAATTTCTTTATTTGTCTATTTTGACTTAATCTCAGTCAACAATTAAATATCATTCAGCTGCTTGCTCTTTCTTCCCCCACAGAGGGATGGGGAGGAGAATTGAAACAAAAAAGAAAGGTAAATCCCATGGGTTAAGAACAGTTTAATAATTAGAATAAAATAAAATAGCATTATAATAGAGTAAGAACATTTGCAATGAAAAGGGAAAAAAAAAAAGAGAGAAACAAAACCCAAGAAAGACAATTTTTGATGCACGATATGGTTGCTGACTGATATCCAGTCTGTTCCTTAACAATCACTGGTTCCTCATGGCCAATTTCCTCCAGTTTATATATTGGAAATGGCATTCCAGGACATTCCTTTGGCAGCTGTCCTGGCCATGCTCCCTCCCAGCTTCTTGTGCAGCTTCTCACTGGCAGAGTATGGGAAGCTAGAAAATCCTTGACTTGGGATAAACACAATTCAGCAACAAGTAAAACATCAGTGTGTTATCGACATAATTCTCCTCCTGAATCCATAACACAGCACTCTTCCAGCTACTGAGAAGAAAAATTTCTCTCTCCCAGGTGAAATCAGTGAATTTTCCTGGCCCTCTTGCTGCCAGGCATGTGCAGAACTGCCGCGGTGACAGCTTCATAATTGGTGAGTAGCAGTGTCCTTGCCAGGACTGATTCACAAAGTGGGAATCATCCCCATTGCTTAAAACATCAAGCACTGCATGAAATGCAGGTATCTCTCCTTGTTTTTATCCCAGTGTGCACTTCAGTTGGGTTCCTCCTTTCTCCTGTGGGATCTGACAGCTCATTTCTATGGGAAGTGCCCTCCCCAGGAGGCTGTGGAAGGCTCCAAGCATTGTTCTCACTCCTGAATGCTGGTGCAGTTTGACATGTTTTGCTATTTTTATGATGATGTAATGTGAATGAGACCTGAGATGGGAATGCCAATCTTTGTGATTCACCCCAACCACAACTCGTGACTTTGTCCCGTATTAATAAACCTTCAGATTATTTTAATTATGTTTGTTTAGTTCAATATCCATTTCACAAGGCCCAGTGAACAGCCACAGCTGTCCAGGATCTCACTGCCCGTAGCCTCTGACACTCACCTGGGAGGACAAAGATCTGGGACAGGAGACTGGGTCCCCCATATTCCAGGCCACTGTCTAAACACCCATGTGGCAAATCTAAGTGGCATTGGTTCTTCCTCTGGCAAATGCATTTTCCCGAGTAATGGGTTTAAAGCCTTACCTTCAGCAGATATTTGGTGCTTAAGCACCATCCTTCTTGGTGTTGCTATTGAGTGGAGTAGGTAAGTCCCTAATGGCACAGGAGAAACACAGATCATTGACCACTGATCATTTATAAAGTCCAGTGAATCCCACTTCTGTGCATGTGCCCCTCCTCATGCACCCCACAGTCACTGCTGGGACATAAATGATGTGATATGGGTTTGTTTTGCCAATATCATGGTGAAGGTTGAAGCCTTCTTTTCATCATGTGCTCAAAAATTCTAGTTGCTTTAAAGGATATCCCTACGGTGCTGCCATTATCTTTTCCAGTGCAAGCTTTCTTGAGATTTTTTTCATATTAAACAGCTCTCTTTCGCACTCCCCACACCAAATATCATTAATATCAAATACTGACAAACCCCAAAAATGTCTTAGTTGCAGCTAGAAAATACAATAAATCAAAAGGAAAAGCCTCAAGTCACCTGGTCTTTTAATTAATTTTAATTAATTTTATTTTTCCCCAGCTGTCTTGTCATAGCTTTTTAAAATATAAATCATATGTATTTTGTATAATTTTGTTATTACATCATAAAGTGCATGTAATTATTTAGTACACTGAGTGCTAGCAAGTAGCAAGAAACTGCTGGACATCTAAAAAAGCTCTATTTTCATTCCACTTTCCTTTGGATGGTACTCTTGTGGTCTCTTTGACTGTAATGACAACTTCTATTGCTGATTGTTGTGCTATAACAAAGCTACTGGAAAACGGATTCCTCACCACGACACTCGACATCCTAAGTGTCATGGGTTGAATTCATGAGGTGCCCAGAGCCTGTGGCTGATTTGTCCTTCCAGCAAACCACCTTCCTCCTGCCCCGTGCCTCGCTGTTGGCAAGGACAGGCTGCGTGCCGGAGATCTCTCCACATTCCAGGGTGCCAAGTCAGGCTTTGTGCCCTGGCTCCTCTTGGCTCGTCCCGCAGGAGAGGGAGTGATGCCCTAAGTTTTAACTTTCATGTTTTTCAGATTCTGTGCTGCCTAGGGGTGCAGTTCTGAGTCATATTAAGTGCTAGTAAGCTCTCTTCACAGAGTAGGGAGAGAAAACAAATCCTTTCCTGATGAAGACCAAGGACAACTTTTAGGCCCAAAAGCACAAACAAGGGTGGCTGAAGGAGGAACAAGAAGGATGGGACCTCACAACCTGAAGCTGGAATTGGACAATTAAACCCCAATATGCAAACGGACCAAAATTTATAAAAATGTAAGACTTTGTGACCGGTCAGTCATTTTGTGACCATTCTTAGTCCACCTTTGGTGCAGCCCTGGCCAGGCCTTGTCCTGCCCAAGGCCCAGAGGCCTTTCAATAAATACCTACTTTATTTAGCTCTGTCCAGTCTCTGTTGCAGGTCAGCCTTCCCAAGGAATCAGTAGCTGCATGGCAGCCTCCCCACTACCCCTCACACCCAGGAGGAAACCGAGGGGCAGCAGCGGCTCCCGCAGCTTCGTGAGGAGGGAGGGAGCTGAGGGGCAGCTGCAAAAACTTTGTCTCTCTGAGGGCACAACTGCGACTCCTCATCGTAGGAAATCCCCTCACTCGGCAGAAAAAAATGTGAGCAGTGCTTTTTTTTTAGAGCTGTTCACATGCTAAAAATTGGTGATCTTTGCTTTTGGGGTTTACAGAGAGAACTGCAAAAGGTAAACATTTTCAGGGCGGCTACTAAGATACTGCTTCACTGATGATGGATTTGTGCCTGGAACACCACTCACTGGGTAAAATCACGGTGGAGATCTCAGTTTTCCTAAAGTCTGGTCTCCTTTTCTGGCCAGTAAGTTGACTGAATTAACTGGTCACTATTGACAAAATTATCTTTTCTGCTCTTTGTCCCACAGGCGCCTCTCTCCCCGTTGGCTGAGAGGGTCTCGTCTTGTGGAGAAGACCTTTTTCGGAGAACCCAAAGGACAGCAACACTGAAGAAAATGGACACCGTGCCCAAGACCAAAGTCAGCCCCAGGTACACATACCTGAGAGAGAAATGATTGATCAGACCCTATGTCAAAGGCAACACACGACTATGAGGCATCAAGGACACATTCATATTTTCACCAGGTAAGGCTGAGTAAGGACACTTCAATCAAGGGGATGACCCTGGAGAGGGGAGTTTGTCAGCTCGGCCAGGTCAGGTATAGAGTGATTTATGGTCAGAAAAGCATCTCAGGCATTGACTGACCTCCACCCCAATGTGCTTCACTAAGAATAGCACTAATATTTTTAGGTCAGTTACTCTATTTTTTGGTCATCTCATAAACAGTACCAGTGATATCAAGACCATTTGATGGCATTTTTGCTTTGCAGGCATAATGACAGCAACAACAGCAGCAACAATAACATCATAATGTTTTATTAGCAAAAAAGAGTCCCAGCTGAGATTTTGCTCTTTCCTTCAAGTTTTCAAAACAAGATGTACCCTCCTCTCATGTTTATTTTCCTTGTGGTGGGAGAAGGGACAACCTGTTCTCCCATTTTCCTCTTACCACTGTTACTCCATTCTTCATTTCTGGTGAAGCCTTTCACAAATGCAGTTCAGACAATTACTGTCCTCTAGCAATAAATTGATAGACACAACTCTGCACTTAAGCCTCTAGATAAGCCAAGCATGTTTTGTAGCACCTTTGCCTTCCATTTTTTGATGCAGCTCCAATATGGAGAAAAATGAGGTTTAATAATTTATTTACACACACACTATGACAGCAGAGATATTGAAAGCTGAGGGAAGCTGTAGCATAAAATTGAGGTTTCAAAAGGACTTTTTTGGTGAATTATTAAGTGACAATTATTTCCAGCTGGTACTGAAACAAGATGATCCACTCCCCCCCCCCCCCCCCCAATTACAAAACGAATTNAAGTGACAATTATTTCCAGCTGGTACTGAAACAAGATAATCCAGTCCCCCGCCCCCCCCCAAAAAAAAGATTTAATCAAAAGAGAATGGTGAAATGTGAGCATTATTGTTAATATTTGTTAGTCAGAGTCTCATTCAGTTTCAAATCTTTCACTCAAATTTTCTAACAGAAATTCTTCTACCAGTGCCAGGTGCAGACATACTTTAAGAACAAAAGTTAAAGAACGAATGGAGAAGAGCTGTTACCTGAGTGCACTGGAGTCATAGAGTCTGCAAGCTCCTCTTCCCCCACATCTTTTGCTTCCCCATTTCAGGCAAGTGGTATCTATGGCTACTCCGAAATACACTGGGGCTGGAATCCCCGCTGGGCATATTTAACAAATAAATAGAGGCAAAAAATTTACTTTCCAGGGTGATCAGTTCTGATCTAGAGGCACTCTCATGCAGAACATGAAATAATATATTCTAACAGCAATGACACCTCCACACTCTTTGCTGGCTTGAGAAGACGTGCCTTGTGCTGCCCAGGCACACACCGCCCTTTCCTCCCTGTGGGGAGCCAGGAAAACACGACAAAACATCAAAAAGCCCGTGCAAGTCCATGGAGGGAGTGCTGGCCACTCCTCCTGGTTTGGTTTCCTCACCCTGCAGTACATCTCTGGGGAAAAAAATTAGGAGACGCTTCTCTGTTCTTGAGAGCAATGGAGTCTGTTCAGCTTGGGTGTAGGGGTGTCCTGTGTGTTGGGGGGTGGATGAGAAGGGACAGAGACAGTGGGGCTGGGAGCCTGCAGTGGGGCTGCAGGAATCCTCCAAGTATCTTGAGATCCTACTGTGTCAGGGGCAAACCTACTGCAGTTCTTGGGGGTGATGGAAAGGAAAAGCATTTTTCATGTGCTGATGGGGACATCCTGGACTCTGTGTCACCTGGGGAGCCACCCATGGTTGCTGGAGGAGAGAATAAGCCTGGAGAGAAAATTATGGCCTGCAAAAGTGTAAGAAAGAAGCCAACATTTTGTTTTCATGTAATTTCATCCAGATATCTAACTCTTGCTTCTTGCTAATATTTGACTTTCTTCTTGCCAATTTTTTTTCGTGGACACCTAGAGGATTTTAGAATTTCCAGTTCATTGGCATCTCACGTTACCCTTGATTTCAGGTGGCTCTACCACAAGTCTGCAGAGAACCCTGGCCCCAGGCACACCTGTAGTCAGATTAATTCCCTCAGAATTAATAAACTAGTGAATATATGCCTGAAAAGCAATCACAAATTCTCAGCCATGGCTGAAAATTATGCTTGTTGTGCTATTATGCTTGTTGCTGAATAAGGGCCCAAGATGTAATTTTGATGTTAGGTTCGTAGTCTGCAGGATCACATCTCTATAAATATTGGCCTTGTGTATTTTAGCTACACCTAAGACATAATTATGTGATTTATGAAATACAAAGCAATTTCCTTTTTCCAACCTTTTTTTTTTCTTTTTTTTTTCTTTTTTTTTAAAATCATATTATATTTATTTACAACAACCAAAACTTAATTCTAAGATATGATTAGTCAGGGGCGTATTAAAACCGACTCAGGAGTACAAATAGACTTACCAAGTACTCTTATTGCCAGGGTATAGATACCAAGTGCAAATGATTTCAAGTGGGGTTTAATGCATCTAAAAATAATAATAATAAAAGAGGTGTTAAGTAGAAATAAAGCATCAGGTGTATATAATTAGAACACAAATACAAAGCAAGAGAAAGGAAAGAAACGTGACCTTTTTCTCCTTAATGTCATGGACTTTGACCAAATTGCAGAAATATGTAAAAAAGGTGATAAAACCAGAATGGCATCTAGGAATTCTGAACATCTATACTCAACATCACATTTTAAGATGGATTTTCAGATGATATCAGCACTTAGGTGTTGCTAACACAGGACAAGAAAATTGATAGTGAAATCATGCATCCATTGGATGGTTTTATTCAGTTAGACACTCCCTGAAGATCAGGATCAAGTCCCAGACTAGTACAGGGTATTTTAGGAACTCACTTTTCATTGCACTCTGCCTAGGATCAGGATCACACCTCCTGTAAAGGTAAATCCTCCAAACTATTCCCTGACAGAGCAGACCATTTGCATTTGGACTTTTCTAAGATTGCAGGGTGAGTCCAACACACGCATCCCGTTCTTCTGACTCCAGATAAACCCTGCTCCAGCCTTGGATCATCATCCTGGCTCCTTGAGGGAGGGAGATGTGGTGGGCAGGAGAACAGCTGCCTTTCCCAGCCCTGCTATCAGCAGGGGGTGTGTGGAGCTTCTCAGACTTGTAGGAATCACCTGCTCCCCCACTAGCTGCTCAAAGGTGCTGTTTCTCCCAGCATGTACCAGACTGACTATTACAATCCCTAATCCAGCACAAATCTGGGTACATGTTTGATTTTGGCAAGTGAGTAGTACCAGTCACACAATTGAACAAGGACATTTTTGGTATGTGGAATAACACGTGTATCAATATGGTAATTAATAAAACCTTTGTCACAGTCCTTGTATTCAATATAAATCAGAAAACATGAAATGGGCTGAAATTCAGTTTGTCAATTGGATGAACACAGCACTCTGGAGGTACAGTCTGTGTGGCCTAAACTAGGGTGGCCTCTGCTTCTGCAAAAATTAATGATATATATATTTCAGAACTAACTCTATTGTTCCCCACCAGAGGTAGTTTGCAACACTTTATTCTTTAATGCCCTGGTCATGGATTATCATTACACAATCTGTTGATTGTGGCTTATACGAGCACTGCCATCTATGAGGGCATGACTGTAAAATGATTTTAAGTTGGAACAGTGTCTTGCTCTTCTACTAGACACTTGCTACACAAGTACTCCTAAGCCTAGAGACCTCATAAACAAGTCTGAGGGCATAGAAAGCAAAAACTGGAAAACAAAACCAATAACGGGATATTTGATATGTTTTTCATAGGATTTATATCCTTCAAAAAAAGAAATTCTTTTTCAGAAGAAAAAAAAAATTGTTTTTTCTTTGTATTGTCTTTGCACGGAAACAGGAGTCCTTTGTGATCCTGAGTGATAGCCAGACCTCTTAGGGAGATCTGAGACTTCCTTTACACTGCCTAATCACCTGCTGTTAATAGCTGGTACTTGAACAACAGCTATCTGAACTCCAGGGCTTTTCTCAAAAACTTCAGGGCTTTCCCAAGTTCCTTGGCTACTGGAATTAGGCTAATACCACCAAAATGACATTTCAGCAAATGACTTGGTCACCAGCTGCAAGCATATTTCAATGACTTCAGTGTGCAAATCATCAAAGTAAAAGTCACTAAATCTTAAAGGCTTTTAGGTATTTAGCTGTATTTGTCCTCCGTGGCAGGTGCAACAATATCTTCCCATCTGAAGAGATCAGCTTGCTTAAGTGCTGGGATCTTAACAGAGATGACTGAATACTGAATCATTTTTAAAAGAGATCATTTGACAAAAATACATAATGAAGTCTGCAACTTGACCTTGGGACTATTTGTGTTCAAAGAAAATTTATTTTCCTTCTGGTAACGGAACCACACTTTCAATTCAGCCAGATTTTTGGAGAAAGTCAGCCAGTGATGGATTTCAAAAAAGACAAAATTAAGCGTGAGCTTGAAGTGGAATTGTGCCCACAGGTCATTTGCAGTGCCAAAAAAAAAAAAATTTAAGAAAGGATTGAACTTACTGAAACATGTTTTATTTAGCTGCATATCAAAGGTGGATGCCTTCAATCCAGCAGGAAAGCACACACCTTCTCAGTTTCAGTTAAATGTCTCTCAAAGTAAAATGATTTTCAACAGCAATAAAAGCATTGGAGCAGAACCAATAAAACAGTTTTGCTGATTTCATGTAACAAAGTGGTTTAGTATTGTAACTGAAAACCTTTCTAAGCTTTTCTAACTAAATTGACTGAGCAGTAAGACCCCCAAGGGTCTTAGGGCTGATAAGGGCAGGTAACTTTGTGATTTAAGTTTGTATGTGTTCAGTTATGAACATCTCCCAAACACTTAATTTTTTATGCAGTGGACACAAGAAGAAAGCAGGAGGTTGCACATAGCTACCACAATTTTGAGGCCCTATGGGGTACCAGATCTGCACATTTTCCACCATATGTCTTATGGATAGATGGAAGACATCATGTAGAGGGAAAGGAGATGGGAACTGCATCCCTGCATAGCTCTATGCCCATATTTATCCAATGTGTCAGAAGCAACCACAGAGAGCAATCTGGCATAAATCCTGAAGGCTTTGCTGCAACCTCTCCACTCATGAATCATCCTCATCTTGGCTCATGGACAGTTCAATTGTGCAGAAGCTTCAGTAAAAATGGTCTAAAATGGGTTATAGTATGATTGTTCTTGGAGTGAGCCCTTGGGGAGAGAGGGATGCTGTGAGGTTTTCCAGCTCTCAGTGGTAACCCTGCAAGGTGTGTGAGGAAAGCTGTGCAGCTTGTGTACACCTCACTGGCAGTGTTTGGGCAGGGCAGTGGAGAAGGATCCTCACCTCAGCCATTTCTGAAAGTCTCTGTGTGAATATTTATTCTGGTTCAAGGATTGTGATGGAACCGTAGCTGAAGTCATATTTCTTTATTTAGGTTTTTCCATATGGCCTATGTTCAGCCAGTTCTAACACTGGCATTGTCCATGTGCCATGAAGATACCAGCAATGAGACTGGGCCTGGTCCAGAAAATTTAATTCAAAACCAAAGAGAATTTGGGAGTAAGAAAACACAGTTATAATACTAAAGATTAGTTAGACTGGATTTACTGTTGTTTTGTTTGAGAAGTAGAATGTGCCCATCTGGAAATAATTTGGAAAAAGGAACTGAGAAAGAAAGGTTTCCAAAACAGAGCAGAGCAGGACTTGGAATCCAAAAATTGCAAGTGGCTGACAAAAATCCAGATTAAGTACTTGTAGTATTAAATGCCTTTTGCACTTGCTAAAATTAGCTTCAAAGCCTACAGTGATGGACAAATAGCTCCAGCAGTTAAATATGCATTGGGACAAGCATTCAATAAATCTGTGATTAGCACATTAGGAAAAAAAAGTCTCATGCTAAAACAATCATTAAAACAAGGAGAAAAATCTGAGAGAGAACAATTATATGGAATATGCCACCTTTCACAGCTGGAAAACACTTCCCAGTACTAGAAATACCAGGAGGGGAGGCAGTAACACAAGTCCAAACACTTTGAAAACATTTGGCAATGCTAGCAGAAATTATTCCTTACCTTAGAAGCAGTATGTATCCAGGTGTACCACCTACTGACAAAGTGTATGAAGTGATAACTGATATTACTAGAAAATACAGAAACATTTTGGGACACTCATTTCCTTTTTGACAAGGTCCCACCACAGCTGAGGAGCTTTGTGAAGATCCAAAGGTTCCCACGCAACTGCAGTTAAAATATACCTGGAAGAGAGCAGGCAAAAGTGTATGATAATCTAAAAGGTGGAGAAGTGGATGTTGAAGAATTGCACATCGTGCTTTTCTGGAAGGCTGAAAGTTTAAGTCCAAAGTAGGAAATGTTTTACAAAAAGAAAAGCTTATTCAATGAAGGAGAAAATGACAAAGTATCTACTGTTGATGAATCTAGTTACTAGGTTTTTTCCAACAGTCTTGGTAGTCAGCAGCTAAAAAAAAAAA
>VYXD01009664.1:1271025-1301005 GCA_013397195.1 Hylia prasina | reverse complement strand
GAAATCAAGGCACAGAAAATTCTCAAAATCTTATGCATGCAGGCCCAAACACAGCAATGAATACAGGGTTCAGCCTGAGACCTTGGAAAAGACTTCCAAATTTAGAGACCATAAGCAAAAATGTGGGTTTGGAGTTCAAGCAGAGATATATTAAGCTAGGTAGTGGAAAGTTCTAAAGCTTTAAAGTGTAGGTGTAGCAGTACTTACAGAAATAGTAAAAAGTTTTAAAGTGTAGCAAGTTTGTGCATCACTGTATGATTGGATAAGAAAGCCTGCATTAGGGCAGGATGTGTGATACAGCATAATTAGCTATCAGTGTGAAAATAAAAATAATATGTGTGGCAGTAGATTATTGGCTACTAAACCTTTAAAAACTCCTGTAAGCTGTGGTCTTGTGACCACTGACCACGGACACTTGACCTCTAACTTATGCAGTGAAGACGTTCTCACTCCTCATAAGACTGAGGCAATAAACCACGCTTTAAACATCTCTTGGTGGTGCCGTCTGTGGCAGATTGCTAAAAACCTCAGGGCTGCAGAGGATGTGCCATGCTCAGTTTAAATCCACTTATTTTGACAGACCTGGTTGTATCAGAAGAAAATTATCATATCTCATATGGAAATGAAAGATTGCCTTACGGTGCTTTTCCCACTGCCGTTGGATGCCTGGCAGCCGGCGAGGCAGGCGGAAACATAGGTAACTCCATTCTCCCCACAGATGGGGTCCCAGTCGTTCTTGGAACACGAGCAGCCTGAGTTGCACTCTGAAAACAGGGCTTCCTCGTAATCAGTCATCATTTTCGTTCTGTGGAAAAAGAGAAGCTGCAAAGGTGTTGCCCAGCAGATGCGGAGGAAATCACGATCTCCTGGGTTATGCTCTCTGCCAGCTGCACCTGGCCAGGTCTTCTCTCTTTAGCCCTTTAAAGGTTGTCTCTTCACATCCACACAGCAGTGTAAGTCCCTTTTTCTCTGTTATCCAAAACTTTTCACACTATCGCACCACCTACTGTGAGATAATATTTACTTTATTAAGGGAGACTGACAATTTATATTCATGCATTTTCTCAGATTTTCTAAGGTTTTAGTTATGCCATTTTAACACAACTAGGCAAGTGGCAAAGAAGGGATTGAGTTACTCACGGGAAATGGTCTCTGTAGAAGTTAGCAAGGAATTTATCAGAATGGGATTCATCCAACTGAGTGTCTGATGCCTTGAATGACAGCTCTCTGCCAAATTCAGCCATCAGACACCAGCGGAGCAGCTACCAGAGCTGCTGTGAGTCAGTGCTGGAAACTCTTCCCAGAAAGTTAGTTTTACAGAGTAATAGCATGGGCAAAATGTTAGCCTCAGGTGTATCTAATGTTTATCATCATGGTTAATCCATGAATCCTTAAGTTTTGAGTTCAAAGGCTATTAAATGCCATCCATTGTTCAGTGGCACAAAAGGGCAAGAAACAATTAACTTAATCTCTTCCCTCCTACTGAGCCACTCACATTTCCAGGAATCACTGGACTCAAAGGATGGGTCCCATGGCAATAATAATTAAAAAGTAATCAGAAAATTAATCTGTGCTTGTGACATAAACCCCACTGGTTTATGCCATAATCATGAGAGGGTCCTGACGCAACACCCACTGGAATGGAGCGGTTTCCACTGACTTGAATCAAATTTCTGGGAAGCATATTTGGGTCAGTCACCCTCTTTTCAACAATTTGTGAGATAAAACGAGGAAGGAGTGTGGTTTGCAGCAGCCCTTTCTGCTGAAGCATGGCCTTCCCAGCATACCCGTGGTACGACACAGTCAGTCCTGCCACGTCCGAATTCTCGCAGCCCATCGCAAACAACGAGAGGAGCAAAAGGTAACCAAAGAAAGATGATCCCAAGGAAAGTTTTGCAGCCCCTAAAACACCGATTCCAAATTTTTTCATGATAAGTCCTCCAGAGAATATGCCAAAGGCCACAGCAGGAATGTTAATAAGACCTGAAATCAAACAGAAAAATCTGTATTAATGGAAACACCAGCTCAATGGACTAACCTTGTCAGCCACAAAAACAGCTGCAGCAATCAGATGAAAGAACAAAACATAAAAGATCTTCAGTCAGGGCATTTTATTTTGTCCAGGCTTGGACTGACCCTTGGAATGTTACAAAGGTGCTGGGACAGCTTTGAAAAACTTACTCCTAAGGGCATGAGTCTTTGTTGGTTCTTTGACAGAGATTATGGATAAAGTTGAGATAATGTTCTTCCAGTTTCTTAAGCTAGATATTTTTTTTCCACAATTAGTTTGTCAGTAGAGTCATCTGCTGATTCCTAGAGGACAAATTTAGTTTTATCTAAAGCCTGAGCAAGACCTGTCTTTTTTCAATTTTTTCAGTGCTTCAAATTGGTCTGACAATTTTGATATCTGTCAGAGATTGTGATAGAAACTGTTTTTTAAAAAAGAAGAAAGAGTAAAAGAAGTTATGAAAGAGAAATAAACACTGTGATTTTGAGTCAGGCCTCAGTTTTCTTAAGAAGGGTGAATTTGGAGAGAAAGGAAAAGGAGGAAGAAAAATCACCTTATTGCAGGGATAGCCACTCAGCAGAATCCTTCCCTAACCAAGCCATCACACAGTCTCTGTTGGATATAGTCCCTATGCTCAGAGAAATCAAATGGTTCTTAATCCTCACTCAGTTTGCACATACCTGAAAGCTTAGCTCCAGAAAATCTTTAAATACAGTGAGAAGTACTATACTGAATGTAGGGATTGTTTTCTGGACTTTCTTTGGCCATCAACCATACTTGAAGATTTCTCCTTGCTTTGAGGAGTTTCGTGCCAGGAAATTCCAGCTTCTATCTTTAACGGAATTAACATAGCACAATGGATCATTACAGCTTTTCTGCATATATATACCTCTGTTGCTGTGCAACTAATGCTGCTCTGGAACAAGGCAGTTCCCTCTGTGTTGGGTAGATGTAAACCTCTTTGCTGCTTAATGCTATTGAAGCCCTGGACCTCTGGAGCTGAACCCCACATGCAGGTTCAGCAACTGGGCAGCCAAGTCTGCCCTCCTGAAGTCAGCTGCAAAAATGTTGATTTCTGTACCTAAAGGTGGGAGCAGCTTCTTTCTCTTGTGCTGTATGGGACAGCTTGGGATATGACTTTACTTCCTTTTATTTAACACCAATCTCTTCAGAGACTCACCCTTAGCAGTCACTGAACTGGTCTTCGTTTTGTTGAAATAAATGGGAAGCCATCAAGGCAGCAGATCTGTCTGATGATAAATTTATGTAAACTATTTTAAAATTATTTCTTTTTTATTTTGTTGTGTTGTACATATATTACTTTTCAAATTTTCAGTTAAATGGGAATTAAGATATCAAATCGTGTAAACTTTTACAGTAACTCTTGCATAGATAAACTCAGAGTTAATTAGTGCTGAAGGAGAAATGAAATAACTTACCTTCTATGAGCTATTACTTAAAGTCAGACAAGGAAGAAGAAATGAATGTATCCTAAAAAATTTACAATTTTTCCTATTTGATTATGCCACTCCTAAAATGTCCATTTCAAAGATATCAAGGAGCAGATATAGCATTACCTATAACAAAGTTAGTTTTTGAAGATGTCTGCCCGTACTGTTGTTCAATATACTTTGGCTTATATGTCACCATGCCAATTAAAGAATTGAACTGAATGATACTTGCACACAAATACAGAATGTAAACTGGATTCCCAAAGAGGTTTTTCAGTGATGGCAAGAAGTCTGCAAGACAAAACAGCAGAAATAACAAGCAGGTTAGAAAATAATTGCTGTGAGTAATGCTTTGTAACATTTGCTACCTCCAAAAAACCCGAAAACTGCAAAACATTGCAGAAGCAATCTGTGAAGTTCCATGATGCTCTTAACAGCCCCTCCATTTCTGGATGGAGGAACAGTGAAGAAAAACACTAAGCATCAATTTCCTAGAAGAGATATCTTGTTTTAAATACCTTCTTTCCATCGTAAGCTAGGAATGATTTGGTTTGTATGTGTCCTCAACAGCCACAGCAACTTTTAGCTTAATTTGGGACAAAGAGTGCTCAGCACAGCTGACAGTAAACACAAACATATTGAGGTACAGATTCAAGTTCTGAGGGAAAATGCTTTTGGCAAAATGAAAATGCTTTTTGGCATGGCCAAAGAAATGTAATTGTGCAAACCAGCTGCTGTCAAAATCCAGACAGCCTCCTCTAATACTGGTCTGTGCCCATCTATATTCTGATCAGATGTTGTACATGTTTTCCTAATTCATGAACTTACAGGAAAAAAAATTAGCAAAAACCATGGGTTGATTTTCTTTTGAGCACCACTTCTGCAACAGTCATTATGTACAAATAAAAAATTTTTGCAGAGCTTTGTGGTATGTGCTGGGCCACTACTGTAATTTTATTAATCTCAACCGAGGTCATTCTCATGCAATAGCAAGTCCAGGGAACATTGAAGAGACCTTTTTGTGTGTACTATTGAGTTGGAGAGTGAAACCTGGGGGAAAAAGCGTAATTCTGAGACCATTAATATAGGGACTCAGAGAGTATAAAATTTTTAAGTCCAAAAGCCTTTGAGAGAAAAACTCAACAATCAGGAAGAAAACTCAAGTTCTTTGCCTTTTGCCATCTCTGCAAGCTTCGCTTTCTGCCAATAGGATGTGCGTTGGTCCTTGTTCTCCTCAGTGATGAACTTGGAGTGCTCGGAAGAGGTGCTGGAGTCCTTCCTGCTCTCAGCTTTTGGGAGGTGCTTGGGCAGGAACCAGAAGGGGATGCCAGCCAGGACACTAATCACCCCAGCTATCAGGTACCCCAGCCACCACGCTCCCACCCACTGCACGTCCTTGGGACTTATCGTGACGCTGTCTGGAGAAAGCGGAAAACAAGAAACAAATAAATACATTTTGAGAATATTTGCTGCTTGATAAGGAAGGTTTTTTTGCAGGGACTTTCCATCCCCAGCCCACCAGGTTTAGCTGTGCTCTGTGTCACTACGGGCCTTTTACAGGAGCAGCTGTGGGGACACGCTGAGGACTTGCTGATTGCTGGGGTACAGCAGCAGCCCAGCCCTGACACTGCTGTGCCACTTGCACATCCCCAGAGATTCTGCAAGGACCAGCACCTGGGGCAGTCCAGGTGGCCACTCCCAGTCAGGCTGTTCTGCACAAAAGCCCCAGTAAAAAAACTGTTTTCCTCCTGTTTTTTTTCTTCCTGTTTTCTCAGAAGGAGGACAAACCCCCTGCCAAACCACTTTTCTGGGCAACAACAGGATATTAAAAAAGCACACAAAGGATCCTGAGCCTAAGTCCTGTTTCCTCCTGGCTCCTATTTTCTCCCTAGAGCCACCTTACCAGAGCAGCTCTTGTAGGCACCTGCTGCAGATCTGCTGGGGCTGAGGAAGAGACCTCCTTCTTCCTCTACACCCATCCTTCTTGCCAGCCTATTCTGCATGGATCACTACACTGCTGTCATTCTTTTCATTTCAGGACATGCCTACTCTACCCCTGCTAGCCCCTCATGCCTAATCAGAGAGTTCTTGGCCTAAAACAGGCATTTTGGATCCTGACTGGATTTTTAAAGCCTGAGTGTTCGGACTTACCCAGGTCTACAAAGCCAATGTCAACGTAAAGTTTGGCACACAGGGATCCCAGGAGAAAGCCAAATATTGGCCCTATAATGGCGACTGTCTGTACACAGCCTGGAATAGAAAACAGGGGACTGTTACACTCCTGAGCTAAAAAGAGCTCAGGTTCTTCTGCACCTAACAGCAGATTATGGCATGTGATGGGCAGCAAGAGATACAGTTACACAAACTGAAATATTTTCAAGAAGAAAAAAAGTCATCAATATAATTTTCCCCGCTTCGATGACACTTTTTGTTGTTATCCAATTAGAGTTAAATTCAGCCTGAAGGAAAAGATGTCAGGAAACTGAATGGCCTAAACTCAATAGCAGCACAAATCTACAATTGCTAGAAAGACTTTAGCTGACAAGATTAAAGTAACTGGAAAGCAAATGTCATTTTTTAGAGTTAACTGATTAAGTTGAGGTAGGCCATGAATGGGCTGAGAAATCACTTTGCTTTGGTTTACACTGTTAATATGTTTCAATACACCCTCAGCTAGACTTTCTGAATACTTTGAATTTGAAAAAATTCACCTGGAAATCGGGGAAGACTGAATCTTTTACAGAGAGGATCTGATTTTTTGCCTTTTGCCTGGCTGGAAACTTGTCAAGAGCAGATACTGATAAGCTAGGACTGTTTCGTAATATTTCAGGTGAATGTGCAGTACCAGACAATGAACACAAGAAAACACTGATGCCAATTTTCTAAAGTTTCAGCACTACTGTTTATAATCCTACATGTGGAGGAAATGTTTTGAGTGCCTACTGAAATTCTATTTTAAGTGCTTAAAATAGTGCCTGTTTTTATCACTTTCCAGAGAACTGAATGTGCACAGAGGCTCAGCAGTCTGCATCCAGAAGAATTAGGAAGATTAGGGTAACAGCAGGAACCCAAGGTCAAATTCTTTCACCAAATTAAGATAATGGAACTGTGCTGGTATAATTAAATGGGAACTTGGTCCCTTGAGTGTATGACTGTTAAATAAACTTTAAAATTGGAAATTATGCAAACAAAACAATCAGAACAAGTTAATTCAATAACATTCATTCCATTATTCAGAATGACTCAGTTTCCTCTGGGGGAAAATCCATTAGGAAAAAGAAATAATATTTATTTTACCAATATATAAAGCAGCATTCTCTTCAACAGCATAATCATCAATGTATGTAATTCCCAGGGGCTGGATAGGGGTTTCACCTATTCCACGCAAAAGATTTCCGAGTAAAACATAGATCCACATGGAAGAGCCTGCTTCCTTTTCACACCCTGTGTGCATAACAAGAGACAACAACGATGTGTTTATAGTAACAGCTTGACACTGAAAGCTCAGGGCTTCTAAAATACTTCTGTTGTGGGAGAAACAGTAGGAAAACTGTGAAACAGTTTAAGGTAGACAAATTTTTAGCATGAGCTGCCTCAAAGATACTACAAGTTTGCTGGTTTTATAAATATGTCACCACATCCCTTTTTAGAGAACTCTTTCACTTCCTACTAACCCAAACGGGGATCTCCTACAGAAAGATTTGGGAAACATTAACAATAGTGAGCATTACCAGCCCCAAGATTTAACAGAGATCATTCTCACCTGCATTTATTTTTGCTTGAGATTTCTCCAAGGCTGGGAGTGGAGTTTGGCTTTTATCCTGCAGACATGGAGAGAGGCTAACAGTCGAATTGATGGTGGAAGGGAATCTTTCATACCTGTATCTGTTTAGAAAACAAAGTTGTATTTATTTTAAAGAAAAAGCAATCAGATCTGTAACTACCAGATAGGCCTATAGCAGTTAAATGCAAATTTCATCTGCATCCATATGAATCCATCTGGATCCATTGCCAGGGGTAGTTTACAGGGGATAAACAGAGCTCTATTTATACTGCAGCTGTGCATGAAAATTGTCCCATTGGTTCTTTTTTCACCAGTGATTAATTTCAGTTTAACAGGCACTTTGCTCTACTATGATACATGAATTTGGACTGAGATTATCAGACACTGGCGTATATCCTCTGGTTTGTGATTGACTAAGCTCAGATTGTCTTCCTGAGTTTAGTCATCAATTCTTTACTGACATTTCAACAATTCTTAAACCACATTAAAATGTGGCCAATCAAGATTGGAGACTAATAAAAAAATGCATTGATTACAACTGAAAATAGTACACCTGTTAAATTATTTTCTCTACAGTAACGAATCTTTTCATAAAAAAATATATTAAATTAAGTAACCACATCCCCATATGCAATTTCTCTCTTCATAATCAATGCCTATATGTTTTAGTGAGCTGCCATTCAGTGTGCACAGCCCAGCTGGAAAACAGTGATCACTTTGCACTCACCGTCCCATGAAGAACTGGGGCATTGCAATGAGGAATGTTCCAGCTGACATAATTAAGCAGCCTGCTCCAATTATTCTTGGCCTGTGAAGCTTTGCTCCAAAGTAGCTCACTAGAATTATGATTAGGAGGTTCCCTTTGAGAGTACAAAAGGAAAACTGAGTTTTACTGCTTGTTGATAAGAGATTCCCTAAAATAACAATTCCTAGTATGTAGTATAGGCACTGATTTCAGGGAGAGAGGGCTGATGGGGTTGGTCTTTCTCCTTCTTTCCAGGCATTCTGCAGGAGCCCAGTGCCTTCTGTGATAGGAAAACCATAAACCCTTGGATAAATAGCTGGAAAAGAGGAGAAAGACTTTGCCAGCTGAATGGAGCAAATAACCAGAAAAGCAGAAAAAGGAGGAATCAAACAGAGTTTTATACACTTAGGCTAAGATTTCATTCCTATGAGTACCACAGCCCACTGAACACTCATGAGATAAATTCAGTAATCTGAAATTGTAAGAGACATGCTGGAAACCTTAGTGTGAGAGGTAAGGAGAGGGACTGGACAAGAAATGTAGATTATAGTTAGATGTTTGTCCTCCTGCTGCTTAATAAATCACAAAGGACAAACACTCGTGGGGGAGGTGGATTTCTGCCTGCAGAAGTCCGTGCAGGCAAATTCTCATTCAACACTCAAAATGTCTATTAGTATGAATTAGCCACATGCTAATAAAAAAATTACATTTTTTTATCTCTATGCTGAATTGCTTGTATTAGCAACTTTATCCTATTGAACATAATCATATTGATAGTCCCATTTATTTTTACTAGGTGAATCTTGCTCAGTTTTATGGTTCAGGGAGATTCATACAATCATTCTTCACAACAAATTGCATCACTCTTTTTTTTTTTTTTTTCCTGAAAATAAAAAGGTTTTCTACAGCACATACCAATTTCAAAACTTCCATCAATAACACCAACCAAAGATGAAGGGATGTCAAATCTTCTTTCTATTTGTGTGATAGTACTTTTTAGATAACTTCCTGACAGTGCTTTAGCAAAATAAACAAAAGACAATGCACCAAGAAATATCTGTGAAAAAAATGACAGTGATTAAAATCAGGCAGTACAGAAGATATATGAATTATTTTTAAACAAGTTCTGCATTCCTACCTCTTCTTTTGCCAAATAGCCAAACCAATGTTTCTCCTACTTCTTATTAAATGCTAGATTGCTGATTTGTTCATCTCTTATGAGCAATATTGATAAAAACTTAATTGTCTCTCAACCATAGCAAATTTCAGGTAGTTGCCAAAGCTACTGCTCTGTTGAAAGACAGAAACTTGTAATTTTCTCAGGAGGGAGTATCCTACAGAGTAACCATATGGGTAAATGCTAGGTGTGGCTTGGTGGGGAGGTGAGTTCTTGAACATTTTTAAATATGTTACATGTTCCATGAGATGAACAGTGAGCTTCCAGGCAATTCTCTTCTAGGCTCATCCTTCCCCTACAAGATCTCTTGCAATCTGTAATACATGCATTTTCCTCAGAGTGCTCCCTGTTTTTTGCTGGGGACAACCTTCTCCCATCCTTTTGTTTTGCAGAGACAGTTTTCTCTTAGCTATGACTGTATCTATTTTAGCATGTTCTTCTGAATCAGGAGTGGGCTTTGGAAATTAAACTCCATTTCCCTTCACAGTGCTTTGGTATTTACTTCAAAGGTACAGACTGAGCCCCTTTCCCACAAAATTAAACTGGAAGATGAGGGCTGGTCTGAAATGCACGCAGTGGGAGCACAGGGTCCTTAGAAGGAACTCCTTGTTCCTGCAGATCTATTGCCTAAATTTGCCCTCACTGAATGCAGCCCAGCTGAGCTTGTGTGCTCCACAGATACACACAGTGCAGCTGGTCATGGAAACCACAACATTGCTTCCTACCTTCAGATACAGGTGGTGATGACTCAATATGAATATGTATAGAGATGCTCTCTGTAAAACCCAGTCCCAGAAATTAAGGGCACATTCAGGTTTTATTTGAATAGAATTCTAGAACCTTGTGCTGGTCCTTAATCCTCTCTGACAATCACACTCCCAGTGCTCCTACAATGTACTCACCTCCAGTGCAAATCTCCTTACAACCTCACATTTGAAAAGGCACAGTAGGGTAATAACATCACTGCTGAATACAAATTCTTGTATTAAGGTTCAAATACATCTGTGTGTCACGTTCTATAAACTTTAACCATTCTGGTTATCCTTCCTTCAGAAAGAGTTGTGGGCAAATAAACATATAAAACCCCTCTCTGGTTCTTTTTTCCTACAGCAGCTCTCAAAGAACTCTCTAGTACAAATATTGTCATAATGTTTTACATCTTCTGTTTGTTTATGTCCTTGGATTTCAAATAGCAATGTGAAAACATTTTCTTTTGTTTTTTTTAACAGGAAAATTGCATAGGTAAACTACAACTTGAAATACTTCTGAATGTGTTTGGCACCAATTTTTTACTGGCTTTGCAACTGTCCCTGGTGTGCAGTGGTAGAAAGACACTCCTGATTTAGGGCTGGGAGAGAAAGGTACACATGATTTCACATCCTTCTCTGGTCTGTCAGTGCTTGTAAGTAGATATTTCACCTCATCTTTCTGGTTAATAAAGGCAATTTTAAGACATAGGAAGGTTGATAATGAAGGTTGATAATTAGTAGAAATAACCTGTTGTATCTGCATATTGTATCTGCATATTTTCTTAACACACTAGGCAAAACCTGAAGCAGACTTCTTCATGAGATAGAGATATCTTTAATAATTTCATTCTGAGTCAGCAAGACCTAATCAAAACTCAAAAAGGTTCACAAAAAAACAGAGAGGTTAGAGAGGTTTTCTAAGTTCCTACAGGAATACCTTATATTTGTTTGGGCTCCCAGAAGACACAACATCTTTAAAGAGAAAGAAACTGAGCTGAAATATTACTGCATTTCTATTTCTGGAGCTAATACACTGATTCCTGGCTGGCTAATCTGTGACTGAGGTTTTATTCATCAAGGGGATTGGATTTTCATTGTAGCAAATGGAGAAGCAATGATAGAATTATAATATGGTACAAAATCTATTTAGTAAAACTCATCTTTTATTTCAAAACAAAACCATTCAAAATTTATAGACTTCAGAGCAACTATTGCTCATTGGCTGTACTGGGAGCTGGATTAATATCTGAAAGCAGATGTGTGTTTGAGTGAGGGGAAAAAACGACAGAAATACAGTTTTTCCACAACAAAAAGAATGGGGCAAGGCTGAAGACTCATTTTCCATATAACTCAAATCATCTCACCATTGTATGGTGATTTTGAGACCTTCCCCAAGAGAGTGTCAGCATTTTGGAAATCAGGTAGAGGCAGCAGGCAAAGCTTTGTGCTGCCTTCTTTCCCCCTGTGTCCCAAATAGGGAGCAATGCTCCTCCAAGGGGCAGCTCCCAGCAGCAGGAAGGCACAGCTACACTGTGAGGCTCAAAGCAGGGACCTCCCACCACCTCCAGAAAAAAACTTCTTGTGGGTAAGGAAGACGTAGATAAAGTGGCAACACTTCTGCAGTTTCTTTTCCAAGTCACCTCATGCAGAATTCTCTTGAATGAGGAATATTACAATAATGTTTTAATAATATGGCACTTGAAACAGAGGGGCTGTAATACAATATTGCTTTGGGGAGCCCAGGAGTCTACTGTGGCTACTGTCCTAAAAAAGCAATCTGTACTGAGAGATGCCTGTGGTATCTGTCTGCCAGTGCTCTGTTCTCAGCTTCAGGTGGAGCAATAAGGAAGATACAGGGACTTTTTAGGATGGGTCCTGAAGATTTCATAATATGCAAGCCTCAGCCAACAAACTATATTTGATGACTGCCAAATGTTAGGCAAATACAGATCTGAAGAGGATTTTCTTGTGACTTAGGAATATCTCTAATAATTTCATACTGGCTCAGCATGACATAATAAGAACTTAAAAAGGGATCATTCATCCAAAAAAAAAGAAAAGAAAAGAAAAACAAAGAAAGTTTTTCTAAGTCCCTACTGGAATATTCAAAAGCTGTTACTCTACCTTTATACCTCCACAACACGACCGTTTTTCCTTGGATGCGGATGATTCGGATTTGAATGAGGATCGGTCCACAGGCACAATTGTGTTGTTTGAGAAAAAGTGAGTGTGTTCTTTTGATGAAATCTCCATGATGGTATCCTCTGCCTCTAAAGCAGAAAACATGGAGAACACTTTAAAAGGGCATCCTATTAGCTCAGCCTCAAAAGCTCATCATGTGACAGCAACACCCCGCTGGACTGTTTTCCCAACAACAGTAATTACCAACCTTTACAACAGAATCTGACCAGTGCACTGGATGTTTAATTATGGAAATTTGCAATCCACTTGCCTATAATAATGGAGATTAAATCATACTCAGCAAACAGCCATCATCTGCATTCTCCAGCTATCATCAATGTGATTTCATTCAACATTTGGCCAAGCATTGCAAGCAGACTAAACAAGGCTCATTATCATTTTAAATAATTGCTGAAGTCTACATGCAAATTCACATTTCTAGATGTGACCAGATCTGCAGAGATTTCTCAGCACTGATCTCTGAATTTCCCATATATCTGGGACATTAAGTAATTAGATCAAAGGAAATCTATCCCTGTTAATGAGGCGCTTGAATTGTTTTAGATGGAAACATTAGCTCTAATCGTCTGATGTTAGCTAATGAGTTACACAAGAATAAAGAGGTTTAGTTCCCTTTACCATTTTACATAGAGTCTTAGAGCTCAGTGGTCAATTGTTCCAGGAAAAATGTGAATTTGCTTGTTTGCAGGTAAATACAAAGAAGTAAAGAAAACCTAAATACTGCACTTTGAAAACAAAAGATATCACTAATTCTTAAATCTCTAGTTACATACTGCAGTACTTTGTTTTTAATTTCAATCTCTAAATCAGATCTGAAAATATTTATGAAATCAGCTTCTGTGTTCCCTTTTAGGCAATCCTATGTTTTACAGAACTGCTGCCTGAAAATATGAATAGGAAAATTCCTGTTCTTTCATGTTTGTCTGAAGACACAGATCTTACATAAGTTAAAAATATGTATGGTTTTCTGTATAGGTAAATACCTCTGGATACATGTGTTTTCATGGCTTCCCAAACAGGCACTTATTTTACCAGAAATACAAGTGAAAATAACAAAAATATATCTTTAGTTATAGCTAAGTTTATAGATATATCTTTATATCTCAGTTTTTTTATATATATATGTATATATATCTATCTTTAGTTATAGCTAAGATTTGCTCATAGGCTCTGTTCATATATGAACAAAACAAAAGGACTTTGCTGGTGGCACCAAAAACTTCACCAAGATCTTTCCATCATTTAAAATAAGATCTGTGACTACATATAAGAGAAATATTTGCATTTCACACTGTCCTGATGGGAACTCTAATGTATCTCCTTATCAACACTAAGAAGTATAGAGATTTTTTTGCAATAAAAAAAAAATAATTTTTGTGCTTGCAAAATACCTACTGCACCTATTCCTGTTCTGCTTCTGATTTTCTTGATGTCTTGGGAAAAGTCACACCCTCTCCCTCTACCCCACCTTTGAACTTGTACAATGGTCAAAGACAGCATGTACCTCATGGTACCTGCATGAGGATAAATTCTTTTATGACAATCACATAAGATGTGCTGCCACGCAAGCACATCAAATAGTCTCTGCTGTAAGGTTCTAAATGCTCTGCATGTTCACAGCAATTTTGGAATGAAAAAACCCCAGAACCTGGAAAAGGAAAACATATGCACCACAGCTGAATGAATTGTCCTTATCTCTGAGCAAAGCAACTTCCAGCTAGAGAAGGTGTGGCAGAGGTGTAGAGTGTCTCCTCCACTGCACCACATATGCAGGATTGGTCAGGACACAAAAAACATTGCTGTGGTGGTGTGGGGGTGAAAAGGATAAACTGGTGCTTGACAGCAGCATGCAAGCTTGTGTTCCACTGAGCTGAAACAAATCTCAAATGGACAGCAGAGCTTAAAACTTATGCTCAAATTATTACAGTATAAAAATAGTTAACATTTATTGTCTGACTGTCAAACTGAAGAGTGCAAGGAAGGCCTGATACCCATGCTGGCTCTGCAGTTTTTAATATATCCCCAGCTGCTCTTGTGGTACGGCTTTAAGGAGGTTGGTAGTTTCCAGAGTATCTCACAGCATCAGTTTGGTTGCCCTGACAATGCTTCTTATGGAAACTTTTAACACAAGACAGAGCACAGAGAAATGTACCCAGTGGAACCACAGCCAGCTGCACTGCTAGTTTTGATCTCAGTGCAACCAGAATACACAGGGCTGTTTCACTGTAATCACAAATTCGTCACTCAAATTCTTTTGGCATTGTCAGTGTTACGCTGGGAATATTCCTGATAGACTGCCAATTCCAGTGGGAGGTGAGGGACTTCTCTGGTTTTATCCAAGGAAATGCCTGGCTGGTAAGGCTGGTCTCTTACTGAATTGGGCATAGTGATACCCAATCAGGTTGTTACCATATCTGGCATACCATATTTCTCTAGTGACAGAAGATGAGGACAGAGAATGTCTAAGCATTTCCTTCCAAACATGGCAGGAACGCCAGAAAAATGTAATCATAGAATCATAGAATTGTTTAGGTTGGAAAAGACCCCTAAGATCATCGAGTCCATCTGTAGACCCAGCACTGAGAGGTCCACCACTAAACTCTGACACATCCACCCATCTTTTAAATACCTCCAAGGATGGTGACTCAACCACTTCACTGGGCAGCCCATTCCAGTGCTTGACAGCCCTGCCAGGAAAGACCTTCCTGGCATACAATCTAAACCTCCCTGGTGCAACTTGAACCTGTTCTCTCTTGTCCTATTGCTTGTTACTCAGGAGAAGATCCTGATCCCCCCTCACTACAGCCTCCTTTCAGGGAGTTGTAGAGTGTCTTAAGGTCCCCCCTGAGCCTCTTTTACTCCATGGTAAACACCCCCAGCTCCCTCAGCTGCTCCTCACAGGACTTGTGCTCCAGACCCTTCCCCAGCTCCATTGCCCTTCTCTGGGCACATTCCAACACCTCAACGTCCTTGCAGTGAGGGGCCCAGAACTGAACACAAGATTTGGGGTGTGGTTTCTTCACCAGTACCAATCACTGGCCACACTACTGCTGATACAGGCCATGATCCCACTGGTTAATGCTGATACATGGACTGCTCCTGCACCTTTAAGATTTCTTTCTTGAAGGGTGTCCAGCCTTCCTTGACCCCTTTGCCCCTCAGAACTGCCTCCCAAGGAACTCTGTCAACCAGTTTCCTAAATAGGCCAAAGTCTTCCCTACAGAAGTCCAAAGTGGCAGTTTGCTGAGCTACCCTTCTCACTTCTCCAAGGATTAAATCTCTTTCATTTCATGATCACTGTGCTCTAGACAAACTGCAAATGCCACATCACTTGCCAATCCTTCTAAGTTCACAAACAGGTCTAGTGGGACACCTTCCCCCATTGGCTCTGTCACCAGCTGTGTCAGGCAGTTTTCTTCCACACACGCCCTGTCCCACCATGACATCTGCCTTGCTGGCCTTTCCACTGACTCCTACCCATGAACAGTTGTCCCTGTTAGCACTGTCATTAAGCTCTGGAAATCAAAATACTCCCTAATGTACAGGACTACCTCACTGCCTCTCCATCTGTGCCTGTCCCTTCTGAAGAGTTTATGACCATCCACTGCAGCACCCCAGGTGGGTGACACTGCCTCAAGGTCAGCTGCTGGCCACACTCACACCTTGTCCCTGACTGTCTCCTGGGCTCACAGCTGTGGCTCAGACCCCTCCTTCCACCCCTGGCTCCAGCTGCCACTCTCTGGTGGTTCTGCTTTCCATCCCACCACAAGCCCTCCCAGCAGCTCACCTGTGACACAGCTTGGGTGGCAATGGCACCGAGGGTTGGCATGTGGACCTGTGCCTGATGGTCAGGTCCAGGGACAGACCTGTCCCTGAGCATGCATTCAGCAGGCTAAGATACCTCCAGGCAGTTCCTGAAGTGCCCCTTCACCCAGCCAAACTCCAGGCAATGGGAAAACATCCTTCCTCCCTCTGGAAACTCCTCCACTCTGCAGTAAGCCTCCTTAGCCATGCCTTTGCTGTGTGTCAGCCCACAGGCACAGGAGCTGCTGGACTTGCTGGACTGGGTGGACACAGAAGACTTTTCACCCGTGAACCCAGCTAAAAGACATCCTCTGTGGAAAGTGAAGCAACAAAGAAAAGAAGAAAAGCCAAGTCTTACCTGGCAGCAGGAATCCCCAGAGACGGTGCCTACTAAGTTTTCAAAGGTAAGCTTCCTCTACTGCTTATGCATACCCACACTTGCATGCACAGGTACTGGTCCCAACTTAGAAGGGGGAAAAAATTAGAGGGGAAAATCTTCTCTTAGAAATGACCCTGTCTGTGGATGCACATCTTATACTGGAGGTAGAGAAAGAAAAAGAATGGGGGTGGGGGAACTTGTTTTGTCTCTTGTTTTGCCTGAGCATTTGCTGTTTGTCTGCCCCCCATCCTCCTCCCCCACCTCCTCAGGTTTTTCTTCCTCTGTCCCCTCCTATCAATTCCAGGACACTGGGCACACCAGCAAAGCAAAGATGCTGGGTGCCCTAGATGGGAATCATGAAGAGCATTTAAACAGCTCCCAGGGGGTATTTTTCTTTGCAAGTTGCTGTAAGTTTGATGAGGCACGTGACAAAGCTTTGTGGAGAGGAAAAAAAGCCCAAAACACTGATCTTATTAATTGCTTAATTCCAGGAAACAAAAGAATTCGAGGGGGAAGGTACTTGGAAAAAAAACAAAAAAAGAAAATGGGGAATGCGTGAGAGAAGACAGGCTGGAGGGTGAACAGATGATTCACAAAGACTTCTTATCCAGTCCCTGGTGCTTCCTGTTATGCCCAGTATGCTCTGCTCCCCAAAATCCACAGGGCAATATCCCTATCAACATGAAAAAAAACCCACAAAAACCATAATGAAACAGATCCTTTAAGGGGAGGACAGAATTGCATGGGAGAGTCAGCCAAGTCCTTTGCCACAAGGAAAGGAAAGGGAAATTTTGAAGACTTCATTCCCACCCTGAGTTTTTTCTGCCACGTGGTCACAGCTACTGAAGCATTTATTTGCAAGTTTGGGTAAAGGTGAACAGCATGACTAGTTCCCCCTGTAGCTTGTTGAACTGAGAGAGGCTGTAAATCCCATCTTCTGCTACCCTGTAGGCTTTGATTATATAAACAGAAAATGTATTAAAGTTTAAAATTCTTCCTCCTTTTCCCTTCTTATTCCCTCCTACCCTCTGCAGTACAGCAGGTTCCCATGGCAGCTAAAACCTCACTCACACAGCCAAACACAGAGTAGGCTTTTGCTTTCCTAGATTTAATACAAATTATTATCCTTTCCTTCATTATTTCTCCATTTTGGGTCCTTAGTGCGGCTGGAATTTTATTACACCACACATAATTCACATTTTGTACTTTAAAGTGTCTTGTATCCGTCTTTGGTTTGGAAACTTGGAAATCTATTTTCCCCTTTTCTAAGAGATATCAGGGTGCCTAATAGTCCACAGTAATTAGTGATTAGGAGACTTAGTGATTATGAGCTCTTTCAGCCTCTTTAAGAGAACAGCTTCCAGTCCATTTCGTAGAACTATTAGGAAAACTGAGTTTACACAACGCAGGATCTGTGCTAGTTTTGCATGGCCTTTAATCTTCACTGCTGACCTTGCTGCTTTCAAAGATTTCTGACACAGATTCCAGTTATTTTGCCACTGGTAACCTTTACCACACTGTCCTTTGAAATAAGTGAAGCTTTATTATCAGATTTGTAAATTTGTTACAAAAATCCCTTAATCCCATAAACTCCCAACACCTCATTTGTGCTACAAATTGTATTGATAAGGCCCAGAGCCTTGTCCTCCACACTTACAGAAATATACCTTTGGGCTGGTTGGATGTCCTTTAGAAAGCAGCTGTGCTTTGAAGAGCAAAGTCCACAAGATTTAGTGCAATCCTCTCATATTTCCTGGATTTTTGGCTCATTGTAAAACCTTACCACAGCTGGTCTTTTACTGAAATTTTGTTATCTGACTTCTTTATAAGTGTTGATATCTTGACTGGAACATCCCCCAAACCACTCAAGGGAGGTATTTTCCATTACAGAAAGTTTTCTTACACCTCCAGAAGAGTGTCAGCATTCCTTTATGAACTAATTATAGCAGTTCAGGTCAGAAATTACTGCTCTTATGTCCTCCACAAAGCTTTTCACAAAGCTCAGGGTAAATGAATACCGGATCCTCTCTGAAATGCACTAAGTTAATCTGACAGAAAAGAAAGTCTCATCCAGGTAGGAATTTCTTAGTCATCCTTGCAGGCCACGGATGTCACATGGAAAGGCAATGCAGTACATCACCTACCACAGTTCACTACCAAGGACTGAGGCATGAGAAACAAATCACTACCAATCATACCTTTAATACCTTTCCTAGACAAGATGCCTCTTGCTTGTCACTTTTCAGTGCCTCCCACAGCACAGTGACACAAACCCCATTGGAAGCATGTTAGACAATCAACCAGACAAGAAAGGTTTTGCTTTCCTATAGTCCTAAAAGAAATTGCTTACTTATATACACTTATTCTGTAATCGGAACAAAGCCTTTAAAGCAGCTACAGGACAAAGAACCAGACTGAAACTTGTTCCTTGAGGTCTGTTTTCTTTACATTCCAACTTTGTATTAGTTACAGGCAATTAGAAGCCAGACCACCTTCATTTCTAAAGCACAGGTTAAATTAATTACACTTACAAAGCCTGTCTAGCCAGAGTGAATAGCTGTGACAAGCCTAAGCTTCATACATGGGCCCACCATTACACAGACAACACAGCAGGTTTGTGGGCCAGTCTTTAGAAGCATGAAATGTTTTCTTTTTTAAAAGACATTAAAAAAATATATTTTCCAACAGAATGCATTTTCAGCTGCTAGAAGGAAAATACTGTTAACAAAAGCAAACCAAAATGCATAAACAGGATTAGGATATACCACATCATCTTAAATTTTAAGTGATTCCTATAGTCCAACAGAGAATACATTTGCAACCCTTAACATTATGCTGCAAAGCAAAGTCACCTATAAACTCTTGGTGGAATGAGTCTTCAACTACTCTCATTGAGACTTGGTCAAATGCTCCTTTAATGTTTTATTTTTGCTAACATGTAAATGCTCCAACCCTGAGCCCCTCAGTACCTGGACTGACTGAGAGGAGAGCCAGTCATGGCAGCAGTTATTGTAAACGTGTAGCTTGCAGGCAGTGACAGGTAGAAAGAGGGGAGACATTTGCAGTTGGCTAATAAGGCATCTTAATTTCACTGCCTATGAAATTTTAATTGCTTTAGTTATGCTACTCTACTGCTTTGGATTATTAATTCCTTGACATTAACTTTCCTCTACTTTTTGTTGCCAGTCCTAGGAAAAGGCTTGGTAGGAATATAAATGAGTAGGAAACCCACTGCCAGAACAAACCTTGGGTACCCATTCCACATCACAGAACCACAGACAAATAATACACTTTGGCTTTTAGAAGCTCTTGAGGATTGCTGGGGGAGTTTCAGCCTTGGGGATTTTCTTGTCCAACTATGGACTTACAGATCTATCCTCAAAGAATAGTTTTCTTACCAAAGGACAGCGAAGCAATAGAAAAATGTAATTATATTTTGGACCTGTCTAACTTCTTGTTATTAGGATATGCAAAGGTCCTACTGAATGGTCTCTTTACTCTGAGGCGCTCATCAAATTATTCCTGATATTGACATTTTCAGCCCTTGCATGAGACATCAGAAAAGAAATTTTCAAAACCAGGAGTGGCAGGGAAGGCCTTTCTTTGCTACACCCTGACCACAGAACAGTATCACCTCTTCTGTATATGCTCTCTGTGCTGGGCATCTGAGGCAGTGTTTAGGAGTGTGGCCAATGGCTGCACATTACCTTGAAAGCTCTTGCAGAAGGTAAAATGGCTCAGAGGATTTCCTTTCTGAATGGTTAATAATAAGAATAATAATAAAAAAAAACCAAGCAAAAAACCCAACCAACCCCCCCCCCAACTCAAATGACAGCGCCAGACAGGTTTTAACGAGAAATCAGAAAATAATTACTATGTATTTTTATACAGCACCACACTTTGCAAAGGTCCCTGTGAAACCTGCTTCCGAGGGAGTACAACAAACAGGATGAATGAGAAAATCTAGTGATGTGACATTCTTCAGGGCAAGGAAGCATTTGCACCCTCTGGAGCTTTGGGGGGAATTTCTGTGTATAACGATGTAATAAGCGAAAGTGGAACTTGTCCACCTACCAGAGATTAATACCATTCTTCTCAGAAAAGGTCCCAGAGCACTTTCCTTAATGAAGATAAGTTATTTGAAGCAACTTTAAGCACAAAGATTTTGCCTAGAAATGTAGAAAGAGAAGGTAGGTACAAAGAATTGAGCAGAAGAGCTGATGACATTGAAATTGTTGAATTTAGAGAATATGATGCCTTTAGCAAGAACAGTAATAAACAATCACCATGTGCAAAAGATTGTGAAGGGAAGTAATTTATCAGCAACACAACAAAAGGCACATGAAATGAAGCCATTGTGCAGATGGAACATGAACCTTCTGCTGTGTATTTCCTGGCTGAAGAATAAGCAGGTGCTGCAGCAACCTTTTATCTGTATCATACTTCCAAACCATTATGCCTGTGTCTACCCCAGCTTGTTCAGTGATTATAATCAGCAATCCACATTGGGTGTGACACAAGCCATCAGGACTTTCAGTTAAACTTGAAACTTGCACATTTTCTCATGAATTAATGCAAGGTTCTTATGACCCCTTGGCAGTGAGGCTGTTCAACAAAGTAGATAGTTTTTACAACTTACACTGCAGCCTGCCAGCTCTCTGGGAATCCAGTGTGGAGTGACTAAAAATCCCCCTTGGATGGAATGAGATGGCAACCCCAGAGCTACAGACCCCATCAGCCAGGGTGGCACCTGCAAGTTACCCTCTTGTCAAAGGCTCTTCCATCCCTACATGAATCACTGACAATATCTGGGGAGTCCAAGGTGGCATTAAGTTGATTTCCACAGGATTTTGGTGAGATAATTGAAGACACATTAAAAGAAAGCATTGCTAAACAAAGCAGCAAGAGCTCTCTGAGAATTGTGCCTGTAGTGAAACACTTCAAGTGCTTTTGGGCAACTGGATTTGCCCAAGCGATTGAGAGTAATTTGAACACCTGGAAAATGCAACATTTAATTGAGCTGCCAGGGACTGTGCATCATGGACTCCTTTATGTTTTAGCAGAACCTCAGGAGAGGCAGGCGCATGTGTGGTCTCATTAGCAGATTCACTGCTTCTGCCCTGTGTTTTATTGCTCATCTCTTCCCATGGGAACCTCTCTGGCTGTTTGAAGAGCTCCAGAGAGAGTTTGGTGATTTTCAGACAAGTGCATTCTCTACCTTGGTAGCCCCTGCTCTTTGTGGTGAGAAGGAAAAGTTTTTCTTTGCTATTCCACTTGCATTCTTCTCTGAGAATTTTAGCATCAAATAATTACATGCAATTGAGATATTAAGTGTTTGGGACAGAGCAGCTGCTATCTTAGAAGCAGTTCCCATGGAATAGGTATAAACATACTTTACTTTCCTACTGGCAATGATCCTGACTTGTTTCTTCCTAATCACTGCCTGGTGAAAATTTCCTTACATTTTTTACATTCAGAATTTTAGCCAGAGGACAAATAAACTGGGAACATTTGAAAACTGACAGCCAGATATGTGGCTGATACTCTTGGGGATTTTGAAATCTGTTAATTTTTCACTTGTGGGGAAAGAGGCTTTGAACACATGGTTGATGGAGATAATTTTTATGCAACAATTTCAAATCAATTAGCTGAAGAGCTCTCTAGGTCTTGGATGAAAGTAGGTAAGAAAACTTTAAAAATGTGTAAAATTTTTGACAGCTGTGAGACACTTTTTTGAAATTACAAACAGTGAGCAAAGACAGTAGCTAGATATCAATTCTAGCCCACATGAAAGACTAGTAAAATTTTGCACTGAAAAATGACAGCATACTTACCAATATAATGGCAAGAAAATGGATTTCACTCGCTGATGTCCCACTTTAACAGATTACTTCTATGATTAATATGGGAAACTGTTAAGGTAACACATTTAATTTTCTCTGGAAGCATTAGTCACTCTGCATTGCTGTAATACTGACCACATTCAATCTGTATGGTCCATATTAATTGGATTGAGTAGTACACTGATGATGGAGGCTGAAATACTGGTCATCATTAAAGAAGAATGGTTTTAATGAGGCTTTTCACAGATTGGTTGAGTCACAAAGGATTTAACATGGGATTTATTAGTAATCTGAACCAAAGCGCAGAATTCTGCGGGTAAAAGTCTCAGGAAATCAGATACCAATAAACATGAGCTTGGGTCACTAACACATACCAAGCAGGGCTGGCAGCTAAATGGAAATTCAGTATATACAAGCTTTCACTGGATCTGAATCAGAGTCTAAAGAGGGTACAAGTCATTTGTATTCTGACACTTAAAACTGAAAGCTGGGCACCAAAAGCAGTTTTGTTCAATAAAGGAAAAAAAAAACCACAGCCAACAGGATACCACAGAATTATATTTATGTTGTACATTTGTCTTCACATTGCAACATCCACATTGTTCATTTTGTGACAAGTATTTCTAATAATTTTGAATACATATTTACTGTATAATACATTTTACCAAGAGGCACTTCCAGTAATTCTGGCAAAAAGGAGCTTCATTATAGTGTCTAACTTACAAAACAGTAAAAATAAATAATGTTTATCTAAAAGATTTTTTTCCTGTACAGAATCTATTTTGTACAAAACATTTATCAGCCATTAACTAAATCACTTAACAAATACTTGTGAAGAGAATATATTAAGTATTGCTACATGTATCGAGTGCAAGATACTAGTGAAAGGAAAAGAATAATTCTGTTTATGAAAATCACCTAAAAATACAAGGCCTTGTTCCTGAAGTGTTTAGAAAGGAGAAGCTTGGTTACAACAATATTGACAATATATAAATATAAATTAACGTACGTAGTACTTAGTGAAAAGAACACTGTGTTAAAAACTGGCGTGTACAAATCCTAAACAAGATGGCACTTCTCTGCATTGCCACTTTGGCTGGCAGTTATTTTTTAAAATATTGCTTCAAAACAATTATAAAGGTACACAAAACCCTTTTCAAATAGAGCCGTATAAAATTACACTCCCTCCACCTTTTTCTCACCTTTTGAAGTGAAAAAAATAAAGGAGGGATTAAATTTGTAGTACACGATTTGTGGAAACTTGCTACTAATAGCTGAGTCTGAATAAGCATCATTAAAATAATTTTGCCCCAGGGTCATAGGCCAGGAGTCAAACCTCACAGGACAGGATGTGAGATGACCAAATTTCTCAGTGTTTCCTGAAGCAAAAGAACTTTGTCTGGCCTGTTGTTAATTTTAAAATAAAAAATTTGTATAATTTGGCCCTCAAATCTGGTGGGGGTCAAGTGCTTCAATTATATTGGCACACCCAAGATATTAATTCAGAAAGGGTTGTAATCTCACTAGGTTAATTTCTTGATTACTTTACCAAAATGGGATTTTTGATTTTTTCAATCACATCTTTTACATGATATACACACTTGCATATCGTTACCCAGACAGGCCAAACTGTATTGGAAAAGAATTATTTTTAGAAGGTATTTCTTCCACAACTGGAGGCAAGGGTGAAAAAATGTGTTTTTGTTGGAAAATATCCTAGATGTTCTTCTATCAAAAGCACTAAAAAGAAAAAAAAAAACTGCCACCCATCAGTGAAAATGTTAATCTGTTAAACAAATGTAACCCACAGTATGAATCACGGCCTTTTTAGAAGTGAACTTAAATTACTTTCCGTCATGCAAACATCTGATATTGATTATTCAAGAGAAGAAGACTTAACTTTAGAAAAGCAATGACCAAAAGTACGCTGACATAGTTGAAATATTAAAGATATCATCAACATCACATAGCAGTTATTAAGGTTGTCTTTGATCTTTTGGGACACCATCTGCAGTACTGTATCAAGGTTTACAAACACTTACTAATCAACACTTTGCATTCAAATACAGGTTTTCGTTGTGGTTCAGGATCAGGCAGGAATTTTGAAAAGGAAAGTCAGCTTTAACAGACTTTAGCAGGCTTTCTACCTAAAGCAGTATGTACACACATGGCAAACCCTTCACTGTTTTCTCTCTGGCCAGATCACAGAGCTTTTTTATTTTTTGTTTTTTTAGGAAAGTATGGGGGAAAATGAACTAGGGTCAGAGGAGAAAAAAAAAGCACCACCAAGACCTCCCAACTCCTTTAAACAGATACTTAAAAGCAAAGAGCAGTTTCTAATTCACATCAATTGTTTCTAAGCGTTCACTGCAGTAGAGAAGACAGCGTTGAAAACGAGCTATTATTTGATCTGGTTTCTATGGTTTTGCCTCAGGACAAGAGAATTCAGTCATAAAAGGACACATGGCCTGCAGCTGTGGCAAAGTCCTGTATACCTGCTCTTATGCTTCCACACAGAAAAACAAATATTTGTGTTTCCCCAACTAAATCACTGCTCAGATACACCTCTTTCCACACCTGCAGATTTCAGTGGTGCTCCCCAGAGCACAAAGACTCCCTCTGGCCTCCAGGGCAGGACAATTCTCCTCTGCTGCCCCATCCCCAAATCTGACATACAACACACACAGCTTTGGGAGCAAGGAACCTCTGGCACAGACCAGGGACCTGAAAAGCTCAAATGATTTTTTTTTTTTTAAACTCCTCTTGCACCAAGCAAAGTTTTCCTTAATGAAGGAGAATTAAACAACTTCAGTCAAAAATTCTTCTTGATTTACTACATCCTTCAGCTTGACAGACCACATCAAGGGCCAGTTGGTTTTACCTGAACTCACCAGCAGTTTCACATGAGCAAGCACTTGGGGGAATATCTGCATACACCTCAAGTGACACTGCAGGGTTTCAGACTGCACAATGCTTACCATTTCAATTTTATCAAAGGAGTATTGTTAACTGGCTTGAGCTCTTACCCCCTTCTGTCATTGTGAAAATGAACGCTCCAGAAATACACCAGCACTGTTCTGTCCCCAGGCTCCTGAGCAGCTTGTCCCAAGAGCTCAGGCAGGTGCTCACTCAGGTGACACCTCCATCCTGCTGAGGTGGCGTGATGCATTTTTCATCAAAAGAACACCTGCCTGCCAGGAAAATCCCACTAATGGCCTCTGAATGAATCAAATTAGGTTGTAAATGGAGAATGATTCTCACCTTGCTCCCTCCAACACTGGGACTCAATAACTACCACAGCAGGGGCTAAACCCTGCTTTGATTTACCTGCAGGAGGAATGCTGTTTTGCTAAAAGAAAGTGATGAAATTCAAGGAAAGATTTATCATACTAAATTGCTCTCAAAGGTACTGGTGCTGTTTTGCACTAAATCAAAGTTTGACTCCAATAATCAATGATTTTGCAAGCTCTTCCAATGTGTCTTAAGACAGGTGTCACCTAATTTCTATTATTCTTTCATCTGTTCAAAATCACTTAACATGTATTTTTCTCCAAGACCCCTGGACATTCTTACTTGTTGATTCACTGAAAAATAGGAGAAAAGAGATTCCCTCACTCTTATTAATGGGAATAATTGTCTTCTCTTTAACACTGCCATAATTCTGACTAACACTGAAACCTCAAACAGCAACTGAACTCCCAGAAATTCTATGTTTACTCCACTTCAGCGGGACCACATTTGCTTTTGGAATAAAATAAATTTTGTTTTATAAAATCTGTTTGATGCTGGACTATGATTTCCTTTTCTCTTTCCCACAAAATGCTAGTTTGACTTCCTTCCTTTTTATGTACAACCCCATCAGCTCGGGGACTGGATTACCCCAGCTCTGAGCTGTCAGCTGAGAGATACCCAAGTTCTAAGGCCAACAGCCAGGGCTGAGGCTGGGGAGAGCAGGCAACACTCAGTGCCTGCAGAGAGTGTACTCTTCACTCTGGGAATGTGCTTCTGTCTAATCTTCTGCCCACGAGGCTGTGGGACACTCAGCAACTTCTCATCCTTAAACTGAAACCTTTCCTTAAACACGTGGTGTTGGAACATCTCGGTCGTGACAGGACTTATGCAGACTTTGCACAAGTACTTCCTTAACAGCCAGGACCAACCACAAACCTTTTCCTGCATTAGACTTATGGCTAAGTTGTCAAAAATGCTTAGGGTTCATTTTGAAAGCTGACAGAATTCTCTAGGATTTCAAGTCCAGGTAGGCTCACATCCACTCAGCTCACAGACTAGCAGCACTGGATGCACACACAGAGTCCGTATAGGCTCTACCACTGATTGATGCTCCATTTGGCAAGATCCTTGCCTTCTTCACACTGCATTCTACTTTCCAGAGCATTTCTGAAGAAAGATGGGGCCAGAATTTCAGAAAGAAAATGAAAATCTACCAAAGAAGCAGACAGAAATTTAGAATTTTTGAAGAAAACAGATGAGCTTAATGTCCAGCATGGAATGCATAGAATGGGACTTGGGAGCACAAAATGCTTAGATGCCAATTTGGTACCTTTAAAAGCATCTATTTGAATTTCTATAGCCTTAATTTTCTTGCAGATTCAGACCACCAGGATCTTAAGAAATTCTAACAGTAGTACACTAATGGCAAAGATCTAAATCCACATTTAGGCTGATGATGATGCAGAGAGAACTTCACACATGATGTCATAATAAAAACCGATGAAAACTAACCTTGCATTACTAAACAAAAGCATTCTTAAATGACATCTACCCTGGGAACCATTTCCTTCCATAACATGACCCTGCTTGCCATGAGAACCCTGCACAATGTCACAGGGGAGGCCTTTGGTGACACACAGCTTTGAGTAAAAGGTTTCATTCACACATGAAGGCCATCCAAAATCCTGCCAAAATCCCTTTTCCCTAGATTGCTGGAACTCACTTCTGATACACAGCTTGCAACATCTCATCAAACACCATCTTCCTACTGGAGGAAATAGATGGTTTTCAGAGACAAGTGTCAAAATGCTCTGCATGTTAGCTAAAAACAACCCAAAATTTTAGAATTAGAACATAAATATAAAGCATAGTAAACTATGGCCCTTTGAATATGGGGGAAGCTATATTTTTTAGACACAGCATTTTTTGGTTTCTTAGAAGGTAATGTCTTACACGTCTCCTAAAAGAAAAGGTAATTAAATAGTTTGGGGCTTTCACACTGTCTACTTCCACATGTTCCCTCTGCAACACAAGTGTAATGAGAGAAGCTATATTCCACACTAAAAAACATGTGGCTAGCAACAAAAGTGCCAAAATAGAGACAAAAGTGTTTATATGTGATTGTTATGTGACACACAGAGTCCTTTTGTCACCACACTGGGAGCTGCAGGGACTGCAAAAGCCTCATATTTCAGGCAAACTTCTCGACTAGAAGAGAACAGGATCAGACATCAAGTGCCATTACAGTGGGGAAAACAAAATATCCAAATGGAAAAAAGCATCTAGTCTTTCTCTTCCTGTTTTTAAAGAACAGAAAAGTAAAGTACTTTGGGTTTGCCACTGCAAAACACTGTTTAAATGGGGGTTGCTTTCTTTAGTATCTAACACGCTGCTTTACAAATGGTATGGACCAGGAATTCATTTCAACATTGTAAACATCCCACCTATAACATGAGCATTTTGCTGACTGAATACAATTAATTTTCTTTTATTTGTTTTTTCTTCCAAAAATATTTCATAGGCAGTGGTTTATTTGGTGCTTACAACACCAAAGGACTACACAAAGTGAAAAACCTTCAAGATCTGCCTCCAAAAGGCTGCTGTAACTAAGTTTTGCCTCCTTTGGACTAGAAAATATTATAAAGGCCCCTAAATTACCTGCTTCATTATCTATAAACCCCAAAGCACAAAAAAAAAAAAAAGTTTTCACATTCCTGTCATAAAATCTCTCTGGTATTTTCTTTTGTGTTATATCTAAGCCAACCTGGAGATTTCCTGATCGTTGCTTGCCAGACTTGCACTTCAAAGACTGAGACTCAAATTCATGGTGGGGGGCACCTGCAGAAATTGGATTATTAACTATTTGGAGGGGGGGAAAAAAGTCACCTCTTACCAAGCTGAGCACTCGCAGCTACTTCAGCTTCTTCACTGGAATTTCTTTCCAGTTTGGATAAAAACAACCATCTTTCTCATTTTAGGTCTGTCAGCAATTTCTTCACCAGAAAGGTCCAGTTCAATGACTGTTCCCATGAACAGGCTTGGGTAGCAATGCTGTATCAATTTCTAACAGCTGCCTTGGCAATGCAGAAAAACAAATTAGAAGCTGACATTAATTTTACCTAATGGCAAACCAAAATGATGACGAGAAAAATACAAAGGTTTCATTTCAGCACATTTTTAGATACGTTTTCTTAGTTATTAGTTCTCTTCAACCCTATGTATGCCAGTTTAGAGGAATATGTGAAACCATGCTTACAGGGTTTTGCCTCATTCTTGAATGCTTCTTTGTAATTTTACCAACTGGGCACCTGCTGCAATAGAATTTTTTCATCTTCCAGCAAAGTCAATATAAAACCCAGCATTAAAATCCAGTTGCAGTGATTATGCACTGAAAATTGAGAAAGAAGTACCTGGAGATGTGACACTTTAAAGCATCTCTGTAAGTTTAATTTTTAAAGGACAGAATGAGGCATAATAAATCCTTCTCATACTGTAAGGTATGCATATCACTTGTACAAGGGAAGCCCAAATAAAATGATCAATCAAAGTGACATGAAAACAATGCAAGCTGGAATTAGTGGGGACTTGCTGAGATTTTGTAGACAACTCTTTTCTTTGGAATGAATTCTGCTATGTCCTTTCCCTTTAAAATAGCAGTGCAATTTGGATCTTCGCTTCCCTGATTTCACTGGAAAACACTTTCTAAATATTCCTGGTGAACAGAGTATTCAGATCCCTGCTCCAGTCACTCTGCTGAAGAGCAAACACATTTTCTACTGGTAAGAGTAAGACAGGACAATATCAGGCAAATGCAACCAGTAAAAACCCCAAATCCTCTTTTGAGCAAAACCTCATTCTGACAGAAATGAAAAGCAAGAAGGAACTCTGAAGTGATGACACACATGTGACTGACTTTGATAGAGAATGTTTTCCAACATTTTGGGGAGGTGTCAACAGGATCATGAAATTTGGTGAATGTGTAACAATAGCAAAAAGTGATGGGTGAAATGACAGAAATTTAATACAGAAAAGACTTCTACAAACTCTGCCTTTCACAAGGAATCTTACTCTCACAAGCAACCCTCTTCCTGGTAGTGGGCTGCAGAACCAAAGTAGAAAAAGCATACATAGTCAAAGGATTTTTGAGAGATACTGAAGTTTATATATATAACTCTTTCTGTGGGAACAAATCTCTAAATTGTGGGGTATTGGTTGGTGCTGCCAGTCCCCAAGAGCATTAATATTCTAAAGCCTTGATCTTGTAGACCACTGGTTTCCCAGAAGGGTCTATACAAATTACTCAAGACTTAATTTGTGGGGTTTGGAAATGGCTATAAAAATGTTTTTGTATTTATTTTTTTAAAAAATTATCTTTACAAAACAACTTTTCCCTTTTTTTCTTTTTCTTTTTTTTTTTTTTTCTTAAAGATATCATTATCTACAGGAACCCATAAAAATTCTTCCATATTTACATCTAGACAGCTAATCATTGACAAATATATCGTGAAATAAAATATTGAAAGTGAATATCCAACCTTTTAAATAGACATTTGGCTCACAGCATAAACAACAGAGAAAACAAATGAACAGAACAACAACAACAACAA